>OZ038375.1:62764848-63364848 GCA_964036015.1 Leptarthrus brevirostris
AAATTCTCTGAGAGTTTTAAAATTTCTGCTGTTGCATAATTATAAATCCACTAGTAAAATCACATGAAAACTCACTTTATTATAATTATTAATAATTTATTTGACTTCCGTTAGCTTTTACAACTTCAAATATTCTTTTGTTCATACTTAAAATTAGTGTTTTTAATAATTCGCCATCCAATTTGCCCCATTCCTCAACGATGGTCTGTTTTAGTTCTTCAACAGAATTAAATTGGCGTTGGCCAGCGTAAACTCTACGGACTAAAATTCCCCAAATGTTCTCCATAGGGTTTAGGTCCGGAGAACATGCTGGCCATCCCAAAACTTCAATAGCATTGGCTTAAAACCACGCCATGGTCTGTCTACTCATATGAATAGCAGCGTTGTCTTGCTGGAACATCCACTGCTTTTGACGATTATTATTAAAAAAATAAACTAAGCTGCTTTGCAAAACAGTAATGTAGTCATCACTATTCATATGAGTAGAGGTGAACTGAATTTCAAGGGGTTTGTCGTGGGAAATCGCACCCCAAACCATTAAACTTCCACCCCCGAAATTACGACGAGAAAAATACCGTGGTTCCTTCCTGAGATCGCGGCAGTACCCATTGAACCCATCTGGACCATCAAGGTTAAACTTCTTTTCATCTGAAAAAATAACCTGAACACAAATTTCCATTGAAAAATATTGGCGTAATAATTTTTTTAAAAATACCTTACCGAGGTCCAATCAATACCCATGTTGTCTTCTGCGAATTTCATCCTGGCGGAACGATGTTCATTTTTGCTCGCCGGATGTTGGGATTTCGTTTTAGTGCTCTCCACACGGTTTGCCGACACACATCAACCGAAGAGAGCGCCGCTAGTTGACTACAGCTCTTAGTTGAGTTACTCGCCTCTCTACAAATGAGTCGTTCGTCGCGTTCATTGAGCTTCTTCTTCCTTCCTCGCCCATTCGCGCAGCCATATTTAGACGGATTACGTAGAAAACTACCCACAACCCCATGACTCCGACCGATTTTTCGAGCAATTGCTCTTAAACTAACTCCCTCAGATTGCAACCTAATAATTTGTCCTTTCTCAAATTCATTTAAAATTTTACCTCTCGGCATTGTTAAAAACTATTTTTTTTTAGAATAATTTAAGTTGATCACTCACTTTACCACCAACAAAACTTATGCAAACGCTTCAATAACTCCGCACGCAGCGATGGATTTATAATTATGCAACAGCAGAAATTTGAAAAGTCTCAGAGAATGTAAAAATACTTACCGTTATTGCAGTCTTGCCATAATGTAAGTACTTTGTTCATTGTCGGGAATCTTTCGTAGAAGAAATTTTTTTAAATTCTGAGTGTATATATATATATATATATATATATATATATATATATATATATATATATATATATATATATATATATATATATATATATATATATATATATATATATATATATATATATATATATATATATATATATATATATATATATATATATATATATATATATATATATATATATATATATATATATATATATATATATATATATATATATATATATATATATATATATATACCTATATATATATATATATATATATATATATATATCTATATATATATATATATATATATATATATATATATATATATATATATATATATATATATATATATATATATATATATATATATATATATATATATATATATATATATATATATATATACTCAGAATTTAAAAAAAATTTCTTCTACGAAAGATTCCCGACAATGAACAAAGTACTTACATTATGGCAAGACTGCAATAACGGTAAGTATTTTTACATTCTCTGAGACTTTTCAAATTTCTGCTGTTGCATAATTATAAATCCATCGCTGCGTGCGGAGTTATTGAAGCGTTTGCATAAGTTTTGTTGGTGGTAAAGTGAGTGATCAACTTAAATTATTCTAAAAAAAAATAGTTTTTAACAATGCCGAGAGGTAAAATTTTAAATGAATTTGAGAAAGGACAAATTATTAGGTTGCAATCTGAGGGAGTTAGTTTAAGAGCAATTGCTCGAAAAATCGGTCGGAGTCATGGGGTTGTGGGTAGTTTTCTACGTAATCCGTCTAAATATGGCTGCGCGAATGGGCGAGGAAGGAAGAAGAAGCTCAATGAACGCGACGAACGACTCATTTGTAGAGAGGCGAGTAACTCAACTAAGAGCTGTAGTCAACTAGCGGCGCTCTCTTCGGTTGATGTGTGTCGGCAAACCGTGTGGAGAGCACTAAAACGAAATCCCAACATCCGGCGAGCAAAAATGAACATCGTTCCGCCAGGATGAAATTCGCAGAAGACAACATGGGTATTGATTGGACCTCGGTAAGGTATTTTTAAAAAAATTATTACGCCAATATTTTTCAATGGAAATTTGTGTTCAGGTTATTTTTTCAGATGAAAAGAAGTTTAACCTTGATGGTCCAGATGGGTTCAATGGGTACTGCCGCGATCTCAGGAAGGAACCACGGTATTTTTCTCGTCGTAATTTCGGGGGTGGAAGTTTAATGGTTTGGGGTGCGATTTCCCACGACAAACCCCTTGAAATTCAGTTCACCTCTACTCATATGAATAGTGATGACTACATTACTGTTTTGCAAAGCAGCTTAGTTTATTTTTTTAATAATAATCGTCAAAAGCAGTGGATGTTCCAGCAAGACAACGCTGCTATTCATATGAGTAGACAGACCATGGCGTGGTTTTAAGCCAATGCTATTGAAGTTTTGGGATGGCCAGCATGTTCTCCGGACCTAAACCCTATGGAGAACATTTGGGGAATTTTAGTCCGTAGAGTTTACGCTGGCCAACGCCAATTTAATTCTGTTGAAGAACTAAAACAGACCATCGTTGAGGAATGGGGCAAATTGGATGGCGAATTATTAAAAACACTAATTTTAAGTATGAACAAAAGAATATTTGAAGTTGTAAAAGCTAACGGAAGTCAAATAAATTATTAATAATTATAATAAAGTGAGTTTTCATGTGATTTTACTAGTGGATTTATAATTATGCAACAGCAGAAATTTTAAAACTCTCAGAGAATTTAAAAATACTTACCGTTATTGCAGTCTGTTTGAGCCCTAACTTGGCTCAAGCGAAAAAAGGAGGGTTGCCGGGTAACAAATGATAACAATTGGAGTATTTTATATATGTTTTATTAAAAAAAAATTGACTCTACAAAACTATTTAACAGTGCAAAATAAAAAAAGGAAACAATTCAAAATAATAAAGAAAAAATAAAGAAATTAAATAATACAAAATAATAAAGGACAACTAATAAAATAATAAACAAAATAATAATCCAAAATAAATAATGAAATCAAAAGAAAATCAAAATTCAAATCAAAACCAAAAGAATTCAATAGCGAAGTCCGTTTAGATTGGTTCCTGTGAATGAAAAAAATCAATAAATTTTTTGTAAAAAATATAGAAATATTTTTATTTCCAGCTCACTTCGCTGGTGTCAATAAGTTGAGGTTCAAAAACTCCTCAACTGTAAGCTGCAAGAGAAAAGATTTATATTAACTGGTAACTTGCTTCAATACCGCAAGTGTCGTGCTGATGTTCTCGGCTCGATTGCTCAAAACGCAATGCCAAAGGTAGGCTCGTGTACGTTTATTTATATGTACTGAGCGAGGTATTTGTCGTAAAGACAGAGTTTGTCGGTTTCAAAAAATCCACCGAAAGGAGTTGAGACAACTAGCTATGATCGCTAGACTAGTTGCAAAAATAGGTGTGTACGTTTTTGTATGCTGTAATTATCAGCTTTAAAACAGCTGATATGGTCAGAATTGTTCACGACACAATTCTATTAATAATATAGTTTTGGCTTCAAAAAATCCACCAAATAGAGTTTATATATTGTTTCAGCTTCAAGACCGCTGATGTTAACTTGACGATTGTTCAAGGCACAATGATTTTGTGAGCTCAGAACGCTCTATTTATATTATTTCGTTTACACGAAATTATATAAATATGTAATTGTGTTGGTACAACACAATTGAAAAATATTAACCTTTAAATTGGGTACTATAACATTTTAAAATTGATGGAATAGTTTTTAAGTAAAATCATATGTGCGCCGTCTAGTTTTCAGTTTCATTACTACTGAAATTAGAGCGAAGAGATCAGCTTCAAAACAGCCGATCTGCTCTCGTCGATTGCAAGCAGCGTAATGTGGCGAGATGTAGTACTGCTGTTGCTTATGAAGTTTTAATTCTAAGTGCGGCAGTACTAAATTACTTGGTTAGCAAAAATCTTAGAATAGAACTGTGCCTACTACGATTTTTTTATTTGTTCTATTCGTTATCGGAAAGTATTTGACATTTCATGGTTTTGTTTTGAAAATATTGTGTTGTGAAGACTATTTATGTTGAGTTTTTTAAAAAGTGTTTAACAAGTGCTTTGTTTATTTTATGTATTTATGGTTTTATTAATATTACAAGTGCATTATCAAAAATTGCTTTCAATTCGTGTTGAAAGCAAATAAAAGTTTTGTTTGTGGATATGATATAGTGAATTGATGTAATTGCACTTGTTTAGTGCAATTGAAATTTGAGGTAAGTAAACTACAATTTTAACTTACGAAGACCAACCCTTAGCCTCCCCGTGGCGTAAGTTGGGCAACAGTCTTAGTGACTGGCGAATAAGGGCTCTGGCACTTTATTTTCTAATTCTTATCTTTTTAGGTGGTTGAAAGCTGATATCAGTAATTATTTGTATTTGTTTTAATGTTTTATTAATGGTATTTCTTTTTAGGAAAGGCAGTGAATTAATTTGGCGGCCAGACATCCTCCCGCGCAGAAAAAAAAAAAAAAAAAAAATATGTATGATATTTGAGTTTTGTCTGTTTACGTGTTAGTATCGTATCTTTATAGGTCTGTTTGTTTTGCTGCCAGAAAATTGCAGAAGTAGTGTAGAGTGTAATCAATGTGACGTCAAAGGTGTAGCAATTTGCCCTACACTAACGTCAGCGAAACAGACGTTTTATGTGCAATTTTCTGTCAATAATACTTAACGGAAAGTGTTTTGGTTAATACAATTGTTTAATATCAGAAATAAAACGGAAAATAATATATTACCGACTTTAATGCAAGAAATCATGTGTGACTCGTCTGATAATTAATTAAAATCACTTCAATTACGACCGGCTTTGTTTGATAATTGTCTGAGAATGTCAAAATATCTGTCTGCACTCTCTGCACTTCATCCAAAGAAGTGCATAAATCTCCTCTTTTTTGCAACGCCGTTTGACGTAAATTTTGCACATAGTGCAAGCAATTCAGAAAAAGTGGAGCGAAACAAACAGACCTTATGTTATATATGTATAAAATATCTTGAGCTTCTGCGCTAGTAAAGGAATATATCCAAAATTTGTTGGACGTTGGATACTTATTCTTTATACAAGATATATTCCTGAACTATATTGAACATTGAACATTGAACTATATTGAACATTGTAACAATGACTTGAACTCCTATATATGTGGCGTGTTTAAAAAATGGTTTCAGTCACCATTTGTTAGCTGAAAGTCCGTTGCTTTCGTTCAAAACTGCCAAATCTTGTCAAAGGGAAAAATGCACTTAAAGACATCACCAATAGCAAACAATTTATGTGAATCACATAACCGAGCGCGCAAACCGCTGATGTATTCTGATTTCCTCAATGAGCGAAGCACATCCGATATTTGCAAATGCATTTACAAATTCTCCCGGAAAACAAAATTTTTAATTTCGACTGTAAGGCCCGCCTAATACTACTTTGTCTGATATTGGCAATCCTTTACTACGCATTATGATGTTATAATTAAATAAAAAAAAAATGTTGGCGGATAGGCAAACAAAAAAAAATATTTCTTTTTGTATATAGCAATGATTTTATGACAAAAACAAACTTACATGTTGTCCTTTCTTGCAGGCGAATTTTTATTTTTCCGTTTGCTAGTTTTTTGAACCGCAACGTATCCCCATCTTCAGTGTCTAGGCGGAAGGCCTTTTTTGCCGCAAAGACATTCCACCATGGAACCGGTTGTTGTGCTACCAATTGCCATAACCTGGGGTCCACATCGAACTGTGGAGGTGGAGTTGCGTATCCCAAGATCTTCTTAATGTTTTGTGATAGCTCTTGTTTCCTTGGAGGAGGTGGTAAAGGCTGTGCGGTTTTATTTTTCGTTGAAGAGGATGCTGCTAATGGTCCTATGCGTGGTTGTACAGGAACAATGACTCTCCGTGGCTGGATCTGAATAATTTGGCCATTAGGTTTTCTTTCCCCATATATATATATATATATATATATATATATATATTTATTTATTTTTTTCTGATAATTTCTGCTCGTGATGCGCAAGTGCAAGGTATGCTCTGCCCAGATAAGCAGGGATGAGGTTGCATGCGATGGAGTTTGTGGCAATATTTTTCATGCTGCCTGCTTGAGGGGTACTTCCAAGTAGTCTGCTACGGGTTTCACTTGCGAAGAGTGTTCAGCAATTAAGCTCTGCCATGTCTTGCGGCTTATGAGGAGCATTGTTGACAGCCTTTCAGCTGATAGCTCCCAGATTGCGGAGGGTATTGGCAGTATTTCGTCTAAATGGGCAGGCTTAGATATTTTCATTGACGACGTTAATTCCCTGAATGATAAGGTTGACAAGCTAATTGCTGCAACCGAGAAAATTAACTCCAACTCGAGTTTGTTGTTGGATAAGTCTCATGAGCTCTCTTCCAAGGTCGCCTGTATTTCGTCTTGTTTTGATGATTTACGCTCAGTTGACCAGGAACGAGTCTTAAGTTCTGACCCTTCGGCAGGTATATTTTTGCCGGCCATCGATGATATCCGACGTTGTGTTAGGCGCGTCAGGGCAGACCTGGGGGTGTGGTCTGAGGCTGTTACTAAGAATAGCGAGATGTGTGGCTCAATTGCCTCCGACGTTAAGCTTCTTGTCTCACGGGGTGCGGGTGACTCTGATCTCGCGCCGTCTTTGTTGGTTGATGGGTCTGAGGGTTCCTGTGGGAATGGTTCTGGGGTGTCTCCTGCGAAGGCTATGTCCCCTGCTCTTGCTGGTGCGGGACAGGACATCTCTCCGCCCCCTAGAGGAGTTGTTTCGTTTTTAGAGACGGAAGGTAGGGTTACCAATTCCTCCCCCGAGAGGGTGAAGGTCTTGAAATCCAAACCTAAATCTGGGGTAAAACGTCGGCGCCGTGTTGGGTGCTCCGTAGCGGATACTGGTTTTCCGGGTCCGGTGGTCACTGCTGGCAGATCTGATAGCATCAATGGTGGTGGTGGGGCGGATTTGTGCAAAAGTAATGGTGTGATTCCTATCATCATGCCCTCGAACATTGGCGTGTCTGATGTTGAAGAGGTTGGACTCTCTGCCGTTCATTTCATTGACAACAAAATACTGTACTCAATACAGAGAAAATTTTAACAAACTATCTATGTATATAACGTAAAGTAGGATACAAAATAAGTTGTAAATAATTTTAGTCTAGCCAGAACAACCGAACTGGTAGCTTTAAAAATTATATAAAATAAAAAGTTAAAAGTTTTAAAATAATAAAAATATTTTTTTTTAATTTTCAGATAAAATGTACCTAAAATATTTATAGATAAGAAGAGGTTCCAGGATTGGGGACTCCACTACTAAAGGGACTACGCCCTCAATTATTAATTATAAACTAGGAGCCGCATTTGCATTCTACAACTGGTTACGACCTGATATATCTCATTACAACAAAGAAGCCCCTTTCGTTCCTATACATACCACTCATTGGTGACCCCGACATTCCGATCACAACATTAGTGACTTCGGAATTTTACAAACAGAAGTACCCGCTACCCAAGGTAAGGTACTTCCTGGTTTCTAACAAACAGAAGACTCCAAAAGCAAAATAATTTAAATCAGAAGTACCCCCTACCCAAGGTAAGGTACTTTCTGATCAACATAAGAAGCAGAAGCCATCTACAAAAAATATTAAAAACAGAGATACCCCTTACCCAAGGTAAGGTATTCTCTGTTTTAAAAAAAAAATCAAATAGCAACATTTTAAATAAGAGGTACCCCCACCCGTGGTAAGGTATCCTCATTATATAAAAAAAATCAAGTTCTACAAAACATCATCGTTATAAAAAGCAATCATCCATCCATTAAGCAACAAGTTCTACAAGACAACACCGAGACAAAAACAATCTCGTTATAAAAGCAACCATCCATCCATCAAGCAACAAGTCAACAACAAACATTACATACAAATGCTACAAATTTCAACGAAAACAATTATGTAGCCACAACTGCAATTAAACTACCAAGCTTTTGAACTCCATATCCAGAAGCTTGGTTCATTCAAGCCGAAGCCCAATTTGCTTCTAAAAGAATAACGGTTGACGAAACAAAATATAGTCACGTTGTTCAATCTTTACCAGTGGAAGTTATAACAAATGTTCTAGATTTTTTACAAAATCCTCCACTGTTAAATAAATATGAATGTTTGAAGAATACTCTGATCAAACGTTTTACTGAATCAGAAGAAAAGAAGTTAGAGCAACTTCTATCGACAACTGAAATCGGAGATAGAAAACCTTCAGAATTTTATCGCTCTATGGAAATTCTTGCAGGCAATTCATCCACATTTAGCAAATCGTTAATAAAGAAATTATGGATGAGAAAATTGCCGGCAAATATAAACATTGCCTTAATATCTTCCGGAAAACAAGATATTAAAGAACTTTTAGATTTGGCAGATAATATATACGATATTTCCAAAACTCAATTTATATCGGAAATAAACAAAAATCTACGAAAATCAAATTACAATTTCATAGATAACAATTTTTTTTTATCAAAAATAAACAATTTAGAAAATAAAATAGAAAATCTCGAAAATTTTATAAAAGGATTATCATGTCAAAACCAACCTTCTATATCACGGTCTAGAAACAGATCGAGAGATCATTCATTCTCTAGAAACAATTCGCATAGCAGACAATTTTCAAAATCTAGAGATAACCATCCTTATTGTTGGTACCACAATAAATATGGTACCAAAGCGAATAAATGTATTTCGCCGTGTTCTTTTAAAACTATTAATAATCAAAAAAACTAATTAATCCCTCAGTAAATAATATATTTAACAATAATATTTCTAAACGTTTATTTATTTTTGACAAAGAAAACCTATCTATATATATATATATATATATATATATATATATATATATATATATATATATATATATATATATATATATATATATATATATATATATATATATACAAAAACTAGAAGATTGCGAGAAATCAATGCGTCACACACTGAAGATTAAATGCACTTCATGCACCCGACCAGCTATAACAGTAATAATAAACGAAACGAAGAAACTTATGGGCAGCTATTGCTTCGGGCTATTCAAAACAAACTCGAAGGACTCGCAAAAAACACGAATACTCGGCAGGGAAAATAATTACAACAAGAGAATGAAGTTGGAAGCTCTGCACATATACTCCAACAAAGACTCCATTAACAAGAGATCGGACGTTGAAGGCATTAATGCAGTGTATTGTAGTTTACTGGATTGATCGGTTACCATCTTAGTACACCGTTTGCTTTGAATGTCACCAGTTGTTGTTTTTCTCGCTTTGAGTCGTGCTGCCCTTTTGGTGGATTAAATGGAAAACATTTTTACCGTTTTTTAAATAGAATAGTGGCTCTAAAAATTTTCTAATAATTTTTGTTTGGTTTATATATACCTTGACAACAGCGAACACACTTGTAATGTTTGGACTAGCTGTATAAGTTTTTTGTTGCAAAGTTTTGTAAGCATGCTTTAGATTTTGATAGTGGTTTGTGATGCATAACGGGTTCTTTTGTTCTAGAATTCCCTGAAGATGACCGGGAGACCGGTCGAAACGTTGGTAATTGGATAAACATAATAAAGAGGTTTTATTATTATTCGTATGCGTTTTACTGTGCTGTAATTGCATGGATTCAACTGACCGTTAGCCTGATATTTTGCAGACATCATCATGTTTTCACTAGTTTGGACCCAAATAAAACAAAATCTGATCCTTCATTACTCAGATAAGCGTAACGAAACTTCGCTCATCAGAGAACTTCATGGGATAAAACAATTCAATAAATCGGTTGAATAGCGAGATTATCGAAATTTTAGCTACCATTACAAATCATATACAAATACATGAAACAGACCAAAGTGTTATTCAAGGAAAACGTGCTTTGAATACGGAAATGTATCTAAATGTGTTTTTATGTGGTTTAAAGGAACCCTTAGGCTCAACCATAAGAGCAATTAAGCCAGACATCCTGGTAAAAGCATTCTCTTATTGTATGAAAGAGCAGAATATCTCCTATTCAAGATATGACACTCCTACCCCTAAACCGTCACAACATTCAAGACCAAACAATGCATCTTTACTTACCCCCGTACCAAAATAGGCATGTTACTTCGAACTTTAATAATGCAGCCTCAGTCTCTAGGCCATTGCAATATAGATTTACTCAACAACAGTTCCAAAATAACCCCTTTCACCAACTACCGCAACAAAGAAGTAATATGATTACTACAGCTACAAATAATAAAGCCCTACCAAACCCAGAACCCATGGATATCGGCTCTACAAACACAATAACTCATTCCGACCCTCAGTATTTCCGAACTTCACAAGTAAAGTATTATTCAACGTATCTTCTATGACCGAATCTGATCAGTGTGAAAATCTAAACTATCAACATTTAGATGAATATTATGATTACAAAAACACAAACCAGACTTACAACTATGAGACAGACAATACTAAAGACAACCAACATGAGCATCAACACAAACCAAATCTAATTTATGAAATAGACGATTCAAATTTTTATCAAATAGCCTCAGAGAACCAATCGGGTACGTAGACATCAATAAACACGGGTCAGTTCTCCCATACGTTAACAATTGTTCTCCCTTTGGTCGCCCTCTCAAATTCCTTATTGATACAAGAGCTTCAGCTTTATTCTTAAACCCCGAATACGTTCACTCCGAAGATCTTGTTGAAATAAAACCAACAGTCATTACCACTATACTTAACCAGCACAAGTTAAATAAACAGATTACTCTACCAAACTTTCAGGAATTTAATCAACCTGGCGAGATTACCTTTTTGATCTTACAATTTCATGGTTACTTTGACGGCCTGTTAGGACTTGACACACTTACAGCTTTAGAAGCCACAGTTGATCTTGGTAATAAAATACTTAAAACAAAAAATGCATCCCTACCCCTAAATCTTAAACCTAACTACATGTCTAAGAAATACATTATCCCTGAAACCTCTAAAATCATTACAAATCTTCCAGTTGACATTGAAAACGGAGATATCTACATTAAAAGTACTGCAATTAAACCAGAACTTTACATCTCTGAAGGAATTTATAATTCAAAAGATTGGTATGCTGCAGTGCAAATAACAAATGAAACAAAGACACCTCAAGACATAAAGGACAGATGCTAGAAATGCTCGAACAAGGCATCATCCGCCCAAGCTATTCACCTTGGAGCTCTCCCGTTTGGATAGTTCCAAAGAAAGTTCGATTATCGAAAGCTGAACGAAAAGACTATCAGCGATTGCTATCCATTACCAAATATCACGGAAATACTTGACAAATTAGGAAGTTCTATGTATTTCACCACATTAGACCTACCCAGCGGTTTCCACCAAATTGAAATGGACCCTAAAGACATATGCAAGACAGCATTTACATTCGAATGCCTTTTGGACTTAAAAATGCCCCATCCACATTTCAAGTTCACTGTCTTGATGATATAATCATATAATCATATTCTCGACATCGCTACAAGAGCATGTCGAATCCCTAAGAAAAGTGTTTAAGAGATGCAAACTTCAAGGTGCACCTCGACAAATCCGAGTTCATGCACAAAGAGATTTCCTTCCTGGGTCACCTAATTACTACCGAAGTTGTTAAACCAAACCCAGAGAAGATAAGAGCCATAAAGGAATTCCCAATCCCTCGCACACAGAAAGAAATAAAATCCTTTCTGGGACTTCTCGGGTATTACCGGAAGTTTACAAAAGATTTTGCGAAGCTCACCAAGCCACTTACGGAATGTTTAAAAAAGGGCAAAACAGTCGAATTAAACCAAAGGTACACCATATCTTTCGAAAATTGTAAGGACTTGCTTCTCAATGACCCAATTCTCCAATACCCGGACTTTACAAAAGATGTTATCCTTACCACCGATGCTAGTAACTATGTCACAAGGCCCAATTGGCAGAGATAAACCTGTTTGCTACGCGAGCAGAACGCTAACAAGTTCGGAAACAAATTATTCAACTATCGAGAAGGAACTTTTGGCCATCGTTTGGGCAACTTAATACTTATATAGTAAAAGCTTCACAATTGTTACCGATCATAAACCATTGACATGGTTGATGAATTTAAAAGATCCTAACTCGAAATTAATTAGGTGGAGGCAAAAAGGGAAAGTGCAGATTCCAACGCTGACGCCTTAAGCAGAGTTGTTATTCCTGAGAATAATACACATAAGAATACATCTACCGAAATTAATATTGGAGAGGAAAATACACCCCCACAAACAAATGCAACTTATGCAACCTCTACTATCCATTCTGCTACCGAAGATCTAAATGATGGTATATCGATCTCAGAACGGCCATTAAATGAATTTAATATTCAAATAATCTTCAACAAAACTGACACCAGACCCCCAAATGCTGTCGAAATTGTATTTCGCAATAAACATAGAAGAACATTTCGTTCACCCCAGTTCACACAAGACAGCATTGCAAAAATTTTCAAAAAGAACATTTAGCTCCTAATAAATTGTCTGAAATTTATACCGACGATGATACATTCAAAATTGTCCAAAAAGTATATTCACAATACTTCTCCAATAGCAAAGTTTTAAAACTAGTGAGATGTGTCGAATCACAGAAAACGACGAACAAGATAGACTGATACAAGACTATCATTTAAAAAATAATCACCGAGGAATAAATGAAACTTTGAGGCATCTAAAAAGACAATACTACTTCCTATTCATGAAAAATAAAATAGCCCAAATCATCAGCAATTGCGAAACCTGCAACAAATTAATATACGATCGGCAACCATTAAAATTAAAGTTAGAACAACCCCTGAAACCCTTAGACATTGTACACATAGATGTGATATCGGTAATTTGGGAAATCCATGCTCACAGGCAACCAACAGAAGGCTGCATGTGTACATGGATTGGATTGAGGGTTGTGAGCACCACTAGAGTTGTTTGTCATAACCTAGTCGTAACTCACAACCGAAAGGGATAGGGAAGGTTACAGGAGATACCAGGGTAAGTGTAGTGATAGCCGTGCAGGCTTTGTCCGATGACCAAAGAGGTGAGGGCCCGCCTTGCTAGCCGTGCTATGCTCGCCGGATCGGGGTGAGATCTTGCCTCACCCTCCTTGGTACACTCACCCGAACTTTATTGCGGGCACTCTTAAGTCCTTATAGACTGAAGACAAAAAAAGGACAAACAAAGATAAAAGGCATAAAAGAAAACCGCTCTTATGCTCCTGACGAGAAGCAACCTCAGCCTCCAGATGGTATGAGGTTTATAGGGCTCATCCTCCCAAACCTACGACTATGTCTAGCCTTTTGTTATGACATAGTCCCAATCAAAAACCTTTGATAGCTGTCCGGAATTAGATGCTAGAGGAAGAGAGAGGATCTAGAGGAACCAGGGTAATGTCTAGTACCCCATCATTCTAACCACATAAGAAAAAAAATTCATCAAACAAAAATATGCAAAGAAAAATTTGAATGAAGATTAAACTGATATGTTCAAATTGGTACGCATATATACATATATACGCCAAACCAAATCAAAGCCTTTAAATAGAAAAAAAACTACGGAGATCCACCCTCCCTCATCGCCGTTCCGTGCAAAAAAAGTGTGTCTCAATATGAAGTCCGATAATAAGTGGGTGGCACCCCCAAAATGCTTCACCCAGCCTAAAGAAGAAACCAAATTAATCATTTAGGTTGCCAAACGGTGACAACTTGCAAACCTTTCTTTTCTGTATAAAACAGTTCCATTGACTTGAACATTATAAAAGGACCCACAAGCCCAAGGTTTTAATACGCAATTCATTTGTAAACAAAATAAAAAAATGTTTGTTACTCCTTGTTTATATACTTCAAAATATTAAATTTTCAAAAGACTTAAAAAATAATTTTAGGAATGGAGTTCATTTCTTGCATTGCAATATTCCTATAATACGTAGTTTCTAATTTGATAAAGAAAAACTTAACAAAGAAATGATACTAATTCAAAATAAGAAATTTTAAAATATAAGAATTAAGATTCCTTAAGTACGGGAATATTAAATTCTTGAAAACCGTTTTATAGTGATCACAAAATCTTAGGCATTACTTCGTAGTTGCGTTTTTACATTATACACTATGGTGAACGAATCACACTGTTGCAGTTTTTTTTTCTTTTTTTTGTTTGGAATCTATAATTTATTGTAAATAAAAAAAACGGCTACAAAATTTAAGACTTACACGCGCTGTTTAAATTGCAACAACTTGTATCTTGCCAGTAACGAAATTTTCAGCATAATCGACCTGTATTTTGTCCAAAATTTTAGCTTTCGTAATTTGACTCTTCATTTAGTAATATATTAGTTTAGTATCATTAAATACACTAAAATATGTAAGTTTTTACAAAGTATTTAAGCAGATGTTGACTATATAGGTAATTTAGTATATCTTTAAAGGTCGGGGTTCTAAGCTAGTTCTAAATGTATATATAATTCTTAAAGATTTACAACGCTGCATTGAAAATCACTTGATATTTGGTGCTTCTCGCAAATCAGAAAGTGCTCTACTTCTAATCTGGAGTCCTTTCAAGTTCTATGAAAACCTTAAGCAACGTTATACTTTGATTTGTAACTTTACCCAATTGACGTTAAACGAGAATATCACAAATAGATTATCTGCCTGAAATTATTTATTTTTTGTCCTCTTTACTACTTATAGGAGCTCAGTAGACCATATATACCATCACAAGGAGCTCCAAAACCACCAGTCCCATGTGGTTCTGTGGGGGCACCATGCCGGCGGTTGTGTCACGGCTTCGGATTAGACCATATGCCTGAAACATGATAGACGGCAGCGCTGTCTCGTCGTCGTCTCAAACTCTAATTGAGCTGCCGCTGACTCGATTCAACCAACTGAATCAGGTGAATGAGAATAAGAATTTCAGTTCAACCAATGTAATGCAATCAAACAGCCAACCTATCTGGTTCATATAACAGGGCAGATTCTCTTCCATAAAGCAGGAAGGATGGTGTGAAGGGAAGCTGAAAAGGTAAGCGAGACAAGGAAAAGGGATGGGAATTTATTGGGAACAAAATTTTGTCTAGCTGAAAGAGAGCTTTATGTTACTTAATTCGAAGCCCACCGTGTGGCTCGACCCATGCCCTGAGATAATTGTCGTATGTTTCACGTTAGCCGGGGTTAATTTTTTTTTTACCAATTTGTGTATATTTCCTCCATAAGTTAGTGTGCAGAGCGTTGTGGTTCAGCCATTACCGATGTACCTCGAACAAAATCTACTAAACGCAAAAAAAATGTTGCTGCGCAATTGTAATTGCTATGACTATGGCATAAATATATAGGGATCATTCAAGACTTCCAAGAAATCAAGAGGCAGTGTGCGACGAATGCGTGTGGAGGCACTGCAAATAAGAATTGATTAAGAGATATGACTGGCACTTCGGCTATAACTATACTTGTTGACAGTGGAATCTATTCCAACTACCCACCACATTGTTCCTAACTATGAACACACACAACACAACTACCGATAACCTAAGTTACAGTGTATCTATTCCCTGGCTTAAGTAATTGTTTTACTATATACTTGTCTATGGGTGTTTAGCTACCTGATCGACACTCTATCTTAGTGCATGTCTTATATATTATAAGCTGATAAATGATTATAATGGAATTACCATAAAAGAAAACTTAGCTAAATTAATTTTTTGCTCCTGGTCGGTGTAACCGGTGATGTTTTCTTGTTTCGCTTTTGGTTTCGCTTCCAGCACTGAATTTAACTTCTCCTGCAGAATCAGATTCTATTTGGTTCTCAACACATAACATACACTGAAATCTGTCAGCTGATCTCAATCTGTTCTTGATATGTAGAATAATTCGTGAATTGCCTTTGTTTGTAGGTGTCATGTCTGAAAATGTTTGTGATGGATTCTTTTCTGTTCCATACTACGCTGTAATCAATCGTCGCTCAGTTCGGTCTGCGTCCAATTCCTGTGTCACAGATTCCTGCGTCACAGTAGGATTTGATCTTGACTCCAATATGTTGTTAATTGTCTTTATCTTATCTCCAAGGGTTTAGGCTGAACGATTCAATTGAAGCTTTCATAGATGGAGTCTATCTTAGCTGAAATTACTGAATCCCGACATGCACATTTAATTACTATAGCTGATTTTGTTAGGTGATTTTTAGAGGATTACATTTTCTTCTTCCACATGAGAAATTCAACTTTATCGCTTGGAGAAGTCAATGCATCCAGGTTTCAACTGCTGCTGTAGTATTCCCAAACAATTTCGCTGGCGCAATATTTTTCGATAGTCTTTTCTAACTGCAGTATGACTAGACACATTCCTTAATATAATTCCTGCAATTTCAATTATTTTTTTAACGTCTTGCTAGGATATTCGTACGTAAGCATATCGACAAGAAAGGCCAAAGCTCCATTAACAGCGGAAAATTCTGCCTTATTCGTACTGTAATGTGCTGATAAATTCCATAAGACGAACAATATGGGCTTTAAAGTGTTTCATCTCGGTTCCTTTTTATCAAAACTGTTACTGTACCGATTTGGTTTAAAAATAGTTTTCATACTATTGTCAGCCCTCCGCGATAGGTTTCGCAAAAGATTTGTTGTAACTTGTACAAAGTCATCTGGAGCTAAAAGCAACAAGAGCTTCCTTAATTTATTTGTTTGCGTATATAAAGCTTTATTATTTACATCCCCGAAAGTCAAATTAGTTAAAGTCATCAAAGTGTATCTACATATGGAGTTGCCACATTGATCGTTTAGGTGTGGTCCATGTACAGCCCACTCGGGGTGAACTAAACTTACAATTGCTTGTAGGGCACCAAACTGACACGTTGCATGTCATTGTTCCTAGTCAGCACTAATGTTCATTTGACTAGAGGTAGCAGTGAGTGGAGGTCGGTCGCTTCGCCTTGCAGTAAGTTCATCATCATTCATTAATAACGTCTTGGCACTGTAATTTTCCATTATGCGTTCCATCAGCCTAAGAACTTTGGCTTCCCTTCGGTCAACCTCATCATAAGGATGAGCATGAAGAACATCATGAAGTACTTGAACTGATTCAACATTCTCAGACTGGACATTTGAACTAGAAGAGAAACTTATCCAGACCACCGTATCGAAGTACGTGTTCCAGTGGATCGGAATAGTTGCAGAGATTCTTTGACCATCATTTCAGACGAAGTATGAGACCCAGGCGTTGTCCGGATAGCAGAGGACCTTTCGACAGGTCACAGGTCCCAATATTTGAAGTGTCTTCTTCAAGGAAAAGGAAATTTGTTTTTTTTCTAAATATTTTTTTTTTAAATTTTTTTTTTCTTTTCTCTAAATTTTTTTTTTTAAATTTTCTTTTTTTTTTCAAAGACGTTATAAGAGGATAAGAATTACAACTTAGAGAAATTATAATGGAATTCATAATGAAAAATGTATAACAAAATATAAGGAAAGAGAAATCATAACAAAGAAAACATAATAAAAAAATGAGTCTTAGAGGAAAATATAATAGTAGTAAATTATAATGATAAAGTTCAAGACTTCAAAAACTATAAAGAAAATATAAGAGAAGTAGGCTTTAAGGAACTTATAAAAGAAGAATTTACCAAATAATAACGAGGCTAAAATCATAATCATAATAATAAGTAATTGGGAGGTTGGAGGATATTAAGGGGGAGAAGAGACTACACTGAGGGGCCTGACCCTATCCTACTGTCTAGTTTGACTAACTCGTACTTGGCATACAGTACCTCCACACGCACCTACCACATTCCTGTTTATATATATTCATTAAAATCAGGACTATGCGCTGCCTGAATTGATTTTTCTGCCTATTTTTATTTGTCTATTTGTATCGCGCTTGACCTCGATGACGTTAGTTTACTTAGTGATTGTACAAAAAAAACCGATTGATTTATTAAACATCTGCATCTGTCACAACGCACATGCGAAAGGCAGGACCACACGCAACGATTATGTCACTAGGCAAAAGATTTAATGGTATATTCAAAACAGTGTAAGTCATAAAATAGTTAAGTTTCGTAAATATTATGTATTCTATTATAGGGTAAAGAACCAACGGAAACTAAGGGGACGGGGATTCGTTTAATAAAGGAAGCATGGGGGAAGGTTGGGTGTATAAACGCGACTAGAGATCTGCTCCTGTCATGTGCTAGCTGGATATCATGATATTGCTGTGTAATAGTAATAAGAGATGCATGAAACATGCTTTAGAATAAGGCACAAACAAAGTATTTGCACCGGTAAAATTTGCTGAGGGCTCGGTGCTTATCAGACATTTGTAGGTGAAGGGATGATATACTTGGAACAACCCAGATCTCTGTTAATCTGAATGGCGCGATCGGTTCGTCATCTCGGCTTGCTCAGTCAGACTCATCAGACATACTCCTAATGAGAGAGCAGCCGGTGAGTCTGAGCTCAGCCTTTGTGGTAGTTTCACCAGGACTGACTCGACGTTTTGATGAGAGACGCGTGCGCCCCAGTGATCCCCCACACAGTAGCCGAGACGCTTCTCCACACGAAAAGGAATTGGTATCGTGAGTCCCACCGTGCGGACTGAACCTTGGTGTATGTGTACCTTCCTCCTTCAGCTCTAGTCTACACTCCCTCTTCCTTGTCAGAGGAAGTTTCGTTACGTAGACATTTTTTCATCATTAGAAGGGGAACACACACTCCAGTGTGGCCAAACGCGCCACACCACCCCTAGCCGTGTTGTCGCTTTAGTGGCTGATATCTTTGGCATGGTATATTCCGATTAGTTGCCCTTGTAAATCTTCTAACTCGTATAGATTATTACCCTTTCTTGATTGTATTCTGCTTTTTAGGAACTTCTTCGCAAGCAGTAAGCGTAAAATTACACCGATAGACTTCTTGGCCTGGCCGAAAAGTAATGGGCCTGGCTCTGGTGTTGTAGTTTCGTTCGCCCTGGTCAAATGCACGGTCTAGGTTAGCTTTAAAGTTTTCTCTAATAAGGACGATTTTATCCGACATGTCTATTTGCATATCCGTTTCTGCCCAGGTACCAAGCTTACGCAGGAGCTCGTAACTCGACGCATGCGTTATCATATGCTGCCCATACAAGACCTGATACGGGGATAAGTAAGCCCGAATGCCTGCCAGAATGAAGCGATTAACACGTTCTGCAGCATTAGCTTGCGGAGACTAGATGGCAGTGTACATATGATGTATTCCATATAGCTTCATCAACAACCTAAAGTGGTTGGATTTAAACTGTGGGCCCTTGTCCGTGACCACTGTTTCAGGCACCCCAAAAAGGGTTGAATATTTCTTCCTCTATATATTTAGTTATGAGCGAGGAGCTTGATTTTCGCAAAGGCTTGAGTATGGGAAACTTGGAGAAATGATCTAACACGATGAGTATCGACACGTTTCCACTTCTAGGTCGAGGATAAGGACCAAGAAGGCCAATGTATAGCCGTTGCCAGGGGCGTTCCGACTTTGGCTGCTGTCCCATTAGTGGACGAAGAATAGTATTGGGTGCCTTGGTCTCTTTGCAAATTTGGCAGCCATTGACATAGGCTCGGACTTGTGTGGTCATTTTAGGCCAATAAAAGTATCGACGAATCCTCTCAAGCATTTTACTGATTCCGCCGTGCCCAACAAGGGGTGGATCATGAGCCTGCCGCATTGTCTGCTCGATGAGTCCCGAAGGGATCCACAGATTCCAGGCCTCATCCTCCGAAACAAGATCGCCGGTACGGGGCATTTTGCGTATGTATATGGTACATATTTATCCAGTATGATAAAATCGGGAAGTTTGTACTTATTAGTGAGGATGTGTTCTCTTAGATCACTATATTCAGAAGATTCGAACTCTGGAGAGTCGAGGTATATTAGTGGAGGTATTTCGATCTCCGAGAGATTAGGTTCATGTACCCTGGAGAGGGCATCTGGAACAATATTCTGACTGCCATGTTCAGGCTACCGGCTGAAAAGGGATACTAGTTACGCGAAAATTAAAGAATTTATTTCTGATAAGATAAGTTTTTATTCAATTGTAGTTCTTAACACTTGCACTTTTATAAATTTTCAATTGTACTCACCAAACTCGCTGAATATTAGATTTCAAAAGAGGAAGAGCCCATGTGCATGCAGCTCTTTTATAGTTTGAATTAAAACGGTTTATACAAAAATATCGAATTTGGTTGAAATCGAGAGATAGTCGCCATGTTAATTAGCATTCGATATTTTTTCGCCATGTTGAATCAAAGAATTCAAATTTTAACTATGATGTTGGCGGGAAACTTTTTACTTCAAAGATTTATAAATTGACGTTAAAGTTTAAGGTTTATTATTAATATATTAAATGAGATCATTTAATATATACTTAGTTCTTGGTTACATGGATTATATCCAAAACAAATATTAATTCCGAGATTTGTTTACGTCGGTTGCTGAGCACCGTGTAACCAAAGTGCTCTTGCCAAATATCAGCTGTTTTTTGACAGACTGTCAGGGATGTTTGGCTGATCAGGTAAAACTTTGGATTTATGTTTATTAAATTTGTTTATTTTTAGGTTTGAGCGTTCTTTTGCGCCGTCTCGAACGTTCCAATCCGACCCAATTGATACCGAGATATTCCTCTGTTGGGATCGTGAATGACGACCCTTCCCGCGTTGTGATATGTATTTGTGAGGCCAGCTCGTTTGTGGGTAGCGGTGAAGAAGACACGGCCTTATCACCTTGTGGATCGAATTCTGTTTCGTCTTCTAGCGTTAGGTTGATTGTAAGTGGTGGAGACAAGGGTGCTCCTGCTGCAGTGCTGTTGTCAGCCTCATCTTCTCCATCCTCTATCGTACGATCGACAGTAGCTTGTGAAGAGAAGATTTCCCGCTCTGCTTCGTCTCCATCATCCTTATCATCTTCCATTGTGAGGTCGATGGTATATATTTGAGGAGGAAGAACCTCTGCCCAATTGATGTTTCTCCCGGGCGTTGGTGGAAGTGATGTGGTTGAACATAGCGAAAAGATGTCTTCCACATCCATGGTTAACAAATCTTCTGGTTGTGCAAGTAGTTCCTCCCAGTCGATGCATCTTCCAGGAGTTGGTGGGTACTCGAACTCTTGAGACATTTTTTTTTGTGTTTTTTGTTCTGTAGAATGAAATCTTGTATCAGTAAAACATATGTTACAATTTTGGACAATTACAAACAGGACGCCACACGTCACCAAAATTAGTAGGTTGGAAGAATACATAATTTGGTAATAGGACGTTTAATGATACCATTTGTTGTTTTGATGGTTGTAACCCGTATGTGGTTATCCTTTCCAGGGTGGATTTCAATGATGCGTCCGAGTGCCCATCGCGTTGGAGGAAGTCGCTCATCCTTTATGATGACTAAATCACCAATTTTCATCTCGGTTGTCTGTTTAAGCCATTTAGGTCGCTGCTGCAGATGCGCTAGATAGTCTGAAGACCATTTCTTCCAGAATGACTGAGTCAACTGTTGAGTGTACTGCCATCTAGATAAAAAGGAATGATTATTATCGGTTAAGTCTCCTTCGGGATGCGAGATTAGAGGTTTTCCGACAAGAAAGTGTCCTGGGGTTAAAGCATTCAAATCTGAAGTGTCTGAAGTGAGTGGACAAAGCGGCCGTGAATTTAGGCAGGCTTCAATTTGAAATAATGTTGTGCTTAATTCCTCGTAGCTTAAAGTTGTTGTTCCCAAGATTCTGCGAAGATGATACTTTATGGATTTGACGCCAGCCTCCCACAGACCTCCAAAGTGGGGCGAAGCTGGTGGATTGAAGTGCCATGTAATACCTTCGTTGGCGTAGAGTTCAGCTGTGTCCTTGTTGGCGTTTCGTATGACTTCTTGAAGATCCTTGTTGAAAATTTTGTTGGCTCTGATGAAGTTAGTTCCGCAGTCCGAGTAGATATGGCTGCAGAGTCCTCGTCGTCCGATGAATCTTCTGAATGCTGCAATAAAAGCTGTGGAAGTTAGATCAGAAACTGCTTCTATGTGAATTGCCTTGGTTAAAAGGCAGATGAAGATGCAAAAATATCCTTTTTATATCTTTGCTCCGCGATGCTTGGACATTTTCATGTCGATGGGACCAGCAAAATCGACTCCACATTTGTTGAATGGATGATCCTGATTAACCCTCGGTGCTGGAAGATCGCTCATGAGTTGCGTTTGCGTTTTCCCACGATGCATGTGACGCATTTTGATATTCGAAATCTTACTGAATTTCGGCCACCGGTGATCCAATATTTGCTTCGTAAATAGTTTAATGTTAGCTGTGTACCTCCATGCAAACTTCGTTTGTGGTGCATATCTATTAAAACGTTAGAGAAATGATTAGATTTAGGTAGAATAATAGGATGCTGTTGATTAAACGAAATTGATGCGTTGGTTAAACGGCCTCCAACTCGAAGAATACCATCTGAAGATAAATACGGACTCAATCCCTTTATCCGACTGTGACTAGAAATTTCCTTCTTCCAGGATAATTGTTTAATATCATCATGGAACTCGGCTGATTGTACTATCCTGATAAGTCGTGCCTCTACTTCTTGAATTTCTTCCGCGGTTAGTGGTCCAGTCCTTCTGCTTTTCTTGCAATTTTGACTAAACCGAAGACACCAGCATAACACTCGAGTAAGACGATGATATGATGAAAAGCGTGCAATAATTTCTTGTGAATTATGGTTGGTTGCTATCAGAGTCTTCGTTCTTAATTCTTCTTCTAGTTGTTCCTTTGGTGCCTCCCATGTAACTGTTGGCCACGTAGACTGGTCATCCCTTAGCCAGGTTGGTCCATGAAACCATAATTCGTTGTTGACTAGTGCTGTTTGGCTTATTCCTCTGGATACGCAATCGGCGGGATTTTCTTAAGATGGGATGTGATGCCATAAATTCAGTTGACCATGGTCCTGGATTTCAGCTACTCTGTTGGCTATAAATGTCTTCCATCTGTTGGGGTGTCCTTTAATCCAACTGAGGGTGATTTTGGAATCCGTCCAGGAGTAGCTCGGTACGTTGGTTTTGTGCATGTCCCTTCGAACTGAATTTATCACTTTGCTCAAAAGGACTGCAGCACATAGTTCTAACCTAGGTAAATAAATAGTCTTAATAGGTGCTACTCTTGATTTTGAAGTTAATAAATGAGTATGAATTTGACCATCTTCTCCGATGATTCTGATATAAATAACTGCTACGTATGGAGGCGTCACAGAATCCGTGAAGTTGATAATGTTGATGAGTAGATTTTAAGTTGATCCAGCGGGGAATCCTTATTGTTTGTATGATGGGAATGCTTTCCTTGAAGTGTTTCCATTCGCTGACAAGCTCAGATGGAACAGGTTCATCCCATGTAAGACCAGCAAGCCAAAGTTTCTGAATCATGATTTTTGCTGCTATGACTGCTGGGGCTAGCCAACCTAGGGGATCAAAGAGTTGTGAGATTTCTGATAATACCTTTCGCTTGGTAAGACTTCCATGTGTCTCTCGAATGTTGGTTTTAAAGCTGAATTCATCTGTTGAAGGATGCCAGTGAATTCCTAATGCCTTAATCCTTTCTTCGTCTTCAAAGGAAAGTGGAAAGTTGATTTCGCGGTCTTCGGGTGGTATATTTTCCATTTCCATTTTCCGCCGCCTTTGAGTAAGTTGGTAAGCTCTTTCTGAATAAGTGTAGCCTCTTCAATGGTGTCTGCTCCAGTTAGGACGTCGTCTACGTACGAATTTTCCATGATGATTCTGGATGCTCGTGGATACTTGTGTTGATCATCTCTTGCAAGCTGTTGCAATGTCCTGATGGCAAGAAATGGTGCAGAAGCTGTTCCAAAGGTGACTGTAGTCATTGCGAATTCTTGTAGCGCATTATTATAACTATCTCTCCAAATAATTCGTTGATACTGCTGATCGTCTTCATAAAGATGTATCATTCTATACATCTTTTCGATGTCGACTGATAAGGAATATTTGTAGCTCCTCCATTTGAGTAACGTTGCTAATAAAGTTGGTTGAAGAGTTGGACCTATAAAGAGTTGCTCATTAAGAGACTTACCATTTGAAGATTTGGCGGACGCGTCAAAGACCACCCGAAGTTTTGTTGTGCTGCTTTCCTTGAAGACGGCGTGAAGAGGCGTATAAAAGTGTTTTATAGCTTCCGAATATGCTCCATCTGATTTGTTGATTGCTTTCATGTGATTGAGGGTATGATATTCCTTGATGACACGTGAGTAGTCCTCATGTAGTTGTGGATTAGTTGAGAATTTTTTCTCCAGTTGCATAAATCGTTTGATGGCCATGTTGCGTGAATTCCCCAAGATTGGCGGTTGTTGTTCCTTAAACGGTAAGCAAACTTCATATGTTCCATCTGGCCTTCTTTTGTGTGTTTGGATGTAAAATTCCTCGCACTTCATTTCGTCTGAAGTCCAAGTTCTAGTTTTGGGTATGTCTTCCCATTCCCAAAATTTCCTAAGTTGGTTTTCTAACTGTGGGAAGTTGTCCTCGATGTTGAGGGTGAAAACTGATTTCGGTTGATCTGCGTTATTCGTTTTTCCGAATAAAATCCATCCCAATGATGTATTTTGTGCTGTACGTGATCCTGGTTGTGTATGTTTCTTGATTCCGTCTAGAAGTATGTTTGCGTATACTTCTGCTCCTAGCATTAAGTCAACCTTTTCTTGTTGGGTGAATGTAGGGTCTGCTAATTGGAGTCCTTTGATGTGTCCCCATGCATGATGTTGTAACCTGTTTGGTGGTAAAACGTTGGTGATGTGTTTCAGAACAAGCGCGTTTGTATGAAGCTGAAATAAAGTTTTATTTAGCGATTTTAGAGTAAATTCTACAGCCCTTGTGGCTGTAGCCGTTTTAGTTTTTCCAAGTCCGTTAATTTGAACTTCTGTAGAATTTCCTTTTAACTGAAGGTTTTGATATGCTTGTTCGGAGATTATTTTACTTGCGATCCAGGATCGATGAGGGCTCGTAAAACCAGCGATTGCCCTGATGTGGTTTCAGCTTTTACAAGTGCAGTGGCTAATAGTGCTTGAAATCTGCAAGCGTTGATCTGTGTGTTCACAGATGTACTTTCTGTGTTAGACGATGTAGGAACGATGCTGCTGTCGATCCCCTTATTTTGAGTGTTGTGTAATGAACCTTGATGAGATGATGAGTTTGTGCTCTTTGATCTAATGTTGTCAGAATGTAGAAGAGAATGATGTTTCTTGCCGCACTTGAAGCACTTGTGCTTACTTTTGCACTCTGAAGTTGTGTGATTTGCTCCTAAGCAGTTGTAGCACAAGTTGTTTTTTGATGTGATGTTGCGTCTTTGAGCGATATCCATCTTGTGAAAATTGGAGCATTTGTAAAGCCTATGCTTGTCGTTGCATATTGGACAGATTGTAGATTGTAGAGAATGGTGAGTTAAAGTTGTTGTGTTGCCTGAAGTTGAGCGTAGAGGTTTTGTTGATCGAGTTCCTATGATTGCTGCCAGTGTTCGATAACGAGCTTCTAAGAAGTCCATGAATTTGTGCAAAGTTGGCAATTCCTGTGTGTTCCCAAGCGTCTGTTCCCAGAGGTTGTGTGTTTTTGATGGTAAACGTTGAACCATCATGTGGATGATTATGGTGTCCCATTGATGTATAGATACACCTAATGCCTTCAGTTCATTCAGTCGTTCTGAAGTGTTGTCCATTAGTTTCTTGATTCCTTCCGCTGTCTCAGCACGAATTGGAAATTGATTGCACAATTCCTTGAGATGATTGTTGACCAGGATTCTTTTGTTGTTATAGCGTTTTTGTAGTAATTCCCACGCTGGCTGATAGTTTGCTGCGATTGTGGTGAATTTGTTGATTAGGCGTTCTGCTTCGCCGCATAGACTCGCCTTTTAATAATGGAGCTTTTGTACAGCTGGAATCCTCGCATCTTGATGAATAAGTGATGTGAATAAATCATAAAATGCCCTCCAGTTTGAGTAGTTTCCATCAAATTTGGGTAGACTTATCCTTGGTAGTTGTATATCTGATTTTACTTCTGGCTTCACTTCTGTAGGCTCTTGAACTGGCTGTTTTTCCTTAAGAAGATCTTGAAGTTCACTTAAATAGTTGAAGTACGCTTCCTCTGTCACTGCATATATGTCGTTCTTGATGTATTCGTGATCTTTACTTAGTTCGCAATCCATGGAGAAGATTTCCTGGTGATTGTTTGAAAATGTGTCAAAAAACTCCTTTACTTGTGTGATCCTAGCTTGAAGATAGGTTGGCGTTCTTCTAGCTTCTCCTGTTTTCTTGAAGTTGACGATTGCCTGAGACACTTGCTTTGATATTGTCACTTGTTTTTTCAATAACACTTCCATTGTCACGCATTTTCACCTTTAGATACAATGTTCACTAAGTTTTTTAAGTATTCACGAATCTTCACTAAGTTTTCACAAAATTGTCACTACTTAGCCTTCAATGTTTTAAAACTTTAATCTTTCTCAGCAATATCCGGTTACTCGAAGGACCAATGTTCAGGCTACCCGCTGAAAAGGGATACTGGTTACGCAAAAATTAAAGAATTTATTGCTGATAAGATAAGTTTTTATTGAATTGTAGTTCTTAACACTTGCACTTTTATAATTCACTATACATTCACTTCAAACTCTTAACCTAGCACTTAAATACCTTATTCCTACACTTATGTTTAATTGCTGAAAGAATTTGAAATGTTTATTAGCTTAAAATAATCTTAAAATAATTCGAACAGCCAGGTTCTGAATTATTTCTTAACAAGTGTTTAATTAATGTAATATAATTGCGAACAGCCAAGTTCTGCAATTATATTGACAATCTATTGGGAATAATACTTATTCGAGCAGCCAGGCTCTGAATAAGTATTGGGAAGATATTAGTGGGAACACAAAAACGAACTTCTGTATTTATTCGAGCAGCCAGGCTTTGAATAAATATGTTAATAAATGTTAATAGGCAACACAATAATTTATTCGAGCAGCCAGGCTCTGAACAAATTGTTACAAATAGGTTAGTTTACACAAAGTAAATATAATCGAGCAGCCAGGCTCTGAACAAATTGTTACAAATAGGTTAGTTTACACAAAGTAAATATAATCGAGCAGCCAGGCTCTGATAATATTTTTATATTTTTTATAACTAGATAAAATATTCGAACAGCCAGGTTCTGAACATTTGTTAAGTAAATTTTCAATTGTACTCACCAAACTCGCTGAATATTAGATTTCAAAAGAGGAAGAGCTCATGTGCATGCAGCTCTTTTATAGTTTGAATTCAAACGGTTTATACAAAAATATCGAATTTGGTTGAAATCGAGAGATAGTCGCCATGTTAATTAGCATTCGATATTTTTTCGCCATGTTGAATCAAAGAATTCAAATTTTAACTATGATGTTGGCGGGAAACTTTTTACTTCAAAGATTTATAAATTGACGTTAAAGTTTAAGGTTTATTATTAATATATTAAATGAGATCATTTAATATATACTTAGTTCTTGGTTACATGGATTATATCCAAAACAAATATTAATTCCGAGATTTGTTTACGTCGGTTGCTGAGCACCGTGTAACCAAAGTGCTCTTGCCAAATATCAGCTGTTTTTTGACAGACTGTCAGGGATGTTTGGCTGATCAGGTAAAACTTTGGATTTATGTTTATTAAATTTGTTTATTTTTAGGTTGCGTCGCAACAGCCACGTCGGTGCGCGATTTAAAAGTCAAAGGCCTGTAACTTCAGACTCCAGCGGGCCAGTCGACCTGACTGGTCCTTTTGATTCATTAGCCACCTCAAGCTCGAATGATCTGTCACGACCTTGAAAGGCATCAATTCGATAAAGGCGCGGAATTTCTTTACGCTATAGTTGCGTTGGGCGGAGTTGAGCTTCTGCGACATGTAAGCTATACGGAGTTCAGCGCCTTCTTCATCAGCTTCGAGGAGAACTCCTCCAACGCCTTCCTGACTGGCATCGCATTGAATGATGAACGGCTTGCGGAAATCAGAGTTAACGAGCAATGGGACCGTTATTAACTTTTGTTTCAGGGCCATGAATGAATCATTGTCCAGGTGAACTTGTCACTTTTCTTTAAAGTATCTGTGATCGGGGATGATACCGCTGCCTAGTTCGAGATGAACTTTCGGTACCATCCTGCCATACCTAGGAAACGACGTACCTGTCGTGCCGTCTTCGGCGTGGGATCTACAATCGCGGATACCTTATCTGGATCCGTCTTGATACACCCATTTCCGATCAAATATCCGAGATATTTGATTTCCCTCAAACAAAATTTGCTCTTTTCTACGTTAATTGTTAGTCCTGCCTTTCGCAAGCATTCCGCCACTCCCGAAAGTATAGCCAGGTGTTCCGAAAAGTTCTTCGACACCACAAGAAGGTTATCCAAAAAAACGAAGACAGATTCATTCAGGTCAGATGGTATGACCCTGTCCATCAGCCTCTACATGGTCTGTGGCGCATTACATAAGCCAAAGGGCATGACTGTAAACTGGTATAGTGGGTGTCCGGGCACAGTAAATGCGGTCTTTTCGCGGGAACGGCTCTCCAGTGGTATCTGCCAGAAACAGAGTCGGACCTTTCCGGGCTTCCTGACAAGTACCACTGGGGAGCTCCAAGCACTTTGACTTTCCTCGATGACGCCTAGACTCTTCATACGTGCTAGCTCTGCGTCCATCAGTGCCTGTACTGCTAGAGATACCGGGTAGAGTCACTGTTTAATTGGGGTGGCCTCTCACACGTCGATAACATGTTCCAACAAAGGGGTTTTCCCTAAGCCTTGCTTTGCATATGAGGGAAAGAAACTCTTCACTAGTTCCAGACGAGCTTGGTCTTCACCTGACAGACAGTGGGTGTTGTTTTTAACGGGTGTTCCATTCGCGATGGACGGCGTGAGAGAGCTGATGATGTCTGGGGCCAGCTGGAAAGCTCTCCAGAAATCTACGCCCAGATATAGGTCTTGTGACAGAATCGGTATGACATATAACCTAATAATATGTCTGCTGTCACGAAACTCTACATCGGCATCCAAATGACCGCATACCTGCTGTGAGGTTCCGTCTGCTGTTTTGACAGAAGTTGCGTACTTCTTATATGTCATTTGGCTTTCTTGAAGGAGCTTTCGGGCTGCTTGTCCTCCCAGACAACTCACGCTCGCTCCACTGTCTAACAACCCGTTGATTTCTTGCCCCAGTACTTTCACACGAGCATAAGGCCTTATGTCGTGTGGTATTGATGATATACCTGAGACTAGTCGGCGTCTGTCACCTTTCACTCTTTTCCAGAATTCGCGAAGCCTCATAGTGGATCGCTTGGGCTTAGGTCTTATTGTTTGAATTGAGGCAGGGGTAATACTTTCGACAGACTCTGAGAAAATGCGCTCTCTGGCGGCTTGATATTCTAGGAGACGAATGTGATAAGGCTTGCGGGGAGTCACTCTAGGTGTTTTCGGTGTTGGAGTATCTCGCGGCGTTATCATCATTCGTCCTACAGTTGGAGTCTCTGTCGAAATCGTTCAGGGGAATTTAAATCTCTCGTCGAGGTTTCTACTGCTGGTCTATTGCTCGGCGATTCGAACTGGCTGTCGGCTGGTTCCGGCGAGAACTGGTGGCGTTGTTCCCGCCTCTCCGCTGGTTTTTTCGACTGCAGGTCTGACAATTATTTATATAAACGTCTCGCAATCCGCATACATAGCAGTAGACGCTAGTGTTTGGAATTGGACACTGTCGATGCCAATGTCCAGCTTCACCACAGTTCCAACAAGGGTTTTCGCGAGCTATCGCCGAACATTCTTCAGCCTGCGAAGCTGCACTGACCATCTCGTTGCCTAGGGTCGTAACAGGCTGGTCTGTCTGCCAACTTGTAGGTGGCACTATGTCTACCTCCTCCATCCTTCTGACGTTGTGATGTCTCATAGCTCTTGTCCTATGAAAGACTCCTTCTATGGGCATGACTATAGCTTGTAGTTGTTAATAAATTGGGGCTGAAGCACCTTGGCTTCATCTACGGTGTCAGCTCCAGTCAACAAATCATCGACATAAAAATTTTTGGTTAATTTCTCAGATGCTAAAGGCCAATTTAGTGATTCATCTATTGCTAGTTGTTGCAATGTCCTTATTGCTAAAAAGGGTGCTGACGATGTACCGAACGTAACCGTATTCAATTGATAGTCTTTTATACTTCTCGTCTTTGGATCTTCCCACAGGATCCGTTGATATTGCCGATGATCCGGATGGACTAATGTCATGCGATACATTTGCTTAATATCTGCGGTCATTGCAATTTTATACCTTCTCTAGTTCAACAGCGTAGAAAATAATTTTGGTTGAATTGTCGGTCCAAACAGTAATTGATCATTAAGTGATTTGCCATTCAAGCTCTTTGCCGACGTTTCAAATACTACGCGCAGCTTTGTGGTACTGCTCTCTTTAAACACTGCGTGATGTGGAATATAATATGTCTCAGTACAACTGTCGGTAAGTGGTTCCACTTCTTGCATATGTCCCAGATCTAGATATTCATCCAAACATTTTCTGTACTCTTGTTCCAAATTCTTGTCAGCACTAAACTTTCGTTTCAAGTAATTAAATCTTTTTAGTGCCATCTCTCTAGAGGGACCAAAGTTGGGGTTAGATCCGTTAATGAATGGCAACTTAACTTGATATTGGCCGTTTTTCAATCTACAATGGTTGGCCTTGAAATTCTCTTCACATTCCCTTTCTTCTAGTGTGATAGTTGATTTCGTGTCACATTCCTCAATTTCCCAAAATTTTTTCATTTGCTCATTTAAATTTTCTTCTGGTCTGCTAATAGCTGTGAATGCCTCTACAGTATGCACCGATGGTTCAGGGCTATCTCCCAATACCAACCATCCCAGAGTTGTATTGACCGCAATTGGTGCTGTTGCCGGTCCTCTCCTTATTCCTTCCAACAATATTTGATCATAAACCTTTGCTCCCAAAAGTATATCGACAGGCCCAGGTTTCCAATAAACTGGGTCCGCTAATTCCAAATTTCTTAAATGGTCCCATTGTTTTGTATTAAGCTGTACTCCTGGTAACGTATCAGCAATCTTATTGATTATGAGCATATTTACTTGCAGTTGGGTTTGGTCATTTTTGCATGAAACTAATTCCACACGGACTTGCTTAGTTGACCATGCCATTTGACTTTTATTTAACCCAGTGATTTTTACTTTAGTATTCTCTTCTTTCAAATTTAACCTTCTGGCGGCACTGTCAGTGACGAAAGAAGTTTGTGATCCAGGATCTACTAAACATCGTAGTAAAATTAATTTGTTTTTTCTATCTTTGACCCTTACCATTGCTGTGGCCAATAACGCCTTATGCGTTTCATTTGAAAAGAAACTCCTTACCTCCCTTTCTTCCGTTTCAGATTTCGTTTCTTGACACGCCATTTCAATAGGTTTGCTTGTTTCAGGACTTTCCCTATGTTGCTGCACACACTTTCTAGGCTGATTGGTATTAGGAGACGGCAAATGCAGCAAGTGATGATGGGATCCTTCACACACTTTGCACCTTTTGTTGCTTGGACATTTACTAGTTGCGTGCTTGTATGAGAAACAATTAAAACATCTTCTAGATGAGTCAATGCACTTTCTGCGGCTTGGCGTATCTAACTTTAAAAATCGTTTGCAAACACCGACATAATGAGTACCATCGCATGCCGGGCATTTATTGATATTTGAAATATAATATGTTTTTGTAGATTGAACCTGTGGTTTGACATTCAGCGAATGTGACATAGACTCCAAAATTCGAAATCTCGTAGTTAAGAATTTTTAGAAATGCTCAAATTCTGGCAGTTGTTGAGTATCTCCTAATTCTTCTTCCCAAAGCTTAAACGTTGTGTAGGGCAATTTTTGAACAAGTAGATAGACCAATATTGTACTCCAGGCTGTCACGTCGATATCTAACGTCTTTAACTGTTGTATACATTCCTCCGTAGTATCTACAAATGATTTGATGGTTTTACTGCTTTCTGTTGCAAATTTTGGCTGATTTGTGAGCGACTTCAATTGTGTGTTGACGAGTAATCTTCTATTTTCATATCTTTCTTTAAGCTTTTCCCAAGCTGGAATATAATCTTGCACTGTGATAGGAACATGCCTCAATAATCGCTCAGCTTCTCCCTTTAAGAATCCTTTCAAGTGATAAAGTTTTTGCACCTCTGACAATTGCGGATTATTATGTATCAATGAGACAAACAGGTCATGGAATGATCGCCAAGATGCATACTCCCCATCAAACTTTGGTAGATTTATTCGCGGTAGCTGTGTTTGGTTACTATTCGTATGTATAATAGTTGGGCCTTCGTGTGTTCAACTTGATCCCTCGGCGATTTTTCAATTAAACCATCCGTCAATTCGGCAAGGTATTCATTATATTTGGTCTGAACTTCATCATATTTATCGCTAGTAAAATACTCGTGTGTAAACTCGGTCTTTGATGAAAGTACTAATTCTCGTAGTTTGGTGTCCCCGTCATCAAATTGTTCCCAACTCTTTTTCAGTTCCGAGATCTTATTTTGATAGAAGCCGTAAGTTCTTCTCTCCAAATTGCACTAATTGTTTGATACACAAAGCCTCCATCATTGATACACAAATTATAAACACTTGACAAGGAAGGGTACGAAAAAGTTTGCCAAATATTTGTAATTAAAACTCTTCTATACAAAGCTGTGTCTCACAAATCCGGCTCGAAGGACCATATGTTAATGTATGAAGTAAAAGGTTCAAAAAAGAAAAATGCGAGATTGACAACTTCAAAAGAAAATTTGTTTTCAACGTTCTTCAATTTTTCTTAGCATTAATTCATTGTATTGAACTACTACGACTAAATCAAATTCAGCAAATTCAAATAAACTTAACAATTCAATATATTTCAAAGTTAATTAATAAAACAATTCAGTGATAAAATATGTAGAAAAGGATTAAGAAAGGAGGAAAACTGTCAACACTGTAAATGATAAACCACTTGTTCACGAATGAAGTTGCCACAGTAATTTGTGTTTCGTTCGGTGATTTCCAAGTTGTTTGATTTGCAGAGTTCACAGATTTAAAAAAAAGAAGAGAAAGCCGACTTGAAATAGCCGAATAAATCAATTGAAAATGAAAAATAAAAAAAATTAGACTCGAATCTTTGAAGATGAAAAATATTTGGCAAACTTATTGGATGGGTTGATAACAAAAGAAATAATAATTTCAAAACAAAAAGAAAGGGGAAGAAAGGAAAAAATTAAACAAGTAAAATTAAAAAATCAAATTTGGATGCCGCGCACTTCTTAAAGCTATCTGGAACCAAGGGAGAAATTTCCACCTTAAAGTGACTTTCTTCCTTTGTATCCAAAATCAAACCTTTTTTAAGTTTCAGAGATCTACTCTGTTCAACTGCCAGATGTTAAAAGAGAACGATGGAGATTTTCTTCGTGTTTATATAGACTGTGGAGACCAAATTTTGCAACTCTAGAACTACCAAACTATGTGGATAACATTAATTTTTTAATAATTTTATAAACAATTCCCAATAAATATCGGTTAAACTATTGATTTCGGATAAATTTTTCAAAAATTTTACTTCTATTTGTTTTTAGGGTAGTTTCATTCATTAAATTAATATTTATTATCAAAAATCAAAAACTTGAATAGTTAACTTGACTCCACGAATAAGGTAGTAGATTCGGTTTTGGAGAATTTCAATTTTTCTTTCTTCCACATTCCCTCTCTCTTTCCTCTTATTGTGGGAATATAAATTAATAAAAATCGCGAATTTCTAGTTAAGTAATCGACATTTCGATTAAAAGTTTTCGTGTGATAGTATTCTACCTGTAGTAATTTGACATCCAGGAATGTCAAGAAAGTTGTTTATCGCGAATAAATTCGTGTGCGCGACAGGTGAATTTCACCTGTGTTTTATTGTGTTTATGTGTATTATTCGTTAAGGTGCCTACGGGAAGTTCTTCGAGGGATACTAAGGAATTGTTTTCTACGCGAACAGCGATTGAAAATCGCGAAATATAAGATTTTTACCACAGGTAAGTTTCCTTATGTTTAGCTGTCATTTGCAAACTTCAGATGGAAATATCTTAATAGAATTAGTGATAATTACAATAATATTCCATCTAAAGTATGCAAAAATACCTGATAGCTAATTTTAGTAACATCCAGTGGAAGTTTGTTTTATGTTTTCATGTAAAATTTATGTTCGTGATTCTGCATATTGTTGTTGTTGCATTTTTTGTTTACATTTTGGACTTGGAATTTTCATGTAACCAAAATCTTTTGATTTGTAGGTTTTGCTTGTTTTTAATTACTATTGTGTCGTGAAATGCTTTTTAATTGATTTTTTTTATGTTTTAGGTACTTCGGTTTGACTAGAGGAACTTCATGAGTGGACGTTATCTATGGATCATCATGGAATTTTCAGATAAGTTTTCTTTTTATTAAGAACATTATTCTTTATTTTCAAATAATTTTCTCTTCTTTTTCAGGTATTCGGGATTAAGTGAGGAAAGTTCAAACGGAGGGAGGACTTAATCGAACATCCCAGGCCTTACCAATGACGGCCTTTTGGGAAATGACTTCCTAAAAAGAAACTGTAACGTTGAGGGACCCGCGAAGACACTTAGATTTCCTCGCACAGAAATCAATTCAGAAGAGTTTGTTGTACCCATAACGTACGATCCAAGTCCAGAATCTACAATCGACGTAGAAACACCAACAGGGAAGTTAAAGGAAAAATTAGTGACACTTTCTACCTGTGGTGTCCTCAAGGCGCCTAAACAAAAGAGCGCTGGTTGTCAGGGAAAAGGACAAAATTCGGAAAAGTTGACTGATCATGATCAGACCTGCGAAATGAAGCAGCAGCAGGTAATCCTAACGGAATCTGCCTGCCTACCTGCACGGTCTCGAATCATAGTCAACACTTCGTTAATACTGCCAGAGGAAATGCTCTGTTTATCCCAAGAGATAAGCGATGGAGTCTTCTTGGCCAACAGTTTACTCCCCTCCGGAAACACTGTTTCAATTGGAGTCCTCAACTCAACCAGTTTCCCAGTGGTCCTGAAAAGTCTTAAACTAACCAAAGACTACTCCGTTCTTCAACTAGCTCAATCGCCCTACAATGGAAAGCTAATCCTACTGTAATAATTCCTCAACTCACCGGTTAAAAGTAATAACACTCAATAATAAAGGCAAAGCGGGTCAATACAGCGACGTTTGTAAGGTAAAACAAACGTCCGGCGTAAGTGAAGACAACAAAAGGTGGGCACCAAAAGGTTGCATTACTCGACAGTTTTTAGCGTCTCTCGATACCGGGCATAAAAGCCCCACCGTAAAGGAAGAAACCTCAACACATCAAAAGAGCCAAAAACAAATGGTGAGTAAGATAAATAAAACTAAAAATCTAATAGGCAGAAACCAAAGCGCCGAAAATATGGCCGCTCTGCAACATATTAAATATATATTCCCGGACTACGAAGAACCAGATGATACTCGTCTAAACCCGCGTCACGTCAGGTTAGAGCAAGAACTCAACCTAGATGAATCCTTAAACGCGGACGAGAAATACCAAATTAAAAAACTTTTTCATAAATTTAACGACATATTTTTTCTTAAAGGTGATCGGCTCTCATATACAACAGCCATCACCCACAACATTCCCTTGGTGCAAGATCAAGCACCCATAAATCAAAAGATGTATAGACTACCCGAAACGCAGCGAAATGTAATTAATGAACAGCTTAAAGAAATGTTGGACAATGACATAGTCCAACTGAGCGAAAGCCCTTGGAATTCACCTCTCCTAGTCGTCCCAAAGAAGGCGGGACCAGGCGGTGAAAAAAGGTTCCGCGTCGTCATCGATTTTCGGAAATTAAACGAAAAGACAATCGGAGACGCCTTTCCGCTACCCCGGATCGTGACATTCTTGACCAAATAGGTCATTCACGATATTTTACTACCCTCGATCTCGCTAACGGCTACCACCAAGTCCTAGTCGATCAAAATGATCGACCTTAAACAGCTTTCAGCACCAATTACGGGCACTATGAGTTTAAACGTATGCCGTTTGGGCTAAAAGGAGCCCCGGCTACGTTCCGACGCTTGATGAATTACGTCCTCACAGGTCTACAAGGCCTCGAATGTTTCGTCTACCTAGATGACATATTCATCTACGGGAAAAATTTAGCGGACCATAACAGAAAGCTCCGCAAAGCCTTCAACAGATTGAGGGAGAACAACTTGACACTGCCGCCAGAGAAGTGTCAGTTTCTCAGGAAGAAAGTAGTTTATTTAAGACATAAATGTTCTAGCCAAGGTTCACTTCCAGACCCAAGTAAAATGGCCTGCGTCCAAACTTTCCCAGTTCCACGAACTGTGCGGCAAGTACAAATGACTACAGAAAGTTCATACCAGACTTCTCCAAAATAGTGTGTCCTATAACAAATTTACTCCGCAAGGATGTCAAATTCAATTGGACCAGTGTCAGAAAGCTTTTAAGGAAATCAAAACTTCATTTGTTTCACCCCCACTATTAATATATCCCGATTTCTCAAAGCCATTCAAATTAACCACGGACGCCAGCAACAAGGCCGAACGCAATTACTCTACAATAGAGAAAGAATTGCTAGCCATTGTCTGGGCTACAAGGAATTTTAGGTGTTACCTTCAAGGCCGTAAATTTACGGTCTATACAGACCATAAACTCTCAAAGGAGTCTTTAATGTAAAAGACCCCACTTCCCGTCTGGTGAGATTTCACCATAAACTTTCCGAATTCGGTTATCAAATTGAATACAAACCCGGAAAGTACAACACGAATGCAGACGCATTAAGCCGCATACCACCGCCTAATCGATCGGACGCGTTGCGTGATCGCTCCTCAGTCTGCAATTTCTTTGCAGTTTTTTCGTTTCGTGTGTTTTGTGCGTGTCTCAGCAAAGTGAGTGCCACTCTTTCCCGGTCAATAACTTACCTGACACAGTTTCTCCTTGTTTACATTTTTGTCAAGTGACCTTATTTTCAACTGGCCGCTATTTTGTAAGTGACTCAGTTTGTTTTTTAGCTTTTTACAGTGCCGGGAAATATTTTTGTTTTTCAAACGGAAGTGACTCAGTTTCTTTATTTTGTTTTTAATTCTGGTATTACTGCAACCTGGTGTAAAGCCTTTTGTTTAACTTTTTATCGTTAAATATTTCCGACTAATCTTCACGCACAAAATGGCCCTTTGCAAGGCATGCCCTAATGAGTTGCAAAACAATGGTGTTGCCTGTGATGGTATCTGTGGAGGTGTTTTTCATGGCACCTATCTTTCACGTGGTCTTTCTACATGTAAAGAGTGCTCCAACATTAAGCCCTGTCACGTTTTACGGCTCATGAAGGAAGTCGTTGCTACGCTCTTCACGGATCAATCCTACATCGCTGATAAGGTCAACGAGATCTCCACAAACTTTGCTGGACTTCAAATTTTGTCCGATGACTGCGCCAGTCTTAACTTAAAACTGGACAAGCTGCTTAAGATCGCTGAGGGTTTGACTAACGACTCATCGCTTCTTTCAAGCAGGATTTGCGAACTTTCCTTAAAGCTGAGCGGCCTGGTCGCTTCCTTGGATGACCTCCGCGCTGGTTCACCATCGCCTTCCATCGGCCAACCTGCGGAATCTATCATGCCAATCTTAGACGACATTCGGCGCGGTGTCCGGCACGTCAAGCGGGATCTGGATTCGTGCTCAACAGCCATTGTGAAGAACTTCGAATTAATTGGCTCAGTCGGCTCTGATATCAAGAGTTTAACCACAAAAAGCTATCTCGCCCCCTCTTTTCCTCGGTCTGACACCACAAATGCTTCTGGTTTGAATTCTTCTTCTTCTGGACCTGCATCTGCTGAAGGGGACTGCTCCACTCTCCGGGATGCAACTTCCGCAATTCCGCCTCATTCTACCGTGAAAGTGATTTCTCCGCATTCCTCCTTGGTGCAGCCTGCTTCGGATGGTGATGCCCCTGTTGGTTTGGTCAAGCCCGTTATAGAGAATTCTTCTTCTTCTGGACCTACATCTTCTAAAAGGGACCGCTCCACTCTCCAGGATGCAACCTCCGCAGTTCCGCCTCAATCCACCGTGAATGTGATTCCTCCGCATTCCTCCTTGGTGCAGCCTGCCCCAGATGTTGATGCTCCCGCTGGTTTGGTCAAGCCCGTTCTAAAGAAGGTTGCTGATGTTGCCATCAATGTCTCTCCGCGAGTGTCATCCCAACCCACTTCCACCACATTTACGATCAACAAACTTGGCACCACCTGGACAGTATCGGAATGGGAGCAGAGACTAAAAAGGCTAGACAGCAAACATTCATCTTCATCAAGCGACCATACTCCATTCCTTCTAAAGGGTTCACCTCATAACGCCAACGATTCCTGGGCCCAACGTTTTTTTTCCTGGAAATTTGGATTCACCCCTGTTAGCTGCCTGAAGTTACTCTCGTCAGACGTAGGGAAATCCAGCAACTTCAAGATCTCCATCCCAAACAAATATATCTGGCTCATCAGTAACCCCTCCAGCAAAATCTTCACTCTCGGGAACATTACAATTTCTAAGTGGACTAGGAAGTACGTTAAGTTTAACCCTAAGCCCTCTGCACCTAACCCTAAATTAAATACTAAAAAACCTAACCTCAGTAACTACCCCAAACGACCTTCTAACATACCTAAATTTAGTATTCACCCTAACTATAAGAATCTTAGAACTAGTAACAACATAATCACTCCTCACTCTTCCGCACATCTTAACACTAACCCTAAAGCTAGTGATCCTAACTCCAATTGGCAGCCCAAAATGGGAGTATTTCCAAACTTTAATCTAAGTACTCCAGTCAAGTATCCCAACTTTATATATTCTCACACCCTTAACCCCCCTGTTCCAGTTACACCGAAGCCCTCGAACACGTCCATTCCAACCGTCAACCCAACCAATACTGTTTTGAGTTCCGTATATCCAGCGCACCCACCTTACCATGCACTCCCAACTTCTTCCGCGTGCCCACCTAACCACAAGCCAACTTCTTCCGACCACTCCACCACCTTTGCTCCGATTTCCGTCTGTCCCACCCCTCCTCTGTATACACCAAACCTTGCACCCGCTACTTCCTCCGCATGCCCACCTAATTCCATGCCGTCATCCTCCTACACTGTTGCCCCGTCTCAAACAACTTCTACCTGCGTTAACCCGCCCATTCCGCTAGCCAAAACTCCTTTATCCGAACATCATTCATTTATCGATCCCCTTGTCCCACCTACAGTTAAATTGACTTTGCCCTCTGCTGATTCTAGCGATGGACGATACCTCTTGTCCCGTTTACGGGACCTTCGCATTTATGACAACGTACGTCTATTTCTAGCCTATCTCCACGGCAAACCGAACTCCGTCTGTGTCGAAGGTAAAACCAGCACCAACGTCATGTTAAGTATACAACAAGAAGGCCTGCTCACAGACCCATCAGTCTTACTCCAACTTTTTACTAAATACCATGAATCATTCAATATACCTTCCCATAAGGTTTCAGAAGATCTATCCACCTATGCTACGTACGTCAGTTCTCGCCGTATTTCCCATCTTCAAAAAAGTCCTAACGACTCCTTAAACTACTTTCGTTCCTAACCCCCTTGCTTTCCCTATTTCTGACTTCCCCTCTATTGCACCCGCAGTTTCCGAAAAGGAACCTCTCCCCAACAGCTTGTCGGTCTATTACCAGAACGTAAGAGGACTTCGTACAAAAACAACAAATATTTTCCTTAACTCTCACAAATTCCCGCACGAGATTTTTGCCTTAACTGAAACCAATCTAACACCAGGAATTCTCGACAACGAACTATTCCCTCCAAACTATACCATTTTCCGTGTTGACGGTTGTATAGGCACCAATGATCCACCTGGTCGCGGGGTTCTCATAGCTGCTCACAACCGTTATGATGCCACCCTGCTAAAGACTTCCGACTCTACAATATCAGAATTTGTATGTATAAAAATAGCTCTAAATAAGTGCCTTCTGTACATCTCCTGTTGTTACATTCGCCCCACTCAACCACTAGACGCCTACGAGCCCATAATCGAAGCGATCGATACCCTGCTTGAGAACGCTAACGCGTCTGATGAATTTACTTTATTGGGTGACTTTAACCTCCCCCGTATCCAATGGTCATTGCCCGAGGACTGTTCTCACTTTGTTCCCCTTATCGCATCTTCGGCCAAGGAAGCCTTCTTTACCGATCAGCTCTCCGTTTCAGGTCTCTTTCAGACCCAGTTAACTCGGCTGTCGCAGAAAGCAACCATCTTCTCTCCTCCCTCGACCGTCACCATCCTCCCTTGTTCCTCGTTTTCTCCAACGAGCACATTCATGCCGTTTCAAGCTCCAAGTCTTCTTTATCCTTCAATTATCGTAAAGGCGACTTTGAAAAATTAAATCACCTGCTCCTCAACTCTAATATTGGCGATATCCCTCAACATCTCCCAATTGACGTTGCTTTAGAGGCGTTCTATTCGGAAATACACGCTTGTCTTACACAATCCATCCCCCTTCTTCCTCGTAAAAACTACTCCTCCGCCCCCGTATGGTACGACAAAGAATTACGCTCTCTTCACAACAGGAGAAATAAATGTTGGCAAACTTTTCTTCTAACCCAGACTGAGTCTGACTATTCTTCCTATCTATCTGCTTATACCTCTTTCTCTGAACGTTGTGATACCCTCTACCTTCTTCCTCGTAAAAACTACTCCTCCGCCCCCGTATGGTACGACAAAGAATTACGCTCTCTTCACAACAGGAGAAATAAATGTTGGCAAACTTTTCTTCTAACCCAGACTGAGTCTGACTATTCTTCCTATCTATCTGCTTATACCTCTTTCTCTGAACGTTGTGATACCCTCTACCATGAGTACCTCCAACGGATGGAAACTAGCCTCATATCCGACCCCAAGCGTTTTTATAGCTTTATTAATTCTAGGAAGAAATCCAATGGTTACCCTTCCACCCTAAAGCTCGAGAACACCTCTTCATCTGATCCTAAGGTTATGGTAATCTCTTTGCACACTTCTTCAGTAAATCTTTCAGCGACAATTCCCTACAACCCGACCTTAACTATTTTGCATTCATGGACAAATGCACTCAAACGTCGTTTTCATCTTTTGTCCCTGATCCTAAACTAATCGCCGCCAGTATTAATAGGCTTGAGGACGACTTTCACCCAGGTCCCGATGGCATTCCGGCCATCGTTCTGAAAAAGTGTGCCATGCATCTAGTTTAACCCCTTACTTTGCTTTTTCGCCTCTCGGTCACTCAAGGAGTTTTCCCTCAATTATGGAAAAATTCGTATATTATTCCCATCTTTAAAAAAGGTTGCAAGAACGATGTGTCCAACTACAGACCCATTGCTAAATTATCATCCATACCCAAACTATTCGAAAAATTGGTCTATGATTCCATGTTCGTCCACTGTAAGTCTATCTTCTCACTCTCCCAGCATGGCTTCCACAAAGGTAGATCTACAACCACCAACCTTACTGACTTCGTCTCTAAAACACTATGTGCCCTGGAAAACGGTAAAGATGTTGATGTTATCACCACCGATTTTAGTAAAGCCTTCGACAAGATCTCCCATAACGTTATCTTGTTCAAACTTCATCGCCTGGGCTTCCCCGCCCCCCCCCCCCCCCCCCCGAGATTCATCTCCTGCATTCGATCCTACCTCAACAACCGTCAGTACAATATTCTTTTCAGTTCATCCATTTCTAACCCTATTGTCGCTCGTTCCGGAGTCCCTCAGGGCAGCCACCTAGGTACATTGTTTTTTATCCTCACAATAAATGATGTTGAATGTGTCATCAAACACTCAGAGTTGTCCATTTATGCCGATTACATGAAAATAATCAAACATATCTCCTCCACTACCGACTCTCTTCTCCTGCAAGAAGACCTCGATTCATTCATCACATGGTGCATGAAAAACTTTCTAGAGCTCAATGTATCCAATTGCCAGTCCATCTCTTATTGCCGCAAACGCGTAACCACCACCCCGAGAGTCTATATGTTAACCGACGTACCAGTCCCTATCGTTACCTCTTTGTGTGACTTAGGAATAATCTGTGATAGTGAACTCAATTTCCGTTCCCACATTGACAGCATAATTAACAGAGCTAACTCCGCGCTAGGTTTTGTGAAGCGCTGGGCTAGAGAGTTCTCCAATCCTTATGTTTCCAAATCTCTCTACGTCTCCTTCGTTAGACCTCTCCTTGAATATGCCAGCCAGGTATGGTCCCCTACACAAACAACTCACTTAAATAGGATTGAATCTGTCCAGCGTAGGTTTATTCGCTTCGCTCTACGTGATCTTCCGTGGGTTGACAGATTCAACCTTCCACCCTATGAAAACCGTCTGAAACTGATCAACTTACAACCTCTAAGCAAGCGTCGTGATGTTTCCGACATTCTCTTCATTTATCAATTATTAACTGGTGCCAAAGACTGCCCCTCAATCCTGCAATCTTTACCCATCTATACCAATCCCCGTAACCTTAGGTCCACTCCCCTTTTCCGACTCGACCACCATCGCACAAACTACGGTCAAAGCGAGCCAATTACCAGGATGTTACGAAAAGTCAACGACCTTTCCTCTTTTGACTTCCATCTGAGTAAATCATCCCTTCACAGAGCCTTATATCTTGACCCCGCCCATCTTGATCCTGATCGCCAACCTTAATTCTTCTTCCTTACGCCTTCTGCCAGTATCTACTGTATTTATAGCTCATATTGTAGCTAATACTTTTTATTTATTTATTCTTAATTATCATTTATTATAGTCTGTAAAATTAGTATTAAGTTATAGCTTGTATTTTGTATTTTTATTATGTATTTTTTGTTGCAATTTTTTTGTTTTTTGTTTTGTTTTTTAAGGAGTAGGGGGAATCCATTTACGGACGGGGTGCCGGACTCCCACCCGGGTGGACTACCGGCTAAAACCCCTCCTCCCAGCTCCAAGGACACCAGCCCGGGACCGTTTTCCACATTACTTCGGGCTGGGCCTTTTTCGCTTAGCCCTTGTTGCAATAGCTTGTATTAAGCTTAAATAAATAAAAAATACAGAAGACGACAACGGCCAGACCCTCACGGTTAAGGCTCAAGTCCACCACCAAATGGACATCGAAGAGGGAAACACCTCTCTAAGCACTAAAAGTCGCCTAAAATGTAACGTAGTGACTAGAGCTCAGGCTAAAAATGCCGATACAAATAGCCCCACGAAACAAGATCACTCGTTAAACGACACAGACGAAACAAAATTAAGTGATGGGAATAAGAAAACAAGCCACATAATCACCTCTCCAAGTACTGTAGCAGGCGAATTAAATAAACGAAAGCGCGAAGTCATCACAAATCCCGAGGAAATCAAAACAATCTTTAAAGATTATCACGATTCCCCATTCGGCGGCCACCAGGGTGTCATTAAAACTTATAAAAGGATCCATCGAAAGTACTGGTGGGGGCATATGCTCAAAGATATAAAGAAATATATCCAGCGGTGCCCTAAGTGCCAAACAATGAAAGCTTCGCCCCAATATAAAATACCGATGGTCATCACGGATATCGCAGAACAACCTTTTGATAAGGTCTATTTAGATATAGTCGGTCCATTCGAGGAAACGGAGTCCGGAAACAAGTACATCTTGACTTTCCAGTATAATCTCAAAAAAATTTGTCGATTGGTACGCCATTCCTAATGGCGTGGAACAAAACGGTAGCGCAAATCCTCTTCGACGAGACAGTCACGCGCTACCGCATCCACAAACGAAAAGTCACCGACCAGGGAAGTAATTTCCTAAGTGATTTGTTCAAAAAGGTATGTAAACTTCTAAGTGTAAAGAAGCTGCAAACTTCTGCTTACCACCCTCAGTCTAACGGAGCACTAGAACGTGCCCATAGACCACTTATAGAGTATTTGCGTACAATAGTGGACGACAACCCCAAATCCTGGGATCAGTTCTTGCGAACCGCTGCATTCGTGTACAATAATAGCGTACACGAAGGGACAAAATTAACCCCAATGGAGTGCCAATATGGCTTCACAGCGGATGTCCCCTCTTATCTAAAAAGAGATCCAGAACCGGTGTATAACCACGAAAGTTACTATCAACTTCTGAAGTATAAGCTCCAGAAAATGTATGTAACGGCAAGGCGAAACTTCTTAATAAGTAAAAACCGCTCAAAACAGTATTATGATAAAATTGTTCGCCCCCTCACTTTCCATATAGGGGATAAGTTACTGCTCAGGAGGGAAAGTAGAAAAAGCAAACTCTCTCAAGTTTGGGTAGGACCTTACATGGTAATCAAAATTCCAACCACTGTCAACACCACTATCCAAATTGGTAAAAGAAGAGTTACGGTTCATAATAACCGTCTGAAACCATTTTATGAATAAACGAAATGGTATTGGAATTGTACATACAAAGATAAATTAATTTAAGTACACACGAATAACACGGGGAAACACAACACTTAGTAATATCCTAAGAATTAAAAGGCGATTTACTAAATAAAACCTTTTTCGTTTCCCCCGACAGGATGCTGTCCGTCGTAATAATTATTATGGGAACCCTACTGCTTTCACATCGAAAATGTGTCGCAGAGCCCTACAGGGTAAAACCGCTCAACAACAGTGGTATTATATTCGAGGACCTTGGAAGTCTCATGGCCTATCATGAAACTTGGAGCATCATCACGGAGTTGGACCTATCAGAGTAAGAAAATCAAACTAGGTTAGCAGAAAGAGCTGAGCATTATGTTCATTAGCTCTGCGGCCAAGCCACACTAGGTAATTTATGTGAACTCCAAACCAAACACGTCCACGCCTTAATGGAAAATATTAAGAGAAGAACTAGCGTCATAAGGGAAGCAGTACCCAAATCACGCAAACCTAGATCCATCTTTGACGGAATAGGAAATGCGATGCACTACCTTTTTGGTACTATGGACAGTGAAAACGAGCATGAAGTGTATAGTCGTCTCGAGGAATTAGAGACAAACACTCAAGCTCTGTTTGATTTAGAGAAACAACAAATCAGCGTGGTAAAAACCACCTTCTTTCAGATCCAAAAACCCCTGGCATCCCTGGCTGAACGGCAACGTCTCCTTAGTGGTAAAATAAATAATTTGCTAAAGACTACCGACGAACTAAACGAACGTCAATTAAGACAACAGATAATCTCAAGCTTATTGCTACAAATGGTGGAAATTGAATTCCGGCAACAAGCCCTGTTGGACATAATAGTATCCAGCCGTAATAATCAAATCCACCAGCTCTTGATCTCCGCAAACACTTTATTAGAGATATACCACAAGTCACACTCGACTCGACCAATTTTCAACATCCCAAAAATGAAGCTACAAAGAATTCGATGCTTCCCAATACATGTAGACTCAAACCATAGTTTGGTCCCGGACATCGAATACTCACATGTTGCCAGCCAAATTCCAAACCCAAGAATTTAACCAAACCGGAGAACATGAAAACGTTCCGTAAAATAACACAAGAGGTAAAAGAAGATATCTATATCGGCAGGTAAAATACTCCAGTGACCAAAGCAACAATATCAGAAGAATGTATCATCAAAATTCTCTTCAACCCATTAGAAGAGAACCCGAGATGCACATTAAAGGCCCAAATTCCACCTAAAGATACTCTAATTAAGCTGAGCAAGCCTAATTCGTGGTCATTTTCATTAATGAAACCCACAGTGGTACATATAACATGTACACCTGCTCACTTACCGTCTGTCAGGTCAGGGAATTCTAATAATCAATGAACCCTGCCAATTTAAAATCGGGCCTCATACAATTTACTATGAGGCCAAAAACAGGCATAACTTAAGTATCTCGCCACCAGAATATTTCCCAAATACCAATGAAAGCAAAACGCTGCTAAAAGAATTCATGATAAGGGAATTAGAAAAAACAAAAAACCTAGCTCAAAATAGAGATGATCAGTCACACCCGACATTACTGATCGGTGACGAAACTAATCGACTGATACACCAAAGTACAAAATCTCCTGAAGAAATTAGAGCAAAAATGCTAAATATTCGCATAAGCCCTGGAAATAAAATCCGCCATGTACTCTCGGTAACTTCAATATCTTTAACAGGATTCATTCTGTTGGTCGTGACAATATATGCTACAATTCGGTACGTGGTTCCAACGATCCTAAAGAGATCCACCCGACGTAACCACCAACAAACCCCAGCTGCCGATATCCCTCTGGAACCAATTTATACAGCTCTCTCTTCCTCGAACTAAATCGATACAATTGGTCGACAATTAGGCCCGGAACAACAACCAAAAAATGGAAAAATTTATACACTTCACAACTACACAATATTTACACTTCAAAAAATTTACGAAATTACCAAAACCCAAAACAAAAACAAAAAGCAACACAAAAAACATAACATACAAAGAGGCTAAATAACAGAGAAACAGAACCAGTACAAATAATAAAGAAATTACACAAATTTGGAAAAGCTAATTTATTAATAAAGATAAAAAAATACATTTGATACAAGAAATTAATATAATAAAAGAATAATATTGAATAATGATATATATTAATCAATAAAAAAAAAGAGAGGGGGCAAACAAGAGCCGAAGTAACCCACACTCTAACCCCAGGTCTCCTCCTCTTCCGACGCTGCTACGGCAGCAGGAGCAGCTGTCTCCCCTCGTCCAAGACGAATTTCGGGAAAAATAGGGGGCCCGACGTAGTAGCTACGTCCAATTACGGAGATAGTTCCCCTTAAAAAATACAATATATAGAAAAAAGAAAAGAAATAGATAAATCAAAATTACCACCAACAACCCAACGATCCCCTTGGGCCATCCACAAGGCTACCACATGAGCGGTCATCGCCTGGGCGGGGCCGTTCCAGATGGTTAACGGGTGGGAGTCGTCACGGCGGCTCTTTCCAGCCCGACACCACATGGAGGATGTTGATGCTTGTTATCTCCACCGTGTGCTCGGAAAGCTCACGGAGACCAGCGCGGGTGATGGCCTCTTGAAAATTCATGGTGACAGAATTTTTTTTTTTATAATAATAAAAACTTAACTGTCGCATGGAAAGGTCGGATGCGGACTGAACTTTTCCTTCTGGACCTTATTAATCCCGGTGATTATTCCGCTTCCATTTTTGTAGGAGGAAGGAATGTTGTATATCGGATTTCACTTATAAGCATAAGTCGTAAAAGTCCTAATCCGATATACACCGGAAAATCAACAAGGCTATGCCGCATATCGGATTCAGCTTATCCAACAAGATAAGCCATAAATTCGAATCCATATGCATTCAGTTGAGCCAACGTAAAAATTCAAGTGTAACAAACAAAAACATCAAATTACACTCACTGACTCAACCAGCATACAAACCTTCGTAGCATGTAAAACGCTACATAATCATATTCCCGATAAAGCTAAAATAATCATATTCACGGAAAAGCGCTGACTAAACATTCCAAGTACCCATGTACCGTACCTCGCCCTGATATACATGGGTAAGGTACAAAGAAAGCAAAAAAGCTCTAACCTTGTACATGGAACGCGATCATAATCTCTCCCTACATCGAAAGAAAAGCTTAAGGCTTTCGTGTAGATACGGTTAATGAAATTAACCGAGAGATCAACAAAAAAGGTCTTAATATCGTCTGAGTTCGGTTGGGTGCAAAGTAGTCGGGTTAATTCTTACTCTCACGAGTAGTTGAAGTTGAAGTTAAATTGTAGGTTAACAGTTAGACCACAATAAGTAAAATTGTACACATACAGTAACAATAAAGTTGAGTGGAATTATAAAAAAAGTTAAATCCAAATATAATTTAAAATTATAGTTATTAAGGTGAAAAAGAAAAGATTGTGTTTTCAAATAAACATAACAGCTTGAATAAACTTCATCCTTCATTGTTACCAATTAGAAAAAGTTCTCCTTTATTAGATGTGCCAGTGTTTGTCAATATTAAGCACTTGCGGCAAAATGATTGGTCCTACCAATTGGTTGGTTAGTTTCCGACCAGGTATGGAGGTTATCGAAGTTCGTGATACCATCCCTGGTGAATTGAGATTCATCCGTCCACAGAATTCGGTTCAGAAACACCCTATCCAGTTTCCAAAGTTTCGGGTCATGTCTCCAGGTCGTGTTAAGTTAAACTTCCTGTTTCTCTTAACCTTTGGAAAGTCCGTGTGTATACCCTTCTTTTGGGGTGCTCGTCGGTTATGGAATCTCCTTTGGTATTCTAGTACAGTCGCTCTCTCTTTTCTGTCTACTACACCATAAATGTAAAGAATATCTGCGTATTACTCAAAACTAAATTCTGCCGTTTTTTACTAATTTTTGTTTAAAAACACCCGTATTTTTTGATTTGTTTTTAAACTATGATAGGTATTCTTGTTTACTGACCCTTTTTTATAGCAAAATTTCCATCAGGTACGGGTACCAAAACACCCGGATACAAGGATGTGAATTCTGGCTAACACATGCTAATATCGACAATAAAACTTTTTTTTGTTTATTTAAAGAATTTCCTACCTAAAGTGCAATAAAATAATTAGGTAGTCAGAGATTTCTAAGGATGCGGTTTTTCTAATTCTTTGTCTACCTTGCCATGTTGCACCTTTTTGGAAAGGTAATAAGACGGGTAATCCAATAAAAATAAAAAAGAGGTATACTAATTACATAACTTTCCGAGAACATTTGGGAAATGCTGACATTTTGGTAATTTTAAAATTTTTTTTTCAATTTTGGCCGTGACTGAATCTTAGGCAAAGAAGATGTAGATGGCTATCATTGGTCCGCTCTACCGTGACTTGCTTTGTGATTCTTCGACAGAGTCGCTGTAGATCGCTTGTGTTTGCGCTCATCGTATTTGCGTATTTTTTGTCTACCATGCCTGTGGGAAAGAAATGTCATTGTAACCTGAGCGCGTTGTTTTTCACGAGTTGGATTTGTATATGTTGCAACTTTGTTGCTAACATAATTCGGTTTTGAAATCGAACTCGTTAGATTTTGTAACGGTTTTTGTTTACCTATATTTAATATGAAAGATTGGATTTACATGTACAAAATAAACTCATCACGCAAGCAAATTTTTCAAAAATTTTTGATAATTTTGAATTGCAAAAAAATTCCGAACTAAACTAAAATTCAACTAGAGCGACGTAAAAAATATTAAAATATCTCTTAACGCGATCGGCGTTTCTAATAAAGAAAAGCTAAATTCCGTTGGCTCTTCGTCACCAAAAGGGTTTGCTTTTCTTTAGCTGCACTATTCAAGATTCATTTATTTGCACGAATTATAAAACTATTAACACTATTCAAGATTCATTTATTTGCACGAATTATAAAACTATTAACATTTGTTTGCTGTGCTACTTAATTTATAATATTTGAGGGGAAAACAATATGTATAAGTACATTTTACCACTCTAATTGCCTTTTATTTCTAAACCTAAAAATATTTGTTGCATGTTAATAATCTGCGTGTTATGTTAGGGAAAAGTGTAAAAAACCCTATTGAAAGACTAAATTACTAAAACTTAGATGTATAGCCTTAAATCTGACTTATCTCTACTTATGATCTACGTAACTTATTTTAAGAATGTGTACACACATATATGTAGTTATACATTTTCAAGTTTATTTGTATAATACTGACAGATATTTTTAATTGTTTTTACATTTGTGTTATTGTGGTTGAGAAATGCCAGGGGAGGTTCATTATCATTTTAAGTATTTTATTTTGTTGTATCTGTAGTTTATTCATATGTGATTTAGCACAGTTAGACTAAACGGGACATGCATATGTAAAAATGGGCTGGAATATCATTTTAAATATTAAGAGTTTATTCCCAGCATTATCAGCTTTTGGCATTTATCTATGGTTTTATTAATATTTAGATAAGTAAGTGTTTTATCTAAATACATTCCTAAGTACTTTGTTTCGTTTGTCCAGATAATACTTTCGTTGTTTAACATTAAGGGCCTTCGGGGAAGATATTTAGGACTTCTTCTTCTATTTTAGCATTTTTTATACAATTAACCGATTTATTGCTCGGCACTTGGTGGAAAAACTTTTCACTCAACATTGCAAAAGAAAAAAGAAAACAAAACACTTGATTTTTAATTTTCCACAAATTATTTATTAAGTTTATCGAGTTACAATCGACGCGTTTCGACTTTCTGGGTCATTTTCAAGATTGAACTTCTTCTTCTAGTTAAGAACATACAGGATGTTTTTAGAGGATTGAATTTTATTTTCCAATTGTAAAAATATAAAGATAGTGTTCGTAAGTTAATTTCCAAGGAATTCATTATTTCGTTGGGACATATATTAGAATGGTACAAAGCTGTGTCATCGGCAAAGAGACTCACATTACACTTAATATTTTCAGTTATGTCATACGTATATATATTATAGTGGTCAGGGCTAAGAGCTGAACCTTGAGGGACCCCTGCGGTAATTTTTATTTGGTTCGTGGTAGGTCCATCCAACGATATGAAGAAATACCTGTCAGTCAGGAAGGATTGAATGATGCCAAACGGAGTCAAAGGCTTTTTCTATGTCAAGGAGAACTACTCCAATTGACATAGATAATTCTATATGATTTTTGATGTGGTTCGTTAATCTCTTTAGCTGATGAGTAGTTGTATATTTTGCTTTAAATCCCAGCTGCCGAGGAGGGAGGATATTTTTCTCCTCGATATGCTGCCTTAGCATTTGCTGTATAAGTTTCTCAAATATTTTGCTCATAGTATTAAGTAAGCTAATGGGTCTGTAGCTACTCGCATTATTTGCTTCTTTTCCTGGTTTTAGAATGGGAATTACTTTTGCGATTTTCCAATTCTTAGGGCAATATGAAATATTCATGCAGGCGTTAAAAATGAATGTCATGTACACAATTCCTTGTTTTGGGAGATTTTTGTAAATTATGCTATTGATATTATCATACCTTGGAGCTTTGCGATTTTTGAGCGTAACAATTAAGGATTTCACTCTTGCTGGGGAAAAGTATATTTCATTTTGACGATTTCTATTTGAATTTAGGGTTGAGATCTCATTCTCTACAAGGTTAATTATTTAATTGTCACTATAATTTGAAGTAGCTTCGTGTGCTTCGACTAAGGTGCTTGCTAGGGCATTGGCTTTATCTTGTCTTGGAATTAATGTTTGATTATTATAGATTAGGGGTGGCAGTTGTAATTTTCTGTTCTTTATAATTCTGGTAAGATTCCAGAAAGTTTTGCTCCCTTTTGTTAGAGTGGACAGCTTTTTACTCCAGGATTTCTTTCTAAAGGTATAGATTTGTAACTTGACGTCTCTAGTTAAATTATTGAGCATTCTTTTTAGGGAGACCGTTCTGTAATTTTGCCATTGTTTGCGAACTGAATTCTTAAATTTAATTAATTCTTTGATATGAATGGGAAGCTTTTGGGATTTCTCGTGATTTAGAAAATATTTGGGGACCGCTTTTTCTATTGCTTCCCATATTGTACAATAAAAGTTTTCCGTGAGATTGTCTATTTGCTGATTATGATTTACTGATGTTAAATGCAAATTAGTGAGATTCAGCTTAGATTTTTTAGTCCTTCTAAAGAGATTCCAGTTAGCCTGGCTGAAGCGATAGGTAAAATAATTTGTCATTGATACGTTAGTTATTAAAGATGTATGAACCGGTGTATGATCTGATGAGAGATTGCAGTCAGAGACAGGTGTTGTAAATTTATTTGGGCAATTGGTGAGAAATAGGTCTAGTGTGGATGAGGAGAGAAGATTACTTGCCGGTTGGTAAGTAGGCTCAGCCGGGTAGAGAATAGATAAGGATTGTGTAAGGGTCACACTATTCAACGATCTACCCCATAGATAAGATCGACGACAGCCCCAGGTGAGGTAGCGAGCGCTTAAATCACCTCCAATTATGTAGTGGTTGGAGTTTTGTGTAAGTTTTTTAATATCTTGTATGACGTTTTTATTTTTGACAGCATTATATTTACCAACCGGAAAGTAGCACGCAACACATGAACTTTTTTCGTTATTATCTGTAAATATATTAACAGCTACACATTCGATAACTTTTAGGTTAGATATTGATATTTGTTCGTGTTTAATGTAGGACTTAATTATAATAGCAACTCCACCTCCCCTGGCATTTGCTCGGGCTAGTCTATATATTCTATAATTGGCTATCAAAAGATTAAGATTGTGTTTTAACCAAGTTTCCGATATTAACGCAATATCAATGTTTTTAACACTAAGATAATCTATATGCAATATGTATTAGTTCGTCGGCTGTAAATAAATCATTCTCTGAAGATTTTAGTAATACAGCGCTCCAAGGTCTAGCATTAGTAGGTAGCGGCGTTGCTGCTTTGTTTTTCGTAGAGAGTGGAGGAAAATTAGCGCAGTTGTTACTCGGTACCGGTAGAATATTCTTTTCAAGAGAGGTCTCGTTTTTTTTTTTTTTTAGGAGAAAGACTTGTGGTTAGCGCCACAGTTAGCGAATTTTATCGTTTCAGGAGTTTTACATTCCGAAGTAATGTGTGTGCCCGAGCAAATAGCACAACTAGGCTTTACGTAGCAATTGTCTTGTCCGTATGATTTTAAATACACGTAACTGTTAACTTAAAGAGAATTTTGAATTACGTCCGTTCACTGTCAGTGATCTCAAGGTTCTGGACACTATATGGAAATCCAACAAATGTAAATAAAAACACCGATCTAGATATCTGTATCAGATTATGATCACTACACCCCGATCTTTCAGTAAACTATTTATCACATGTACGCAATGTACAAAATAAACACATGACCCCAGCAATATACTCAAAAACCAGTTTAACGGTTTAGTTCGGAATTTTTTTTCCAATTCCAAGTTATTACAAAATTACAATTGGCGATGTCGTAGCTTTCCGCGGCCATCGTCACCGTCTGCCGGAGTCGCGGGTGTTAAAAGCCCGGATGATCCGAATCTCACCTGGGTCGACCCAGCCGGCGACGGGTATGTCTGCCTATGGTGGACCGGCCCTGGGAATCGTTCCCATTGTATATGGTTGAGTTGGGGAGACGTTAACTCTACCTGCATGGTGGATTATCTGCTGGGGTCTCATGACTTGACCTGATGTGGTTCAGGTAATTTTGTTTTTACACTTATTTCTTTATTTATATTGCACTTGGAAATATTTCTTTATTTATATTATATTGCTTTATTGCAAAGGGTCATTTGCTGGTGAAGGGGAGTTCTTCTACCTGCGTACATTGCCTCTTAGCAGTGTTGTATTATTTATTTATCAAACAACTGTTTACACTTTAATTTTATAACTTAATTGCCTTTCTAGTCTAATTTTATTTTTATTCAAACAACTGTGTACACTTTAATTTTATAACTTAATTGCGTTTCTAGTCTAATTTTATTTTTATTTTAACCACTGTGTACACTTTCATTTTACAACTCAACGCGCCAGCGACCGTATCTCCCCGCTTGAAAAAAAAAGACTCTCTATATTCTCGACTTAACTGTTATCCCGTTAATCCCCGACTCACCTTTTTAACGGCTTAAAACAAACTCAATTTTATTCTGCCCAAAAAGAATCATCAACCACCGATACATGAAGAAAAATGTAGTAGTTGATGTAGATGGCTGTCATTGGGCAGAGTTGCTATAGTTTTCTTTCGCGCTGATTAAGCAAATTTCCTTTGCTTATCATATATTTGGCTACCGTGTGAAAGGAATGCTGACAGTAACTCGAGCGCGTTGTTTATCATGAGTTGGATTTGAGTACATGGCAACTTTGTTGCAACGTAACTCGTTATACGAAATCCAACTCATTGAATATTTGTTGGTTGTATTTTTATTTGCTCATGAGTTGGATTTAAATATGTTGTATAATTCGATATATGAAGTGCAACTCATAATATTTTTACGACTTATATTTGTTAATGACAGATTGGATTCGGTGGAATTCGGCTTATCTAGAAATAAGCGAATCCAATCTGTAACATTTCTTTCCCCCCGCGAATAAGATGCTTATTCTTTGGAGAGGAATAATCATCGCACATTGCTGGGTATGGGATTTTTGTTTTCTTGTTTGGGCCGTTTTGGCTGGCCTCATCACAGTCGAGTTCTAGCATGGCTCTAGTAAGTTCTTGTGCCATTACTTTGGGGAGCCGGCGCTACAGCCCCCTAACCAGACGGTTTTTATAGTACGGATGATCCGCATTGCGCGCGTTGACCCGGCCGGCGACGGCTGCGTTCGTTTGTGGTGGAACCGCCGAGGGATACGGTCGGTCTGTATTTGGTCCAGCCTAGGTGGCGCCGACAGCACACATTTGGTCGACTGTTCGCTAACCTGTCATGGCGAGACATTCAACGCCTATGGTAAGGTCATCTTGCCCATTCACCCTTATTCCTTAAATTTTGTTGGTAACTTTTACAGGAGGACTATTGATGCTGTGGGGATACACCTACCCAAGCGTTTACCGCGGGCCGGAGGCCCCCTCGCCCTACCGGTCCCCGTCCGATGTTACGTCTGAAGAGCTGTTCGCTGCCGCACCGGAGGAGAAAATGTGGGGAATTTGTACCCCAACCTTTCTTTTTCCCAACTTTTTTGTGTGTAATAAATTAGTTTTTTTTTTATTAATTTTAATTAAAAATGTGTTAATAAATAAATTCCTTTAAATTGTAATTCCCCTTTTTATGATTAAAAAATTTTTTAAAACTCATCGTGTTGTTGTTTGTAACTTTATATACCTTAATTTACCAGCTTTCAGGTTAATTGGCGTTTCGCTTTTTTTTCATCTTGGTTTTCTCTTCTTTACTCGTTTTGGTTTTGCGGCGTTGGTTTTTTTTTTTGCGTGCACTTATAATTTGTTCGGCGTTGTATTTATTCTCGTGTTATTAGAGATCGTGATAGTTTTTGTATTATTCGGTGGCCTTGCCCTTGGCCGTTATTGTCTATAACGCCTTAGAGCAGTCATGGCCAAACTGACACTACTTAATGTGAGGAATGCTTAAAAGCTTTAGAACCATTTCGTACTGTTTGTTTAATTTAGAACATTAAAATGTTTGTAAAAGGTTGTATATTTCAAGATATTGTATAATTGCTTACAAAACAACTAAAATATGACGACCTTTTTAACTTTTGTATGTTTTAACGCTTAAAAACCGCAAAAACAGAAAACCGAATACAGCCAAACAGTGCATATACGAATTTAAAAGCTTAAAAGCTCACTTGCCCGCGGGCATAGGTTTGGACATCACTGCCTTAGAGGATACAGAGACCGGGAGTGTAAATGTAACTCCTGTAATTTGGCCTGTATTTGGTCCAATGATTTCGTACTCTCGTGCAACAGCTCGTTAGTGTTATCGCCCAGTCGTAGCTTTATATATGGTGCTTCTGCCTTAGAGTGCTGCTCGTACTTAGCCATGAAGGAATCTAATTCCTTTGCCGTTTCGTTTTTGGAAAGTGCGCCGGTTGCGCGAACAGCAGTGGATGGGTATTTTCAACCTCATAGTATAGGGTGTGTGGTCCTATTTGTAAGTGGCAGGGTTGGTTAATGACTTAGATTCCCTTTCCAGAGAGGCGATGCGTGAGCAATTGCTGAGTGCAATGTAATGTAATATACACAATGGTTGTTTTCTTCAATGCATACACCCAGGAATCAGGCCTATTTAACTTAATTAAAATGTCCCTGGGGGGGGGGGGGTATTTGTACTTTTAGCGAACACCCAAGTTTTCATCCAGGGGATTGAAGAGCAACTTAATTATGCATTCATCCGATTGCGTTGCTTTTGTTATCGGCGTATTTAGCAAACCAGCGTAAGTATCTTCCTCGACATTTCGGGTAACTTTCCGATATGCTTTCACGTTCTCCGGTTTTAATAATAGGAATTCCTGAGTCGAAAGTTGGCTCGCTATATGGGAATATTCTATTTCGGGATCAATGAATGATTTGCTTCTGTGTGTTTAGGCAGGCCGCACACCAACTAGTCAAATGCTTAATGTATGACTGCTCAGAAATGCAGAATTCATGAATAGTAAAGTCATGGAAAAAGCGGCCGCACATTGCTTAATCATTCATCATTTGATCGTTCAGTCGATGTCTGTTTGTCTTTCGAGTGAGTGTTTCCTAAAGTTAATGAGAAGAATACGTTCAAAATTATTGAGAATGTCTTCATCAGATTCAGACGATAGTGTAATAATAATAGCTGCAGCATACAAGCGATTAAAAGCAAAGAGACGGTTTTGGATAAATCCTGAGTTTGAAGAGAGAATTCAGAGAGGTTCGTTCGAAGTAACGAAGGATTTAAAGGATTAAAGGAAGTTCCTGTCCTTTTATAGAATGGATAACGAAACTTTTTTGAAGCTAGTTGGTGTAGTTGGCCCAAAAATAAAGAAAAAGGACACCAACTTTTGAGAAGCTGTAACAGTAGAAGAAAGACTTTTGATTTCTTTGAGGTAAATACACTTTTTTATTGTTATTTGACTTTTTATAAACTTATTAGTTTGTTAAATTCCAATTTTCTGAACCAGATCCACTAGGTTGGCTCGGAAAGTGTATGTAATTATTTTCTGAATTTTCGGTTGCAGATGTGTTCCAAGTTGAATGAGTTGAATGGCCTGTATAAGGGCTGTTGTATACTGTATAAGTATACTGCTGAAGAATTCCAAGTCAGGATTTCTGTCCGGTATTTTTTTCCTATTTTCTCCACATATGAGACAAACGCGGTCTCAAACTCATTTTGCAGTTTTGTTTTTCGCTTTCGCCCAAAATGATTTGATTTTGCTGATTGCGAAGTATCATTTTCATCCTGACAAAAATAGTCCTCTACCTCAGCTGCAGGTTCGTTGTCCATTTCTTGTGGGATATTTGAGATTTCCCCTGTGTGTTTATTTTCTTCACAACTTGGTTGTTTTTCCTTATTAACAACGTCATTTCCTGTTTTCGGGAAAAGCTCGTTAAAATTTCCTTTCTGTTTCCTCGATTTCAGATATGGTACTAGAAATTGTAGATATTTAAATAAATAGTAATATTTCTTCCTATCACTTCCTAAACCGCTTCTGGGCTTTTACCGAAGGGATCTGTTGAAATTGTTCCTTTTAATTTCAGATACTTTGCAACAGGGTGTAATTTTGGAGCACTGTCTTCGTATTTCTTCAGAGCAGAAAATACTATCGGTAAAATCGTGAAGGAAGTATCACAAGCAATATGGGATGTACTAAGTCTATCATGCTTGAAAATACCGGATAGAAAGAAGTGGGTTGAAATTGCTGATAGATTTTATGAATTATACGGAGTCCCAAACTACATTTACAGTATCGATGGGAAGCACATCCGTTTACAAAAACCTGGGCGTACCGGATCAGCGTACTATGGCTTGTGTACTTATTTATTTACTTTTTTATTTATTTAAGCTTAATACAAGCTATTGCAACAAAAAATACAAAATAAAAATACAAAATACAAGCTATAACTTAATACTAATTCTACAGACTATAATAAATGATAATTAAGAATAAATAAATAAAAAGTATAAGCTACAATATGAGCTATATACATTGATTACTGGCAGAAAGCGAAAGGAAGAAGAATTAAGGTATGCGATCAGGATCAAGATGGGCGGGGTCAAGATATAAAGCTTTGTGGAGGGATGATTTACTCAGATGGAAGTCAAAAGAGGAAAGGTCGTTGACTTTTCGTAACATCCTGGTAATTGGCTCGCTTTGACCGTAGTTTCTGCGATGGTGGTCGAGTCGGAAAAGGGGAGTGGACCTAAGGTTACGGGGATTGGTATAGATGGGTAAAGATTGCAGGATTGAGGGGCAGTCTATGGCACCAGTTAATAATTGATAAATGAAGATGATGTCGGAAACATCACGACGCTTGCTTGCTTAGAGGTTGTAAGTCGATCAGTTTCAAACGGTTTTCATAGGGTGGAAGGTTGAATCCGTCAACCCACGGAAGATCACGTAGAGCGAAGCGAATAAACCTACGCTGGACAGATTCAATCCTATTAATGTGAGTTGTTCGTGTAGGGGACCCTACCTGGCTGGCATATTCAAGGAGAGGTCTAACGAAGGAGACGTAGAGAGATTTGGATACATAAGGATTGGAGAACTCTCTAGACCAGCGCTTCACAAAACCTAGCGCTGTCAATGTGGGAACGGAAATTGAGTTCACTATCACAGATTATTCCTAAGTCACACAAAGAGGTAACAATAGGGACTGGTACGTCGGTTAACATATAGACTCTCGGGGTGGTGGTAAGTCGTTTGCGGGAATAAGAGATGGACTGGCATTTGGAGACATTGAGCTCTAGAAAGTTTTTCATGCACCATGTGATGAATGAATCGAGGTCTTCTTGCAGGAGAAGAGAGTCGGTAGTGGAGGAGATATGTTTGATTATTTTCATGTCATCGGCATAAATGGACAACTCTGAGTGTTTGATGACACATTCAACATCATTTATTGTGAGGATAAAGATCAATGGGCCTAGGTGGCTGCCCTGAGGGACGCCGGAACGAGCGACAATAGGGTTAGAAATGGATGAACTGAAAAGAATATTGTACTGACGGTAGTTGAGGTAGGATTGAACCCAGGAGATGATTCTGGGGGGGGGGGGGGGAGCCTAGGCGATCAAGTTTGAATAAGATAACGTTATGGGAGATCTTGTCGAAGGCTTTACTAAGATCGTTAGCGATAACATCAACATCTTTACCGTTTTCCAGGGCACATAGTGTTTTAGAGACGAAGTCAGTAAGGTTGGTGGTTGTAGATCTACCTTTGAGGAAGCCATGCTGGGAGAGTGAGAAGATAGACTTACAGTGGAAGAACATGGAATCATAGACCAATTTTTTGAATAGTTTAGGTATGGATGATAATTAAGCAATGGGTATGTAGTTGGACACATCGTTCTTGCAACCTTTTTTGAAGATGGGAATAATATACGAATTTTTCCATAATTGAGGGAAAACTCCTTGAGTGACCGAGGGACGAAAAAGCAAAGTAAGGGGTTGAACTAGATGCATGGCACACTTTTTCAGAACGATGGCCGGAAATCCATCGGGACCTGGGTGAAAGTCGTCCTCAAGCCTATTAATACTGGCGGCGATTAGTTCATGATCAGGGTCAAAAGATGAAAACGACGTTTAAGTGCATTTGTCCATGAATGCAAAATAGTTAAGGTCGGGTTGTAGAGAATTTTTGCTGAAAGATTTAGTGAAGAAGTGTGCAAGATTGTATGTTTGTCAGCGTTGATGTAGGTGATCTGGGTCGGAATAGCGACGGACGAGTATTTTATGAGTCTAGTTTTGGAAGAGCGTTACGGGAAGGACAACTTGATATTCCAGAAGCGAGGATTTTACCAGGAAGCAATGAAAGTACCTTAATACCATTTTATGTTATTGGTGATGAGGCTTTCCTTTATCTCAAAATCTTATGAGGCCGTATCCTAATCGAGGACTTACGGAAGGTCAACGATTATTCAACGAAACTATTTCTGGTGCGAGATCAACAGTAGAAAGGACTTTCGGAATGCTTGCTTCTAAATTTCGTTGTCTACATACTCCCGTAGGAACCGGTTTTTGGGCTCCCCCTACTTCAAAGAGGTAACCGAGCTGGGCTCCACAGATGTCAGAAACCTGACTCGATTTATCGGGAGTTCAAAATGGTTCCCGACGACGAATTAAGGATGAACACCCTTCACAACCCAGTCGAAATAATTTTGACTTCCCGTGAACTAGTTCCACTGTATGCAAGAAACTGGTTCGGTGTACAGGGGACAGAATTTTAACCCTCCTATTCCTTAGGTAATTCTATGGGGTTGTTAATTTCAAGCCTCAATGTGGTAGCACAAAGGGCCTCTTAGGCCTAAGTGTGCCTTCTTAGGCAGCCACTTTAACCTAACCTAACCTACTCCCATTTGCTGTGATATTAACACAGTCGACCATATAGTAAAATGTTTATGCGTTTTACACAACTTCATACGACTCAGAGGAAGAAAATTTGCTCGTCACCACGAAACTCCAGAACAAAGACTATATTCTATTTCAAGCACTACAAGAGACAGGCACTACTCTGAACAAGGAAAACATGTTCGCGAAATACTAAAAGACTTCTTTTTGAGGAAAAAAATGGCACTGAGGATCAATAAAAATATTACAGTCTTGAACTTACCTGTTTCATTAATTGTTGTCGATATTTCCCTCCATGCCTTTTCAACTTCCTTTTTATTTGAGTAACAATCCAATGTATAATTATAAAGTACGGGATAATTTTGCACCAATTGCACGCAGCGAATATTAAACTCCGGGTCATTTTTCATCTTCTCGCGTCTTTCACAAAATTGTCAAACAACCACTTCACTGAATCGCTCAATTACAAATGATATGAGATGACTTTAGTCAAATGTTGTGCGGACGGAAACTATTAACTCATCGAAATGCATGACTAGCGCATGACTTTCGGAAGAAAAGCAATTGCCCTGTCAGTGTGCAGCTTCTTATTCAAAACATCGTGTACAACATGTTTCAGTCATGCGTTATTCAGTCACACGGCATGCATTGGGATTTTGACTAGTTGGTGTGCGGCCTACCTTAGGGAAGCACCTGATTCGTTGCAATTTCATTTTTTGAAGGTTGAAGATTGGTAATGTTATTCTGATTACCAATTTTTCTTGCAACAAGTGTGTTCGTAATACTGCCGTTTGGTAGAGAATTGATAGACAATTCCGGGCATTTGAACACGTGGCATGGGATTTGTGGCAAATCTCAAGAAGTGAATCAGGGGCGATCAGCAGGGGATGAATTTGATTACTTTGGCTAGCGGTTATTATATCCAGTAGCGCCTGCTGTCGAAACTCAATTTCTACCATTTGTAGCAACAAACTAGAAACTATTTCTTGCCTCGAATTTGTGAATAGTGAATTTAAAGGCTTTTGAATAGTATTTAGCGCAGTCTTAACTACACTGATTTGTTGTTTCTCCAAATCAGCGAGTACCTGATGGTTAGTTTCCAAGTAATCCAGGTGGCTATAGACTTCGTGTTCAGTGGCACTATCCATGGTACCGAATAGGTAGTGCATGGCGTTTCCTATGCCGTCAAAGATAGATCTCGTTTTACGGTATTTGGGTGACTTGTTAAGACATTAAAAGAAAATGTGATTATAATTATCCCCTTTGATCGCGGGGTGTAGAAGCTATGTAGGGCGTAACAACAATTCAGTTTGCCATCAAGAAGAATTTCTAGATATAGCATTAAAGAGATGGAGTTTAGGTTTTCCAGTCTCTGACGTAATTACACAAGAGTTGTTTTAGTTTGGGTTTGATTTTTAGCATGAGTCGTTTTGCCGTTCTTTGCCAATTATGGAATACTGTGCAAGAGATAGTGAAGTCCTGTTGTTTGGTACTTCGTAGGTTCAAGCACGTTTAATGGGTGAGATGGAAGATCTTACTTAAGGGATTTAAAATTAAGTAGAAGGTTATAGGGAATTAAAATAGGTTTATAATTAAGTTGACTTGGACCCGATTGGACGAAGTTGTTAGAGAGTTTTTTTTCAACTTAAATTATCTATTCATAGAATGGCTTAAGACGGTTATTGTGAACCGTGACTGTGCGTTTACCCATTTTTATGGTAATGTTTACTGAAGATGGTATACCGATTACAAGATATGGTGCAATGATAAGGGTCGAACAGCTTTATCGTAGTATAATTTCGACCGTTGTTTACTAGCGAGTAGGTTTTTGCGTGCCGTGGCATAACACCTTTGGAGCTTGTATCGTGATTATACACGCGTTCAGGGTCCCGTTTCGAATTTGACGGAACATCCGCTGTGAAGCCGTAAAGGCAGTACATGGGAGTTAATTTCGTCCCTTCGTTTACACTGTTGTTGTACAGGAATGCAGCGGTTCGCAGATATTGATCCCATGATTTGGGATTCTCGTCCACTATAGTACGCAAGTATTCGATTAACGGCCTGTGTGCACGTTCAAGTGCCCTGTTTGACTGTGGGTGGTAGGCAGAAGTTTGTAATTTCTTCACCCGTAGCAGTTTACATATCTTTTTAAACAGGTCACTCAGAAAGTAAGTTACTTCCCTGATCAGTGACTATTCGCTTATGGATGTGGTAGCGCGCGACGATCTCATGTAAGATCGTCTGTATCTCTTGGGGGATTGTGATTATTTGAGGGGACTTAGGTTTATCGTCGACTAGCGGATTAGTATCTGGCGGGTTCTCTGTTGTGACCTATTCTGTATTTGGAACTATTTCGTTTTCGGGAGGCGTGCGATCCCGTATTTCAGGGCTTTTGGACTCTATTTGAGTGTGTTTCGCTTGGGCTCGGGTCACAGCGTTACATTTTAGGCGATTTTTGCGAAAAAAAAGTTATTTCATCCTCTGAGCCTAAATTCATTGTATGGTCGACTTGCGCCTTTACCATTTTGTCAATGGTTAAATTTAACGGTTTCGAGAAATCGGGATATATAAGGAGTGGAGGGGAAATTAGTGAGATTTTTATTTTCTCGAATGCCTCCTGGCACTTCTCGGGCCATGTGAATTTGACATCCTTGCGGAGCAAAGGGAAACAACCTTTTTTCTCAGAAACTGGCACTTTTCCGGCTGCAGTTTAAGGTTGTTCTCTCTCAAACGATTGAACACTTTGCAGAGTTTGTTATTGTGGTCCGCAAGATTTTTACCGTAGATTTTTACAGTCATCTAGGTAGGTAAAGCATTCCAAGCCTTGTAATCTTGTTAGGACGAAATTCATTAAGCGTTGGAATGTGGCCGGGGCTCCTGTAAGCCCAAATGGCATACGCATAGTGGCCGTAGTTAGTGCTAAACGCGGTTTTTGGTCGATCTTGAGGATCAAAGAGCACCTGGTGATAGCCGTTGTCGAGATCGAGAACGGTAAAATACCGAGAATGACCTAATTGGTCAAGAATATCCTCGATCCGAGGTACGAAAATCGACGACGACGCGCCACCTCTTTTCATCCTCTGGTCCCGCTTTCTTGGGGACGACGCGCCACCTCTTTTCATCCTCTGCTCCCGCTTTCTTGGGGACGACTAGGAAAGGTGAATTCCAAGAGCTTTTACTTGGCTGCACTATGTCGTTTTCTACTATTTCGCGAAGCTGTTCGGTTATTACATTTCGTTGCGTTTCTGGCAAACGATACATTTTCTGGTTGATTGGTGCTTGGTCCTGCACCAATAGTATATCATGCGTGACGGCGTTTGGAAAGTGAGCCGATCACCTTTGAGGAAAAAGATGTCATTATACTCGTAACAGAGTTGTGATATCGCTTGTTTTTCCTCCGCGCCGCCGTAAATTGCCATATTTGAGGCGAACTTGCCATCTGGGCTCTTTCGCCGTGGTTTACTGTGAAATGTTTCGGAGCTTGCCGACGTGTTTCGAAATTTTATTGGGAGCTGATGGGTTTTTACCATCGTAATTCCTTTTGTCAAGATGAGCTCCGTCGACGTTTGTTTTATTGTGTTTTCCTTTCCTTTGGTTCCTTTGTTTCCTTTTATTTCCTGTCTGCGTGGGTGCTGGTGGTTTCGTGTCACCGTAATTCCTTGTTTTCAGGAGAGCGTCCTCAGCGCATTCATCGTTTTTGGGGGTTTCCTGATTGTTTATTTCCTCACGATCTTTTTTTAGTTAGACGACGGTGTAGTTGTGAACAGGGACTAGATGCAGACTAATGGTAGTTAGAACTACTTGTGAATTGTGTGTGTTGAGAACTCCAACAGACACTGCTTTTAGACCAGCGGGGAGTAGGCCATTCGCTAGGAAGACTCCTTGATCTATCTCTCTTGACAGACAAAGCATCTTTTCCTGCAGCTGCAAAGGAATCTGGACTATGATCTGTGACCTAGCAGGTATGCATCCAGGCTCTTTCAGCTGTATTTGTTGCCTCCTTATCTCTTAGGTCAAATCACTCTCAGTCGGTTTGTCCATCCCGCAATCCGATGTTCGGCGGTTATTGTTCTCCTCTTGAGAAACCTCTGAAGTACCACAGATTGTCAAATCGGCTCGTCCGGGCTCTGCTCTATTTGTTTGGATATTCACTTTGACCGGTTCCTCAGAACAGCAGCTGTTAATGGAACAGCAAACTCCTCAGGGTTGTTTTCCGTTCGAGGGAATCGCAATGACTTATTCGGGGCCACAACGTTACAATTATTTGCTAGGAAATCATTTCCCAGAAAGCCGTCGTCGGAAAGGCCGGGTGAATTTTTTATTACCTGAAAATTGCATATTATTCTTTAGTGTAAAAGTGCCCTGGCATGTTTCCAGCGTCTTTCCGGTACCAAAAAGTGTTTGTAAAGTATATATTTCATCAGTATTTATATCTGCGAGATTTTTAATTACTTTCTTTTTTATAATACTAACCTAAGCGCCAGCATCTACTACAAGTTTGGTATTGCCGCTCAGGCTAATATCCAACGGAAGGCTAACGTAGAGATACAGAGTTTACGCGGCTGAGGTGACCCTTTGTTAAAACTTTTAGTTATTAGTGTCGATCCGGGGTCTTTTTGGTCGACTGCTCGTCGTTTTCCTGGTTCTTAGCGTCCCATTTTTGTTTTTGGCGGCATTCCTCTATGGAATGGCCGCGACGGTTGCAGAATTTGCATTTGAGTTTTATGTTAAAAAACCAGCGGAAGGTTACGGATCCTGAATCCGTCGTTCGGGGAGCCTTGTCTGGTTACTCGGGCCCGGAACCTGGCGATTGTTCCTACAATCGCGAACATCATGCCTATATATTTTGCAGTTAGAGCAGAAGGGTGTGTTTTTACGCTTCATACAGTCGCTGGCAAAAATTGTACGTGATGTTTGACCTTATCTGGTCGAGGTTCTGGCGGCGGTCACCATATCGGAAGTTAATTCGCCTGCTGTAATTTCTCTATGTCGAGTGCTTTATGTGACAGCTCCTCGAGCGTGCCGTCGGTAACGGTGAGGAGGTATTGGCATAGGTGCGGATTCGTAACCCCGCTGCGGATTGCGTTTTCCGCGAAGTCCTCCAGCTGCGTTGGGACAGCTGGGGTGGCCGCAGCTCCGTATTTGGTTTGTGCGGTCTCTTTACAGAGGGCCAGGAACTGTTTCACTCCAGCCGTAAAGGCGGTGAGCGTTTCGCAGGGGTTTTGATGAGCTGTTATGAGCCTATTCACCAGATTTCCCAGTTCCTGGTAAGTTTCTCTGAGGAGGAGTCTTGTAGGGGATCTTGAGGAAAGCGTCTTGCTCCCCTTCGAAGAGACACTGTTTGGCCTGGCGGCAGCAACCCAGGAATGTTTGCAACTCTGAAATTGATCCTGGTTGTGCTGGGCTGATCTGGTGTTCACTGACCTGTGTTTGGTCCGTGAATATTGATTACTGGGAACCCTGGCGAAGTCTTGCTTGACGCCTCGGGGATTCTGGAGATTTCTCAGTGGTGTCCTCCAATGTCAGCGAAGTTTCGATGAGTTCTGCTGTCGACTCCTCGATGGGTGATTGTACAGGGGTAGAGTGGTTGTCTTCCGACATTAACCACTGCTAGGGACTTGGGTGTTGCAAGCGGGGCTTTCGGCCTTTTTTACTTCCCTTGGTTATTGTCTTGTTGAGTTGTGTTGGGGAAAAGGGGGGCTTGTGCCTGCTTCAGCGATTCCATTTCCCAACCTGCTACTGGTAATGTGTTGATTCGTGTTTGGCTGGGACGGAGCCCAAACAATCCACCGGTGGTGCTGGCTTGCACTTTGTGGAAGCGTTCGGGGTAACTCCTAAGGGTTATTGGCTACCCGGGAGTGCTTAAAGGTACCCCTTTTGTTCGAAGTATGATAGAGGCTCTTAAAGCTGTTACGTTTGTATAAAACACGCTTCCCCTATCCAACCGGCTGCGCCCCTTTTGATTAGGGTAACAGATTATTGGTCTAAAACTCACCCTGAAGAACACCCCCCCCCCCTGCCAGCTGGTTTCACACAGTCCTGCCTTCCCAACAGTCTCGCACAATTTAGTTTTGTAATTTAACCGTTCTTTAATTTTAATTGCGTTTCTATTCTAATTTTATTTTTATTCAAACCACTATGTACACTTTAATTTTACAACTCAACGCGTCGGCGACCGTTTGTCCCCGCTTGAAAAAACAGACTCTCTATATTCTCGACTTAACTGTTATCCCGTTAATCCCCGACTCAGCTCTTTGACGGCTTAAAACAAACTCATATTTATTCTGCCCAAAAAGAATCATTAACCACCGATCTACATGAAGAAAAAGCTTTCGCGCTTTTTTTTCGTTTTTGGCTTTTGCCCTTGATGTAGATGGCTGTCATTGGGCAGAGTTGCTATAGTTTTCTTTCGCGCTGATTAAGCAAATTTCTTTTGCTTATCATATATTTGGCTACCGTGTGAAAGGAATGCTGACAGTAACTCGAGCGCGTTGTTTATCATGAGTTGGATTTGAGTACATGGCAACTTTGTTGCAACGTAACTCGTTATACGAAGTCCAACTCATTCAATATTTGTTGGTTGTATTTTTATTTGCTCATGAGTTGGATTTGAGTTTATTTTTTGAAGTAAAACTTCTTTACGCACGCTTGACTTGGGGAGCAATTTCGTAATTTCATTTCGTTCTTGAACAATTTCATAAATTAATATTTTGTTCAGTACATTTAATATTCTACGTTTAAAGTGAATAAAATTGTAAGTTCATTTTAAAGTTCATATTTTGTGAATTTTCGGGTGAATAATAACAAATTATGGCAGGAAGTGACACAGACTCTGAATATGAAAGCGGTGCTCCAGGACCATCAACTAAGAAGAAATTACCTACGGAAATTTTGCATAAAAAGTGTGTGACAACATATTCAAGGCAAGATTTTAAACCTATGTAGTGAGACCCAATCAACTGATAATGAATCAGGAAGGTGAGTGCGTATCTCATAATAGTTTCTGGCGTCGTAGCGTCATATGCAGCGTTCCTTTTGAAGTAAAACTTCTTTACGCATGCTTGACTTGGGGAGTAAGCTGGTGAATGCGTGACGAGCGCGTTGCGAAAAGTGTGATCGGGAGAGGCGAACGGAAGTTGAGAGGGGGATATACGGTGATTTCTTGATTATTTCTTAATTTCATTTCGTTTATCAATGAAAACCGATAATAAATTTAAATATTTGTAGAAAATTAATACATGTATATGTGTATATACTATACATATATACATATATATACACATACATATAGATGGAGCTAAAGAAGTTTTACTTCAGTCGTGTGGTCTAAAGCACACTCGTATTTTTGTAAACTACGTTTTCTACGGGCTATTCTTATTTCTTTACTTCTTTAGGTTCTTCGTGATTTTGTCGTCCTTTCTTTGGCTTTTATTACTCCTTTGGTTCTTTTTTTAGTTTCGGGGTGTGCTATTCTACTAGGGTGAGCAGCAACGAGTGATTTGCTTGCGATTGTGTCCTTGATACCCGGCGTTTATCTCTTTCTGTTAGTACTTACCTTGCGCTACGGTCTCTTCTTGACCGTAGAATGTGGTAGTACTCTACGGAGCGTATCTTTTATTTTGAAACTTTTTGCTTAACAATTACTAGGCGTCTACAGTAAATTTTCTATTGGATTTCCAAAAATGGTCTTTATCTTTTGTCTAGACCAATTGTGGCCATTCGTTCGATGCTGGAACTGCCTCCTCCAAGGGCATTTGATAACGCCGCGTAATATATGCCTTTAACGGCGGTGCGGCGTATTTGGCTGTCAAATAAGTGCCAGCGAACCACAGCACTAGTCCCGTCAGTCACAACGATGTTGTTGAGAGTAAGTGGGGTATTTTAACCCGGGAGTGTAAATGTAACTCCTGTAGTTTGGACTGTATTTCTTCCAATGATTGAGTACTCTCGTGTAATAACTCGTTCGTGTTGTCAGCTAGTAGTAGTTTCGTATATGAAGGTTCTGCTTTGGTGTGCTGCTCGTAGTTAGCAATGAAAGAATCTAATTCCTTAGCCGTTTCTTTTGTTTTAAGAAAGCATGCTGGCTGTGTAATGAACAATGGATGCGTATTCTCAGCTTCATAAAATAGGGTATGAGGCCCTATTTGTAATTGGTAGGGTTGGTTAATTACCAATATTCTCTGTCTTTAGAGGCGAAGCTTGACCAATTGCTGGGTGCATGTGATATGTTGTTGTCCTCAATACGTATAGCCAGGAATTTGGCCTATTTGTTTTAATTAAAATATCCCTGTGGGGTAGTTGAACTTTTAGTGAACACCTTGGGTTTCATCCAGGGGATTAAAGAGCAACTTGATTACGCATTCATCCGATTTGGTATCCTTGGTTATTAGCGTGTTTAATAAGCCAGTATAAGTATTTTCTTCGACTTCTTGAGTAACTTTCCTGTATGATTTCATTCTTCGATTTTAGCAATACAAATTCCTGAGTCGAAATTTGACTCGCTACATGGGAAACCAAAGTGTGATTTGCTTCCGTGTGTACAGGGAAGCCCTTATTCGTTGCAAGTTCATTTAAGAAAGATTGAAGATTGGCAGGGTAATTCTGATCACCATTTTTTCTTGCAAAAAGTGTGTTCGAATTTCCGCCGTTTGTTTGATAGAGAATTGATAGCCAATTTTGGGCGTTCGAACATGTAGCATGAGATTTGTGATAAATCTCGAGAAGTGATGATGATGAATTTGATTATTTCGGCCAGCTGGTTAATTTCCAACTCATCCAGGCGACTATAGACTTTGCGTTCGTTGGAACTGTCCATGGTACAGAATAGGTAGTGAATGGCGTTTCCGATACCATCAAATAAGGATTTCGTTTTTCGAGCTTTGGGAATAGCTTGTTTAATTACCTTAGTACGTCAGCGCGTACATATGTTTTTACTGGAGTTCGCAGAGGTCTCCTCCTATGTTATTTCCACATAGTTGATGCAAGTAGTGTTCAGCTTGTTCCGCAAGCGTTATTTGATTAACCAACTCAGTGAGCGGTCAAGTTACAAAAATCGTGAAATCTGTTGAGGAAGGTCCAAATCTTAATGCCGCACTAAAACAAGCAGACGCTTCCGTAAGAGAACTGATTGAGGAGGGTAGGCACCTTAGTGAATGTAACGCCATCTTGGATTATAAGCACAAAATTGCTACCGTAACTGCTCGTCTATAATACAATATCGATTTGCATCGAAAGGTTCATAATGAGCCCGCCACACTAAGTTATAACACACAGGTGCCACAGCCTGGCACAATTTTTACCATGTCATCCACACATCTCAAAAAGCTACATCTGTAAACATGGTGATTTTTATAAATGGATACCATTTTGGGAGCAGTTTACGAGCAACTCATGTGTATGCCTCCAATACGTTCAAAACCTGATGCCTTTGGTCTTCGCAAACTGTACAATTTTGTTACTGCTACAATGAGATCTCTGCATTCCCTAAATATTTCTCCATGCCTATATAATATCATGCTAAAATCTATAATAATCTGAGGGCACGGCAGTGCGCCCGCCAAGACTGGTCACTACCTACCTTTTCTCGAAGCGTTTCGTCGTATTTTCGAACCCTCATAGCTTCGGTCTAGTTAATACCAGAGAGCTCAAATTCCTAGAATAACACGTAGTTACCAGACTAATGAAACGCACTAAGTTTCATTTGTCCAGTTTTTATACTTAAGATTTTATTAATACCTGAAATACGTCGATTTAGCCACTCATCAAAACCTCTAGGATTCTTCTTAGAAAGCTGAAATTTGGTATGCTGGCTAGGATTAGCACACAAACAACGAAAATATTAAGAAATCTGCCCCCATCAAGGGGGTGCAGGTCTGTATATAAAATTTCTTCTAGGGAGCTACTTCCAAAAGTTCTAGAAAGCTGAAATTTGATATCAAAGCTGGATGTAATAAGTACATAAACTAAAAAGTGACTGTGTTGTGAAGAAAGAAACTGCTGTCATGCAAGAAATACCTTCGTCACTCGACACCGCCAGAAGGCCCGCTGGGGGGTGATTTTTCTTTAAACTCGTCCTAGTGCCTAATCTATTGCTTTTATGAAAAGATTATTTTTTTCTACTTGAAGTTAACAAAACAACCTTTTGAATAAAGTAAAAATAGTCATATCGTATTTAAGAAACTAACAAGCATTTGTAAGCCTAAAAGAAAAGAATTGTACAGAAGGAGAAATTAAAAAAAAATACAAGCACCAGACAATGGTCGGACCATTATTTATAGCTTACGTTTTGGATGAAAATTTGGTTTGCGACTAAAATTTCAGGTTTAATCAGAGATTTCTTGCTATTTCAGTGAATAAAGTGTACATGTTTTTACTCTTATAATGATTTCTTATAACTTTAATACTTTTATCTCAACTCACTGCCGCACTTCGTACTCGGACTCTGAACACTGTTTTGCTCGCCGTATCACTGAAGACTAACTTGAATTCATCTTCCCGTCTTTTAGATCATCCTACCCGCCATTTCTACCTCGGCAGGTTCTAGGAATAATCCATTTACACAGACGTGCTAATTAAGTGCTCGGTCCTTTGAGTTGGCGACAGTGAGAAGAGGAAACTTCGATTGTTTCACCCTTAATTCCCCGAACCATTCTGTATCTTCATGTTAAGTTGCATTATATGGCACCTTGCTTAACCCACAGTACCGGCGGCAGACATTAGTTTCCCCTAGTACCCTTTTGGTTCCGGACGAATGTTCCTTCCTAGAATTACGTTAACCCGTAATTATTTTGTTTTCCATCTTCCAGTGCCAAGATTTCAGACGCTTGTCTTGTCGCTCATTATACTCTCTTGGAAAGATAATTTAGTCTGCTTTAAATTAATACAAATAAAGCACAACGGTCAGCTATAGTTGAACATAATCAGTTAATAGCTAAATACCACCCTGATTTATAGCTTATTACAAATAATAAGCCAAGAAGATAAAGAGGCAACGATAGAGAGTGGGCTATGACAAAAAGAATAGCTGACGCACAAAAAATACAGCCCGTAAACATAAAAAGAACTAGAGCATCTTACAAAAAGAAATGAAATCCCACCAAAAACAAGTCATGTAAAGAAGGTTGCCGAGACTGAAACTCATAGCGCTTTTACTGTTAAAAAGTTATCAGATCTCAGATCTCATGTAGAGACAAGCCCCTAACTCTACAACCCCTAACTTTTGAAATTCTACTTCTTGGTCAAAAAGCCACTGTGTGATGGCCGCGAAACTGCCAAGCCATAATTTTTGATCTTTCCAACAAAGTAAAAATATGTACATTTTATTAATCGAAATAGCCAGAAATCTCTAATTATACTTGAAATTTTAGTCGCAAATTAAATTGTCATCCAAAACGCAAGCTGTAAATAATGTTCCGACCATGGTCTGGTGCAAAGATTACTATTACTAGATAAACGGCTTCAAACAAAGTAGTGAAACATTTTTGGTTGCTTTTGTAAATTTCCCGTATCGGGCAACCCTGCAGTCAGAATTAAAAATTTGTTTTACGGGGGAGTTTGTGGATAAGAGACACGTATACTTTTCATATATGCATTTACAAATATCAAATGTACTTCGCTCATTAAAAGATCAGAATACATCGACAGTTCACGCACATAAGTAGGTTAGGTTAGGTTTAAGTGGCTGCCTGAGAAAGGCACACTTATGCCAAGGAGGCCCATTGTGATACCACGTTGAGGCTACAAAGCTTTAGCAACCCCCATAAAAATAACATTAGTAATAGGAGGGTGGACAAGTACCCCACTGTGCTCCCTGTTTCCAGTCGAGCCAGCTCTAGGGAAACTAAACTAGATTTACCTAGGTAGAGAAGGATGTACGGCCTCGTCGTCGGGAACGATTTTGAACTTCTGATAAATCGAGCCAGGTCCTTGACATCAGTGGAGCCTAGCTCGGTTAAATCTTCAAAGAAGAAGGAGCCCAGACACTGGTTCCTACGGTTTGCTAGGGCCGGACAGTTTCTGCCTATGAGCAGTGACCCGTGACAACGGCCACGGTACTGGTAACTGTTTTGCGTCCGAGTAAGATGAGCTCACTTGACCGTTTAGGGTCGAGCTTTGGCCATATCTGTCGGGTAATCAGGCAGGTGTGTTCCTCCTGCCAATTAATGTTTGCAATCCTTAGAGACTCCTGTAAGAGTTCCAGTTTGCATGTGGCCAGCGGTTTACCCAGCTGGTAGTGAATGTTCGAATCAGGACGAGTGGTAACGATTCTCGGTAGTTCGTCGGCTCTGCAGTTGTCCGGAATATCACTATGTCCAGGCACCCAGATGAGTCGCACTTTCATATGCTCAGATATGGCATTTAGTGCTGAGCGACATGTTATTGCCGTTTTGAAGGTCTTGTATACTCCCGAAAGGGATTTAATAGCGGACTGACTATCTGTGAAAATACATTTATTATCTGTGGGTAGCGTTAGATGATTCAGGCGGTCAGCAGCTACCTTTATAGCCAAGATTTCCGCCTGAAACACGCTGCAGTAGTCAGACAAGCGTAATGAGACATCGAGGTTCAAATGTTCCGAGAAGATGCCTCCACCCAATCTGCCTTCCATTTTGGAGCCGTCGGTGTATAGATGCACCGACTCCCCCCATTGGGGAGGAACTTCTTCCCATTCCGATCTGGTGGGAAAGAAGGAGTCAAATTTTGTTCCAAAGAAAGGCTATAGTCGATATTGTTGCTAGTTCTTCTGTCCAATATTTTGGAGTGACCGAAGTCAGTTCGCTTCTAGGCCTGAATTGAGTTAAGCCTAATGGCGGCCGAGGATGCGGTTTGCTTACCATAGAGATCCAACGGTAGAAGATGGAGTAGTGTTCATGGCTTAAAAGGTGTGGTACTTAGGGCAGCTGTTATCAGCAGTGTTGCCATCCTCTGAACTTTATCCATTGCTTTGTGATGGGTTGCTACATGTAGTACCGGCCACCAAACAATGATCCCATACATAAGTATAGGTCGTATGACACTCGAATAGAGCCAATGCACAATGCGTGGCTCCATACCCCATCTTTTTCCGATAGCCTTTTTACACGAGTACAGCGCTACTGTGGCCTTCCGTACTCTTTCCTGGACGTTTTCCAGATAACTTTTCTGTCTAGGACTAGACAGACCTGATTACCCAGTTTCAACCTAACCCCGTTTAGTGTAGGGCAGTTAATAGGAGGTGTTTTATGCCTCCGAGAGAAGAGTATTAACTCTTTTTTGGTCGAGTTTATACCCAGACCACACCCATTACTCCATGATAAAATCTTGGAGAGGGCGTATTGTATCACTTAAGCCAAGTTACAAAAATCGTGAAATCTGTTGAGGAAGGTCCAAATCTTAATACCGCACTAAAACAAGCAGACGCTTCCGTAAGAGAACTGATTGAGGAGGGTAGGCACCTTAGTGAATGTAACGCCATCTTGGATTATAAGCACAAAATTACTACCGTAACTGCTCGTCTTCAATATAATATCGATTTGCATCGAAAGGTGCATAATGAGCCCGCCACACTAAGTTATAACACGCAGGTGCCACAGCCTGGCACAATTTTTACCATGTCATCCACACATCTCAAAAAGCTACATCTGAAAACGTGGTGATTTTTATAAATGGATACCAATTTGGAAGCAGTTTACGAGCAACTCATGAGTATGCCTCCAATACGTTCAAAACATGATGCCTTTGGTCTTCGCAAACTGTACAATTCTGTTACTGCTACAATGAGATCTCTACATTCCCTAAATGTTTCTCCGTGCCTATATAATATCATGCTAAAATCTATAATAATCTGAGGGCACGGCAGTGCGCCCGCCAAGACTGGTCACTACCTACCTTTTCTCGAAGCGTTTCGTCGTATTTTCGAAACCTCATAGCTTCGGTCTAGATAATACCAGAGAGCTCAAATTCCTAGAATAACACGTAGTTACCAGACTAATGAAACGCACTAAGTTTCATTTGTCCAGTTTTTATACTTAAGATTTTATTAATACCTGAAATACGTCGATTTAGCCACTCATCAAAACCTCTAGGATTCTTCTTAGAAAGCTGAAATTTGGTATGCTGGCTAGGATTAGCACACAAACAACGAAAATATTAAGAAATCTGCCCCCATCAAGGGGGTGCAGGTCTGTATATAAAATTTCTTCTAGGGAGCTACTTCCAAAAGTTCTAGAAAGCTGAAATTTGATATCAAAGCTGGATGTTATAAGTACATAAACTAAAAAGTGACTGTGTTGTGAAGAAAGAAACTGCTGGCATGCAAGAAATACCTTCGTCACTCGACACCGCCAGAAGGCCCGCCGGGGGGTGATTTTTCTTTAAACTCGTCCTAGTGCCTAATCTATTGCTTTTATAAAAAGATTATTTTTTCCTACTTGAAGTTAACAAAACAACCTTTTGAATAAAGTAAAAATAGTCATATCGTATTTAAGAAACTAACAAGCATTTGTAAGCCTAAAAGCGCAGAATTGTACAGAAGGAGAAATTAAAAAAAAATACAAGCACCAGACCATGGTCGGACCATTATTTATAGCTTACGTTTTGGATGAAAATTTGGTTTGCGACTAAAATTTCAGGTTTAATCAGAGATTTCTTGCTATTTCAGTGAATAAAGTGTACATGTTTTTACTCTTATAATGATTTCTTATAACTTTAATACTTTTATCTCAACTCACTGCTGCACTTCGTACTCGGAATCTGAACACTGTTTTGCTCGCCGTATCACTGAAGACTAACTTGAATTCATCTTCCCGTCTTTTAGATCATCCTACCCGCCAGTTCTACCTCGGCAGGTACTAGGAATAATCCATTTACACAGACGTGCTAATTAAGTGCTCGGTCCTTTGAGTTGGCGACAGTGAGAAGAGGAAACTTCGATTGTTTCACCCTTAATTCCCCGAACCATTCTGTATCTTCATGTTTAGTTGCATTATATGGCACCTTGCTTAACCCACCGTACCGGCGGCAGACATTAGTTTCCCCTAGTACCCTTTTGGTTCCGGACGAATGTTCCTTCCTAGAATTACGTTAACCCGTAATTATTTTGTTTTCCGTCTTCCAGCGCCAAGATTTCAGACGCTTGTCTTGTCGCTCATTATACTCGGCCAACCTACTGTTCACTGTCCTCACTGATCTTCAAGGTTCAACTTACTTAGATACCCATATGTTAATTAAGCTCCGACCGCACCAACCGTCTTCAGCTTCTCCGATGGGGATACATTAACACCATCGATCCCAACTGACATCAACTTCTGAACCCCTTTTTTTTTTTTTTAAATAACTTAGAGCCTTCGGCTTCTACCGACAACAATGTCTAAGCTATGAATACATCATTCTATGAAATAAGAGATTCCATCGGCACCCACCGAGTTCAATCGGATGACTTAGCCTTTCCGGCACCAACCGAACCTTTAATTTCTTGATTATGTATAGCTTATTTCCTTCGGCTACAACCGAACTTCAACCGCTAAGCTACCAATACGGTAGCTTCATCGGCACCAACCGATTTCAGTGTTAAGGATACAAAATACTTAGGTTTTCGGCACCAACCGACATATTCGGTACCAACCGACATGTTCGGTACCAACCGAACAATTCGGTGCCAACCGAATTCCCATTATATCTCGGGCTCTACATTACTACTACTGATTAATATAATACATTATTCTTAATCATTTATTTTTATATGTATGTATATATATATTTTTATTTTGCTATTTATTATTATTTCTTTAATGCCTACCTATATACATATATATTGGAACACTTATCTGTCCTTTCGTATCGATTTGTAATTGATTTTCTCATTCCGTCTCGTTCTCTATTTCATCTTCGCTCGCTAAATTCATCTCCTCGAGCTTACACCAGGGTTTCATCCTGTCCGCAGCATGCGTCGCTTGATATGGCTTTTGACTTAACAGTCCAGTATCTGGATCCTTTATGATGTATCGATCATTTCCTAAAACGTTGGATACCTGATACGGACCTTTGTATCGTGGTTGTGTTTTTCTTGGCATTCCTAAAGCCGGACACACTTGGCGAATCAGCACAAGTTCACCGATTTCATATTTCCTTGGACCCTTACGTGCCTTGTTAAAATTGTCTGTTTGTCGTCGTTGGTTCTCTTGGATTTTCTTCAATACTGTTTCTCTTAAAGTTGCAAGGGGAATGTTGTCCTCGTTGTTCTCGTCTTCCTCCTGTAACGCCAAAACTAGCTTATTTCCCAGGATATTTCATTGCGTGTAGTCAAATAAAAGCTGTTGGGGGCTCTTTTTGGTCGTGGAATGTACCATTCTGTTGAGGCTGCACTGAATTTCCTTGACATGTTTATCCCAATCGCTTCCGTTTTCGTTCTGAGTCAATGTAGCGATTGCTGTTTTAGTTGTTCGAAAGAACCTTTCTATTTGTCCGTTAGCTCGTGGTGTTTGTACAGCAGTTAATATGTGTCGAACTCCATTACTTCAACAAAACGCAGTAAACTCCTTGGATCTAAATGCTATTCCCCGATCAGAAATTAACCTAGTGGGCATTCCAACAAACTGAACCATTTCTTCCAAGGCTTGTACAACTCCTTTCGTGTTTGCAGCTCTAGTAGGTCTGAGAAACAGGAACATTGGAAAAGGAATCTACTATTCCGATTAGATAAACGTTTCCCTTTTTGCTTTTGGGATATGGCCCTAGATGATCTATATGTATTGTATGGAAAGGTATAGGTTGTCGGGAAGGGATATGCAGCAGATAGTTAGTTTCGTCATTTCCTCTCTTGTAATACAAACAGTCAATGCAAGAGCTTAAATACTTTTTGACTACTTGTTGGACCCAGCACAGGTGAATTTGATACCGGTCAGCCAACTCATTTAAGTGTGAGCGACAGCTATTAACAGCCTTAGATGTCGATAGGATAGAATCAAGGTATAGCAAAGCAGCCTGGCTATCTGTAAGGATACAGATGTCCTTAATAGGAGCTTCATTCCCCTTCAACCAATTCAAAGCTTCCTGAATAGCCATGACTTCCGCCTGAAACACACTAAGTTTTCACTAAATCCTTGTATATTTAACTAACAATTTCAGTTAAAGTATATATCCAAAAATATTTCTGAATATTATTAACGGTCTTCATTAGTCCGCAGTGGGCTGAGTCATCATGAGCCATTTTGATTATTCTCCACCTTATATATTTTGGTATAACTAATTTCTCTTGTTTTCCATCCTGTTTGTAGATTCGATTATTTCGCAAAACATAACATTCCTTGAACGCGTTTTTCTCTGGATGGTCCGAATTGCTGCCATCCAGTACTGATTTAATCTCTTGTAAACGTTTGTCTTGTTCTTGTAATGTAGCGATCCAATCTTCATCGGTGGATGAAATCTTCATAATATTTTCAGCTATCGTCTTCGCATTTTCTCCTTTCTCTGCAGGTGTACGACTTAATGCGTCTACATGTTGTAATTGCTTTCCTGAACGATGCTCCACAATAAAATCAAATTCACTAATTTTTAGCCACCATCTGGCAATTCGCGGAATAATATTTTGCTTTTCCTTTGTAGTCTTTAGAGAACTACAATCGGTCAACACTTTAAATTTTTTCAATAGAAGATAATGTCGAAATCTTTCAATGCTCTCAACCACAGCCAAAGTTTCCAGCTCGTAGCTGTGGTACTTTTCCTCACATGTCGTAGTCGTTCTACTGAAATACGAAACTGGCTTAAGTCCATCGTTATCTCGTTGAAAAAGTATTCCTGCTATTCCTTTTGAACTGGCATCTGTATGTAACTCATGCTCTTTTTCTGGATCGTATAATGTTAATATGGGTCTAGATACAAGTGCTGTTTTCAGATTTTGAAAAGATTCCTCACTTGACTCGTTCCACTCAAACTTCGCGTCTTTTTTCAAAAGTCTATATAAAGGTGTCGCGATCTGTGCGAAATTTTTAATGAATTTCCTAAAATAACTTGTTAGTCCGATAAATTTTCGTGCCTCCGTAGCGTTAATTGGGCGATCATAATTTTCGATTGCCCCCACTTTTATTGAACCTGGTTGAATACCAGCCTCTGAAATTTCATGTCCTAAAAACTTGATTTTGTTTGTCAAAAATACACATTTTTCTGGGTTCAATGTAAGGTTTGCTTGTCTCAATAGGTTAAAGCCTTCACTAAGAATTTTCAAATTTTCATCCACTGTCTTAGTCGCAATTAGAATATCGTCCATATAAACTATCACTTTTTGTCCCTTTAATAGTTCGTTAAAAACGGTATGTATTAATCGAAGAAATACTGCCGGGGAATTTGTCAGACCAAATGGTACACGTTTGTATTCATAATGGCCTTCTGATGTCACGAAGGTGGTGTACTTGCGGCTATTTGCTTCAATAGGAATTTGGTGATATCCGCTGAATAGGTCGAGGGCTGTAAAAATTTTTTTTCCGGCGAGGGAGTTTAACGTCTCCTCTATATTTGGCAGGGGAAAATTCTCTCTATTTGTAATTGCATTAATTATTCTGTAATCGACGCACATTCGATGTTCACCGTTTGGTTTCGGTATGAATAAAACGGGGCTTGCGTAAGGCGATGTCGACAGTTGAATGATATCACTTTTAATCAATTCGGCGATGGTCTCTCTTAAAATGTTCTTTAGTCCATTAGCCATTTTATACGGTCGATAAATTACAGTTTCATTTTTGCTGTCTTGCATTTTCATATGTAACACGTCCGTTTTACCTAACTCACTTGTATTTTTGGCAAAACAGTCTCTAAATTTGTTTACTAAATCTAACAATCTCTTCATATCAGAGGCAGAACTTTCGCCGATTTTTATGTCTTCTATTTCCAAAGGTATTAACTGCCTGTCTTTCCCGCGTTCCTTCTTCTTTTCTTTTTCTTTGATTAGTTGTAAAGATTTCCACCTTTTTATTACCTTTACGTTTGGTTTATCTAAGAAGTTTCTACCCAAAATAACCGATGGGTTTTGCCACTTATCCTCAACAATCATGATGTTAATAACATTTTCGATTTCTCTGCACCTTACTAATTTATTCAGTTTTCCTAATGTCTTACGTGGTTCTCCGCCGAATCCAGTTAGCAGCGTTTCACTTGGTTCCATATTCCATCCGTAGGTTTCCCATAAACACTTTTCCATCGTAGTACAATCACTACCGCAATCAAGGAATGCTATGACTAGTTTGCCGTCTATTTCTACTTCTTTGTGATATTCGTCTCTAATTATTTCTTGGTCTTCTTGAATGTGTTGCACTCTAGTGGTTGTACAATCCTTTGCTAAATGACCCTTCTGTTTGCACTTAAAACAATTCCGTTCACCCCCGGACTCCTTACACTTGCTTGCGAAGTGTCCCTTTTTGTGGCACTTAAAACATATTAACTCTTTCCTATTTCGCTTTTCCTCTTCAACTTCCTTTTTATTAGTTTCATACCGCTGTCTTTTGTAAGAGTGACTCGATTGGCTCAGATCTCTTCTCCTTTTAGGCTGTCCATTTTCTTGCAAGAGCTTTCTTTGTTTTTCCTGCATTTTAAAATCTTCATATCTTTTAATTCTAAGCATTAATTCTTGCAAATTCACGCAATTTGCCGTTATTAAACTATTGCTAAGATATTCGTCATTCAATCCTGATATTATATATTGGATAACTGAAGCTTCAGACAGGTCAATTTTTGAGGCTAAGGCAGTTACACTGTAAAAATAATCTTCGATGGGTTCGTATCTCCCCCTATGTCGATTCATTATTTGCATTAGCACAGTTGCGTCATCCTCTACATGAGGAAAGCTCTTTTTTATTTCCACTTTAAAATGTTGCCAGCCGTTAATCTTATGATAATTACTCTTATATCATAAGCTAGCTGCCCCACCCAACCGTAAAGTGGCGTATAAGAGGGTGCTTATTTCGTCCCACATATAAATCTTTCTAACGTTTTCAACGAGTTTAATCCATTGGTTTACGCTATACCCATCTGTATTTCTCGTTGGATTAAACTCTGGCAATATATTTTTAATTCCGGCCATTCCTACTGGTATACTCGAGTTTTGAGATCTCGTTTCTTCTATGTTTGACTCAATCTGCGAAGAAGCACTCTCAGCTGTTGATCGATTTGATTGCAATGCTCTTAACAGTTCGTTCTCTTTTTTATATTTCTCTAATTCGCTCTTAATCTTACATAATTCTTCGTACACATACCTGATAGAACCGTGCTCACCTGTTTCCGATCTACGTTCCTCGCTGTTTTGATGATTATCCTGATAGTCATTTAGATTTCCACCTGTAACTTCTACCCCCGAAGGTGATATATCTAAACTTTTTTCACTAGCCATTTTCACTTAAGTTCACTGGCACTAAATATTTTCACAGTCACTAACTGCACTCTTTTTTATTCTTCGATTCGAAATTCGCGACGCGAATTCTTTATCTCACACCTGGATTTTATAATGATTTCTTATAACTTTAATACTTTTATCTCAACTCACTGCCTCACTTCGTCGCTCATTATAATCTCTTGGAAAGATAATTTAGTCTGCTTTAAATTAATACAAATAAAGCACAACGGTCAGCTATAGTTGAATATAATCAGTTAATAGCTAAGTACCACCCTGATTTATAGCTTATTACAAATAATAAACCAAGAAGATAAAGAGGCAACGATAGAGAGTGGGCTATGACAAAAAGAATAGCTGACGCACAAAAAATACAGCCCGTAAACATAAAAAGAACTAGAGCATCTTACAAAAAGAAATGAAATCCCACCAAAAACATTTCATGTAAAGAAGGTTGCCAAGCTGAAACTCATACCGCTTTCACTGTTAAAAAGTTATCAGATCTCATGTGAAGCCAAGCCCTTAACTCTACAAGGCCTAACTCTACAACCCCTAACTCTTGAAATTCTACTTCTTGGTCAAAAAGCCACTGTGCGATGGCCGCGAAACTGCCAAGCCATAATTTTTGAGCTTTCCAACAAAGTAGAAATATGTACATTTTATTAATCGAAATAGCCAGAAATCTCTGATTGTACTTGAAATTTTATTCGCAAATTAAATTGTCATCCAAAACGCAAGCTGTAAATAATGTTCCGACCATGGTCTGGTGCAAAGATTACTATTACTAGATAAACGGCTTCAAACAAAGTAGTGAAACATTTTTGGTTGCTTTTGTAAATTTCCCGTATCGGGCAACCCTGCAGTCAGAATTAAAAATTTGTTTTCCAGGGGAGTTTGTGGATAAGAGACACGTATACTTTTCATATATGCATTTACAAATATAAAATGTACTTCGCTCATTAAAAGATCAGAGTAGTATAAATAAGGGGTTGCTGGATAAAATGTGGTGCAGGTTTCTGGTTGCGCGTGTACTTTACAGGGAAATTGAGTGTGTGATTGGAAAAATTTCCACATATCCAGAAACCCCATAGCAATTTTGGAGATAAGGAAATGGCTGGAGATAATAGAATTGTTGTGTGATTCCGAAGCTATCAAGTTAAGTTTTTCATGTAAAATTCCTCAGAAGCAGAAATAATTTAGGTTTGAAACCGATAGCTGCCGAATTTACAATTTTTGGATAATTTAAGAGAATCTTGGGGGATATTCCGATTACTTGTATTCATATCTAAAATTGTTTCATGAGAACTATCCCAGATAAAATTTTTCAATTTTTCTTTACGGCCTCTTTAAAAGCTTGTAGATGAACCTGGGGGGGGGGGGGGGGGGGGGGGGGGGCGTGTGCTAAAGATTTTAAAGTTTTTACTATGCTGGATATTTTCGGCGGAAGCTTTTACTATGAGTGATGATAAAATAAGTTGCTGGTGGAGGATTACAAAATTTGGTTAGTAATATCTTGAGGTCAATGGATTTCCGAGATATTGAGCTCCTACAAGACGGTGAAAATTCCCATTTTATCTGGATAAAAAATATATCTAGATTAATAAAAAGACAAGTACGCGACACCGGGGCTCAAATTTATCTATGCTCCTCATGTTTGCAGTATTTTTCTAATCAGGAATCCCTTAATATTCATAAAAAAGAGTGTAAAAATATCGTTTCCCATATGCCGACGACAGACAAAAGTATATTAAAATTTGAGAAATTCGAGCGACAAATAGATGTACCGTTTGCAATATACGCCGACTTTGAATGCATACTAAAGGAGATCGAGGTATGTATGAAAAACTGTGGCGCATCCTCAACTACTAAAATTCAAGAACACGTTCCGTGCGCTTTCGCCTATTTCATCAAGAGCTCCTTCGACTCCAGTTTGGATAAATTTCGAGATTATCAAGGAAACGATGCGGGCAGAGATGCCAGACGGTATAAAGCAAAAGGCGCCGAGCCGTGGCGCTGAAAGCGCCCAAAGGCGCCGCGCCATATTTGAAATCGCCCAAAAATCGCCTTAAGATTTTATAATCAATCAAATCTTTCAAAGGGTTGGTTGTACAACTTTAATGTAATATTTATTGCAATAATCACAGCAACAGATACAAGTAACACAAATTTAAAATTTTGAGAGTCGTCGTGAAAAACAAAAAACACTCTTAATTAAGTATTTAGTAATGGAAGTGACTATTTCCACTTACGTGTACTTTTGTCTAAGTCTAATAAATTGTTGACGTTAAACACGTAAGTACACGTAAATACACGTAAGTGCAAAGAGTCACAGTCTTTAATAATTGAGCCACTCACAAGAAGACAAATCGATTAATTCCGTTTTCATTTTTTTCTTACCATCAGAATATAAATGCTTTTATCCAGATTCCTTGCAATAAAACGATACATCGTATTTTTCTCAATTTTGAAGGAGAAATTTAATTTTTAACCGGCTTACTCTGCACGATAATAAATTGCAACGTAATCTATTCACCTGCAGGAATTTTAAAATAGTCTTTCACGAAACTCAATATGAATATAAAATAAACGAAATATCACTAATTATTAAACAATCTTTTCTTTAACAGACACATAACACAACGAAAATAACTTATATTCCTTATATTAAATAGGATAATTACCAGTAAATGCTTCTTATCCAGATTTAATGTTGTAGCACTTATTTTGATATAAATTAACAAATATCAATAACTGCATACACTTAGCTTAATCAGCAAAAATGTTGAAAAGTTAACTGAACTTACTGAAACTGAACATCGATACGATATAACTGGCAACTGCTCCCGTTTAACGGCTTAATAAAGAATGCTGTAATTCAAATTACAATAGGCAGATTTAGCAAATGCAATTAGCAAATTTAGCAATTTATTTAATCAAAGATATGACTTTTATAATTTATAAAAATTGTATTACACAAAAATGGTATAGCAATGTAAATGGCGTCACAGCACAGTCACTTTATTATATCTAATAAACTAATAAATTAAATTGGCTTCACCAAACTCACGAGAAGCCGCCGCGGTGAAATGTGGAAAAACGAAATTAAAAATCACCAACTTTTAGACGTGTCTGAATTCAGAAAAAAATAAAATTCTGTTACCAATGAGGCGTTCAAAAACACCAGATTCGGTGACAAAGTCAAGTCGCCAGTTTGGACTCGTTCGAAATTCAGTAAAAAGTTATTCGCGCAAAATTAGAAATTGAGATAACTCGACAGCAAAATTGTTTCTACTGTGACAGAAAATCGCCCAAAAGCGCCCAGCAAGAATTAAAAAATCGCCCAAAAAGCGCCTAGTCGCCACTGAGATATATAATACTGGAGTGACTGGTGCCATGAAATTTCTTCAAGAAAATGGTATCACTTTTCGCTAGTTGTCCCTTTCTGGGTAAGCAGCTTTTTTTTCAGCATGGTTTTCTTAATTGCGAACGTCAAGTCGCCTATTAAATGCTGGCGTTAGAAATAGATGACAATATTCACAATCATCTTACATCTCTTTCTGGGTAAGCATTATCCAGACTAAAACAACCTTTTATTTATAATTTTTATTCCAGTAACTCCAATGATTTTTACATTTTCCTTACAACAATATAGAAGATTAAAATTAAATATGTCTATTCGTATATATTTGGTTATTATATTCTACTCTGAATGGCTGCAAATTCACAGTAAACGTTTTAGAATAAAAATTGTTTTCCTCCACTGAAAGTAAAATTGAACCCATATGAGATAGCTTATAAGTCAGTCCAGTTTAATACATGTCAGTGCTAGTCGCAGAGAGCAAAATTTTGGCGCCCGACTGATGGCTAAAGGAGCCCAATCGGCGCGAAATCGCCCGAATTGGCAACTCTGGATGCGGGAAAGATGTTTGTTAGAATGCTGATCGACGACGTATTGGAACTTTATTACAATTATTTAAATGCACCTAAGGTGATGCATCCACTTACATCCGAAGAATCAACTATGCAACATAAAAGTGTCGTCTGCCATATTTGCGGTCTAGATTTAGGTAATTATTGGGTGAAAGATCACTGTCATAAGACTGGAAAATACAGGGGTCCTGCGCATAATGATTGAAACTTAAGGTATAGCATTCCAACATTTTTCCCAGTGTTTTTTCATAATTTTTCCGGCTATGACAGCCACCTGTTTATTAAAGCCTTCAATATTTTTGAAGGTGATATTTCGATTATTCCTTTGTGTCTTGCTTTCAAAAAGAATCTTTGTAGAAAACAATCAAACTATTGAATTAAGATTTTTTGATTTATATAGATTCATGCCGGCCAGTTTGGAAAGTCTTGCTAACAATTTATCAAATGATGACTTTAAGATAGTTTGATCAAAACCAATCTGTAAAAGTAAACAAAAACCGAAAGGGAAAAGAAATCCATGAAATAAGGAATATTTAATTTACATAAAATATATGAAATAAAAGGTATAAGAATTCCAAAATTACAAACAGAAAACATGAATTTTTCAAAATAATTGGTATACACTGTACACTTTATCAAATCAAAACATAAACACAATACAAATACAAAACGACAGAATTAAACTGCACTCCGCTAACTGGACCCAAGTAAAACTTAAAATCAAAACACCAAAAGAAATTCCAACCAAAACAATACGTGAACGGTTACACATTTTGATGCGCACAGCAAATTCGATGGCAGTTACTAGTCTGTCTCTCTTCAGGTTTGCTGTTGTTTTGGTCGCACGCGCTTCGTCAACTTTCATACAACAACGTATGAAGACTTAGTAATTCAAGAGACATTAAGTCGTGAAATACTTGTTGTCCGCCATTTTCTTATTGCGTTGTAAAATTCTTTTCTTTGCGATTAGTAAAACATAAACTAAATTATAGTGTGATCATTTTTTTTAATTTATTGAGTTTTATTAGCATTTCGTATTTTTTCTATACCGTTACAATAAAGGAGATAAAAACCAAAGCTGCTTGCGTTTGTATTTTGAATTCCCGCTACACAGTTACTTAAACCATTAACGTTGCATACGCTATATTTTGGTGGTTCCATCCAGGAACAGTATGCAGCTCGTTTTTATCTTCTTTTTTGTAATCTACGTGCAGTTTATTCCAATTGGTGTTCAAAGTGCTTTTCGTTCGTACACGTGCCAAGAAGTAACATGACCACTCTAAAAGACCTGTTAACCCAAGAAGCTACTTTGAGGCAGCGCATCGACAAGGCTATCGAAAATGGAAAAAAGGCTGCACATGCCAAGAGAACTCAAGGATTCTACGAAATAAAAAGTACAGAATTACAAAATTATTGGAAGGAATACTGCACCATTGATTTGCAAATTGCGAGTTGCATCGCCGCCGATGCTGCTTCTAAGGATCATGAATATTTGAAAAAGTATTATTTTTCTGCAGCAGAGGCAGAATACACGGATAACATGGGAGAGTTGTTAGAAGGCTTACGGAAATTTAAAACAGAAACCACAGCAACCACGAGCGGCACAGCAAATCCTTCTGCCACAACAGTTATTCATCAAGAGTTGACGCTTCCAAAAATTGCGTTACCTAAATTATATGGGGACTACGATAAATATCGAGCATTTCATGACCTGTTCATTTCACTGATTCACAGTAATACTCGATTAACGCCGGTACAGAAATTTCACCATCTTAAAACATGCTTGGTGGGTGAGGCAGAACAAATAATTCGACACATTCCAATTACTGATAGTGACTATGAGCCTGCATGGACAAAATTACGGGAGCGTTTTGAAAATACATACTAGAATGCTAGTCGACCATCAACTCACAATATTACTGAATCAGCCTAAATTAACCACCGAAACCAGTAAGGGAATCAAAACATTAGTGGATACCACTGATGAGTGTCTGCAGCAGCTAAAAAGCTTAGAATTCAACACGACTTCTTGGGACGCAATATTGATACACATTTTAGTACCAAAACTTCCTTATTACACACTCAAGCTGTGGAAAGAAGAATTAGGATCCGAAAAGGAATTACCTACATTCAAACGGTTTGGTACATTTTTAGCTACAAGGCTTAAGGTTCTCGAGTCCATCGCCGACGCACTCGGACAAGGTCATCTAACACAAAAACCCCAAACAAAGAACGCAAGCATACCATAGCACGAGAGAAGGAAGATGTCCTGTTTGTGATGGAATACACTTCATTACAAAGTGATTTCCCGCAATGAATCCAACAACGAGACGTAAACTAATAATTTCAAAGGGTCGCTGTTTAAACTGCCTATCGAGCAATCATTCGGAAGCAGAATGTAGCAGCAAATACAAGTGTTTTAAATGCAACACGGCTCATCACACATCTCTACATATGGAAGACGAACAATCACTGGAAGTGCAACACCTAGCGAAGAACAAAGCGCAGGAATTCAGCGCACATTTTTCAGTATCATCTAACTTATCTGGCCACAACGCCAACTCACCTGGGCACAGCACTGATTCACCAGGTCACAGCGCCGCTAACGCAAACACAACGCAAACATTCGTCGTTCAAGAAAACCTACGTGCTCTCTTGTCAACTGCTTTGGTAACTGTACGGGGTACACAAGGACAAACTGGCATATTACGTTGTCTTATAGATCCAGTCTCACAGTCTTCCTTTCTGACGGAGGAGGCCTGCAAAAGACTAGGTGTTGCTGGTACTCCGACTGATGTAACCATTACAGGATTAGGTAACAATATCGCGTCAAGTGCGCGCAAGGAAACCATGTTACAGCTACAATCACGTTTTGCAACTGGTCCAACAGTGGACGAAATTTTTTTAAATTTGAACAAAATTACGGAGACATTACCGCAGTACAAACTACCCAAAAAAGATCTGCCTCATCTACGGGATTTACAACTGGCTGACCCTTCGTATTGAAAACCCGGATCTATTGATGCCCTGCTAGGAGCAAACGTGTATGCAAAGATTTTATTAAACGGCATACGAAAACATTCTGCAAAGATGCCATTTTTTTATATATATGATGTTGCCAAAGCTCAGGGGATGCCCTATGATGCTAAAGCACAGCCTTGGCAGGAAAGGAATTAAGGTTAGGGGAAATGGGTTAGGAGGTTGAGTGAAGGAGGTGTCGATGTACGCCTCGTTTGAAAGTTTCAGGCTCATAAGACGAGGGAAAAACAGAAGATGGTAAACTTTCGTTAGAACAATGGCCATGGAAATAGCGATAAAAAAGTGAGAGACAACCGACATTCCGTCGATGCTCCAGAGAGTCAAGGCCCTCAGAGATTGAGGAATCGCCAATAAGTTTAACAGCCTTACGCTGAACTTTGTCTAACGCGGACAATGCGGTGTGTCCTGCCCCTGCCCAAATATGGGAATTATATTCAAGTCTAGGCCTAATGTGGGACTTGTAGATCAACGCTAAGTCGGGTGGGGTGAAATATTTCTTACATCTCTGTAGAAAACCCAAACATTTCATCGCACTTTTAGCGATTGCAAATATATGATCAGTCCAGCTAAGATTGCTGGATATCTCAATACCCAAGATCTTTATTATAATTGGGTATATTCACTCCGTCGACTGAAATGGGTTGGGGGTGAACTGGGCGTTTTTTAAGGGATATTAAGCAGCATTGAGTTTTGGATGCATTAAACGTAACACGATTTGCTCTGCCCCAAGCGAGGATCATAGAAATGTCTTTGTTTAATGATCTAAACATGCTTTCCCGATTGACTTCTGTAGCATTCCCACGTGAATTCATTACAGAATCAAATAAGTACGCGAAATCAAGGGGGCTGTCGTCGGCAAAACTATGAATAGGATTGAGAGTAAGCGATAAGAGATCATTAATAAAAAGAAGAAATAAGGTTGGTGAAAGTACTGAACCCTGAGGTACACCGGCATTTATTTCGTAGAAATCAGATGTAACTCCGTCAATTACTACACGGATTGAACGGCCTGACAAAAAGCTCTCTATCCATTTAACGAGGGTAGGGTGCAGACCAAATGTTTGAAGTTTGGCTAAAAGGGCAGCATGCCAGACTCTATCAAAAGCCTTTGAAATATCAAGAGCGACGATTTCGGACTCACCGAAATTATCGAGACAATGATTCCAACGCTCCATTAGAGCCGTTAGTAAGTCTCCGGTTGAGCGGCCAGCGCGGAAACCGTACAGGCAATCGTTGATAAGATGGTTATTTTCAAGATATTTCAACAACTGAGAGTTGATGAGTGATTCAAAAACTTTAGATATGATCGAGGTTAGTGCAATTGGTCTGTAGTTAGAGGGGTCGCATGCCTCTCCTTTTTTAAGTATCGGCTCGACATGAGCAAGTTTCCATACACTTGGAAATATTCCTGTTGAATATGACAGGTGAAAGAGTTTGCGCAGAGGTTTAGCCAAAGCAGAGGCGCAGCATTTTAAAACAAGGGGCGAGAAACCATCAGGCCCAGTAGCTTTGGACACGTCGAGTTTCGAAAGTACTCTAAAAACTTCCCGAGTGCGAAAGTGTAGCGGCTTTTGCCTACTAGTGCACTGTGATGGAGATGGAAGTGGCTGCGATGAAGGTGGCAAGTACGAGTTAGCAGCAAAATTAGCAGCAAACAGGTTGGCCTTGTCCAATGAGCCAGTAAAAACATTCCCATGATAAATGAGTGGTGGTGTTGACGAACAGGTGAAATTGTTCTTTACGGTTTTTACTAGAGACCAGAAGCCCTTACTACCCTTTTGAGTAGAAAATAATAATAATAATAATAATAATAATAACAGTTTATTTGCTAATTCAGTAGTAATACAGTACAGTCCTTTCTACTCCTAATTCATTGCTCAGTACTTTTCTAATGTAATATAATTTTAAATTACAAAAACAAACGTGAAAGAAAGGATAATTAATAACTAAAGACTATAAACTACGACAATGGCCTCCGAAGCCGTCTGTCGAGGTTGGTAAAGTTCAAATTAGCTATAGATCATTAGTCCTTTTGCTTTCTAAAGTAAAGTATTGTAGTATTTTTGCGCTATTTCAATTTTCTAACCTATATCTTAAAATAAATTATGAATTAGAATACAAAATATAAAGAAAATGATAAAAAAAACAAATAAAAAATGATAAAAAAATATATCTATATATAAAGAAATACGGTAACAGAAATTATCTTAAATAGCATAAACAAGTTCAGTGCAAAGAGGATTAGCAATTATACTCAGTTATTAGGAACTTTCTATATTTCCAGGCTTTCGTAATAAAATCAAACAAGTCATTATAATGTTTAAGACCATTCAGCATATCAATTATTTCATTTTCTGTTAATACCTTCTTCCCCCACGAAATCATCCGAAACTCTGATAGGATAGGACAAGTGCCAAGAAAGTGCAGCAAGTCTTCATCTTCAGACATATTACACAAAGAGCACATAGAAGAACCTTCTTTTCTCCACGGGCTGGCATTAAGATCTATTAGTCCGCACCTATATCTCAATATAAGGCTTATTCTTTTTAAGGGCAGCTCATTTATGAAATAATTCTTTTTATTATCATAATCCAATTTATCGTAAAGACCATGTCGAACTGTGCATCTGGCTCTTTCACTAGCCTTTCGCTTAAGCCAGGCATCCTCAGCTTCAATTATTTCAAACACTCTCGTTCTTATACGGTGTTGAGGATCCTGTCTCAGATTAAAACTAATGTTATGTTTTTCAGCTAATTCCGACCAAATAACACTCCAATATGCATCTTTATCCACCATCAGCCATGCCAACTTTGAAGGAAGTCTGTCATTTTCATATTGGTATAGCACTTTGAGGACGTACGTAAAATGAAATTTCAAGGTATATATATACAGGTTTGAAATGCCCGTTTCTAGCGTTATAGCATAATTGGGGGTTTGTTGCGGAAGAGACAATAGTTTCTTCAAAAAATAACGCTGCAGTTTTTCGACATCCTCATACTGTGTAAATCCCCATACCTGTGCGGCATAACACATTACAGATCGAGAAACAGAATTGAAAAGCTTGATTTTCTCAGAATGCCTTACTTCTCTCTTTTTGATAAATTTGTTCCAAGTACTGCTAATGCTAGCTTTGGCTGTTTGTAGTTTCTGTTTGAAGTGTTCAGTTAAAGAAAGCTTTGGAGTTAGCACGATTCCCAAGTATGTGTATTTGTTCACGACTTCTATAATATCGTTTTTATAGACCCAATTTTCAGTTTGCTTTCTCCTACCTCCTCCTCGTTGGAATATCATTATCTTGGATTTCGATAGATTCACTTCAAGATTCCAGATATTACAATAATCCTCCAGCTTGTTTATTGCTCTCTGCAGCTTGGTAGCATCATCTGATAGGATGACAATATCATCGGCGTACAGTAACGCCTTAATTTTCAATCCTTCTAATGCAATGCCCTCCTCTAGGTATTCTTCTAAATCATTTATGAAGAGTGCAAAAAGCAAAGGGCTCAGAACGCATCCTTGCTTCACACCACATGTTACATCGAAACTGTCGGACAAATTATTTCCGTTCCATACTTGCGCCTGAGTATTTGTATAAAGCTCTTCCAATAATCTTATTATCTTGTATGACACACCATTATTATGAAGTTTATAAAAAAGTAAACTCCGTACAACCCTATCGAAAGCGGATTTAAAGTCCACAAAAAAAGCGTATATTTTCTTCACCTTATGACAATGGCTAAGTTTGACTATATTTATGAGGTTAAAAATATTATCGACAGTGGAGTAACCTGAGCGGAAACCAGCTTGACTTTCTGACAAAATCTTATTTTCTCTCTCCCAGTTTACAAGACGGTTATATATAATACCCGAAAAGATTTTACTGATAGCATCTATAAAGGAAAGACCACGGTAATTCTCAACTTGTTTTGTGTCTCCTTTCTTATGTATGGGGAATATGATAGTTCTTTTAAAGGTCTCCGGTATACTAATATTGTCAAAGATGTTATTATAGCAGCATAATAATTTCTCAACAAATATATCAGGTGCGTTTTTAAAAAACTCATAAGGTACTCTATCTGCGCCCGGAGCCTTATTATCTTTAAGTCCATTTATAATTTCGAGGAGTTCCCTTTTTTCAATGGGACCATCTAGCATTGGATTACAGACGTGAGGAGCAGCGTACAATATTGGCGATGTGTTCATTGAGTGATTTAACAGGGTCTGAAAGTACGATTTAAGCGTGTTAATTTCCAAAGATGCGTCAATAACAAATCTGTTTCCGCGAATTTCCCGGACAATTCTCCACCATGAACCGGTATCACGTATCCCATCAAGTTTATAGCCTAAGAATTCATAATAGTGCTTCTTCTTACTACTGCAAAGCGCTTTATAAGACTTGTTGGCCATCAAGTACCTTTTCCTCGCTTCCTGTGAGTCTGAGTTTCTAAATATCGTTAGCCACTTAAAGGATAACTTCCGCGCTCGTTCGCAATCTCTGTCAAACCACTTTTGTTTATAGATGATGGAGTTACGAGACATTTGCTTTGCAGATTGCTTTATTACATTTATCAGATCATCTGTACTAACAGTATAATTATCCGAAGACATTTGACGGCACAGTCCCGCTACCTTCCGTTGGAAGGTATCAGCGCATTGAATATTCCAATTGAGTTTTGGCAAGAGATTCAGATATTTATTATCGGATTTTAACTGGTTATCTTTAATAAGCAAAACTAGCGATAGCGGAAGATGATCTGAGAATAGTTGTTCTTCAATTGTAAGAGTTTTTATGTGTCCCAATATGTCATATGAAGTAGCAACCACATCGTTAACTGAAGCCCCATTGCCTCCAATGTAAGTATATTTTCCCTCGAAGTCTCCCAAGGTTCTACCATTTAAAATGACAAGACCGTGTTCCCCACAAAAATCTATAAACTTTTTACCTTTGGCATTCACCACGAGATCATAAGAGGTTCTAAAATTTCTAAGATTCTGTTCCGGTATCAGTTCCTGTGGTAATGTCTGCTCCCTGCCGATCCTAATATTGAAATCACCTAAAATAATAATGTTAGAGCTTTTTAGATTTTCTACTAAGTTCGCGAAGCTATCAAAATCACGGCTCCAGTTTGTGCAATTAATGTATGCTGGAATAACATATACATGAACCGGATTAAGGTTAAGGTCAATATAAGGCCAATTATTTGTCCCTTGAAAAGTACATAGTTTAGCCGTAACAAGCTCCTTCCGAATACCAAACAGCCCTCCACCACTTGCTCTTCCATACTGAGAAGCCCTTGCCGCACCCACCCAGCACAAGTCATATCCACCAAAGTATTTTGTAAACTTATCATAATTTTGTTCAAGCACATGAGTTTCAAGTAGACAAAAAATATCGTAACTTTTAACATAGCTGAAAAAACCTGGAAATAATATTTTGTTTCTTAATCCGGCTATATTATACGATAAGATCTTAAAATTAAATTCTTCCTTATCACAAAATTTCTTGTTTGCACGATCTACTTTAGTATTCAATTTCATATCCCTACAATAAAAAACTGATTGACTTACATCTATTTCATCTCTAGTACACTCAACTACACGACAGACGGACCTATCCTATTGAATCATTTGTCTAGAGTTGCCTTGCATTAATTCATTGTTACTACTTTCATAAAAATCTAGAATACGTTTAATTTCATCTTTATTCTTATAAAGGCCTAAAACAAGATGTGTAGCGGGTTCATTTCCTTTCATAAGTTTACCATTTATACAATTTAGTCTATATCCTGCTATAATTAATTTATCATCGCGTACGAAAACTTTTACATCTCGCTCTAAGTTAATTAGTTGATGTCTCAATTTGAACAAATAGCGTCTTTTCTGTCTTACAAGGTGAGTGTAATCCCTGTGAATAATTATTTTCGTTCCCTTGAGTTTCCTTGCATTTTTTAAAATATCAGACACTCTGGATGCTGACTTGAACTCAACAAGCAAAGGGGGAGTTTTAAGATGCGCTGGACCAGTTCTAACTACTTCTTCAATTTCAACATCTCCATTTATACCTAGTATTTCAGAGCAAATCTTGTCTACTACGTTTGCAGGTTTGTCGTTATCATTAATTTGTATTCCCCTAAATATAAGTTTTTTTCTTCTATGCTGCGCTTCAATCTGTTCAATACGATCAATGTTTTTGTTATTGCGAATTTCAAGTTCAGCAATTTTACGCTTTAAAGCTAAGTTTTCCTCTCTGACAGCTGATAGTTGATTTTTAATTATTTCGAGATCATTTTTGGTGGCAATATCGGATAACTGATTTTTTAACAGTGCGGTCATTGCCTCCAATAATTGAGGCATTGTGAGATTACCAACCTTTTCAGTTTGACTCATACTGCAAGTTCGCTTCACAATTTTGGTGTTTTCCTCCGAGATAAGATCCGGCGATAGTTGATCAGCTCTTCTTTTTGGTGTTTCACTGCTTGAGGCAAAATTCATGTAGCAGCAGCTATCGTGTTTTTTGTAAATAAACGTAACTTCTTTATGCTGTTGTTAAGCTGAATTATAGTTGGCTCATCTAAGCAGATTCACGTGTCTTGTCGGCGGTGGTGAAGTTTTATTCCAAAAATAAAAATTGTGGTATTACCTTACAAAAAGTTTTTAGTTACTTAGTTCTTTCACCGAAAGTATTAGTGATCTGTCAAATGACCATTGACCATGCGTTCTGATTTTATTAACTCCAATGTGAAATTTATTGTAAACTTTTAACACTAAATCGTCCATAAATAGTAAGTTTATTTATTATTTCATAGACTGGCAAATTTTGTAACTTTAAAACTTTAAATTTGTTTATAATTCTTGGACCAAAATTGACAATGTCTACACAAGATGACAGTTCTACCAACAGTTTCTACCAGTAGAAAATACCTTCCGTCTGATGCTCTGGTCGAAATTGAACTTAGCCCGGCTAATTGCTGAATTGAAAATATTCCGCGCATCTCTATAGATACGTCTCAATTCCTCTGAAGGGCACAATTTATTTGCCTGGAAGGCTGCTTCCTTCTTTTTGATGGCCGCGAAACAATCATTATTGAACCAATTGGTCTTAGTTGGTTTGATGTTCTTGAAGCTATGAGGAATAAAGTGATGCATTCCAAACCATAGGATGTTCAAGATATAATCGATGCCTCTGTTAACGTCCTTCATAGAAAAGCAATCAGACCAATCCAGCTCTCTGAGATATTGATTAAGTCCCGCCCAATCAGAATTTTTATAATGCCACACTAATCTTTTGGTGGAGTTTAGGTTAGTGGTTGTCAGAGAGGAGATGGAGAATTGGGCGGAGATTAGACAATGGTCCGAATTACCCAAGGGAGACGTCACCGAAACCGAGTATTTTTCTGGATGCGATGTAAGAAATAGATCTAAAAGATGCGCGTTGTGTCCCAAAGTATCAGGAACACGAGTCGGACACTCAACCAGTTGCTGTAAATTAAAAGACTCACTAAATAACTCGACGTGTCTTCCAGACGGGCTTGTGGTGGAAGAATGCCTGAGCCACTGTGTGTTGTGGACGTTGAAATCTCCAGCAAGAAAGATTTTAGAAGAGGGGGATAATTCCAAAATCTTATCGATATCGGAAGACAGTTTATCGAAGGAGCACACAGTGTCAGGGTTTAAATCTAATCCAGACATAATTAAATTCTGGATTAGTAGAAGAGAATTGAGGGAGATGAGAGAATGGCACATCATTTCTAATATAAACCGCGATTCCCCTCTGAGGAGAGAAGAGCGGCACTAAGTGATATCCAGGGATGTGATACTGATTAATATCAGAATCGGAAACAACCTTGGTTTCGCTTAGTGCAAAAACAGCCGGATTTTCCGCGATCAAGTGGCAGTAAACCGAAAAATGGTTACTTTTCAAGCCACGATTGTTGCAAAAATTAAATAAAAATTTCTGCATACTCCCGGTCTTAATGTGCCCAAAACAAAACAAAAACGTACACAAACTCAAGGACTGACGAACGGAATCCACAAATGCGAGGCAAAGCCACCTCTGTGAGAACAAAGCCAGCAGCAGTGTTATGCCTGCTGTGCTGAACTTTGATCTCGGCAAAGGCAGCCAAAATCCCGCTTTTGCAACCGAACTTAAAATTTTTTTTGGGGGCAAGACACGGCGGCACGACCGTCCCCGTCAGTAGTTCAGCTCCATATAGCAATTAACACCATTTTCGGTTGGATTCTGCTCGGACCAACAGCAACCCTTTCTCAGTCATATGTAGCATGACTCATGACTACGACAGAGAATAATATGAATTTTCAGCTCAAACAATTTTGGGCAGTCGAGGAATTTCCCTCCGACTCCTTGTTAAAAAAGGAGGACACAGAATGCCAAAGTTTATACGCAGAGACCCACAAGCGTCTTCAAAACGGCAGCTACCAGGTAGAGTTGCCATTTGTCAATAACGAATCCCCGATACTGGGTGAATCTCGTGCAACTGCACTCGGAAGATATGCATCACTACAAAGACAACTATCAAAAAAGCCAATTACAGCAATTGAATATGCCAAATGTCTTAACGAGTATATTCAACTCGGTCACATGAAAGCGGTGAGGCAGGATATCGGGATATCGAGAAGATATCGAGAAGATGTACCGGCGGATATCGAGAAGATGTACCGCATGATCTGGGTTCATCCTGATCACAGAAGATTCCAACGACTTATCTGGCAGCATCCAATCACAAAAGAACAACAGGATTACCAGTTAAACACCGTCACCTTTGGGACTTCCTCTGCTCCGTACCTAGCTATCAGAACGCTGCAACAACTAGCTGAGGACGAAAAGATCAGATGGCCTTTAGCAGCCAAGGCTGCTCGGAAATGTTTTTACGTAGACGAACTGTTGGCAGGAGCGGATACTCTTGTGGACGCAAAAGTTCTTCAAAAAGAGTTGATCGAAATGATGAGCTCAGCGAACTTCAATTTAAGGAAATGGTCAACTAATAAAGCAGAACTGCTAGCAGACGTACCGCCCGAGCAACGTGAACTGAAGGAAGTACTGACTGTTGGAGAGCAAGAGACGATAAAAACGTTAGGAATTTGCTGGCATCCAAGGGATGATTGGTTCAGCATCCAAGTAAAAGCACGTCAAAGCTAAGAAACATTAAATAAGCGGTCAATGCTATCTCTAATCGGGTCTCTCTACGATCCACTTGACTGGATAGCGCCAATAATCGTTGTGGCAAAGGTCCTCATGCAAAGGCTGTGGATTACTGGTTGTGATTTGGATTCAGAAGTATCAGAGACATTTTTATCAAATCTAAAAATTCTCCGATGGGTTGGGTATACCGCCATGTCACAGGCTCAGATACACGGGTTTTGTGACGCGTCAGCCAAGGCATATGCAGCCGTGGTGTACATAAGATCTACGTTGGAGGATGGGACTACTGTTTCTAGGATATTGACAGCAAGAACTAGAGTTACAGCGACGAAGCCGACCACAACGCCTAGGCTAGGGCTAAACGGAGCTTTGATTCTGACACGATTGCTAAAAACAACGGTGGAGGATATGGAATCACATCACATTCTCGTATTTGCTTGGACAGACTCCACAATTGTCCTACAGTGGATTAAAGAGCATCCCTCACGCTGAAAGTCCTATGTCGCGAACAGGGTGGTTGAAATACAGGACAGCGTATCTTATGCAAACTGGTTTCATGTACCAACGGAGGAAAACCCAGCCGACCTAGCTTCCAGGGGCACAACGGTCACAGAACTCTTAACTAAAGACATTTGGTGGTACTGGCTGCTAAAACCTGAAAACAGTTGGCCAAGGATATGCAAACCAACTAATGTTACCGATTAAGAAACTAGGAAAGTGTCCACAGTGAATCTGTCATCAGAACTAGATGAAGGCATACTATGTAGGTATTCTTCCTACACTCGACTAATTCGAGTTGTATCTTATATGTTACGATTCATAACAAATTGTAATTGTGGTCGTCAATCCAGAAAAATGGGAATCCTTTCAGGCAACGAATGGCGCGACTCCGAAAACCGTATACTACGAGTGTTTCAGTGAACTAGTTTTGCAGACGATTATAAGAATTTCACGAATGATAAGCCATTAGCACGAAAAAGCAAATTATTGCAATCAAGCCCATTCATTGATAATCAAGGATTAATGCGAGTACGTGGACGGTTACATACACAATTCTGGCATATAACAGAAAGTATCCAATAATACTACCTAAGAATCACCATGTAACAACATTAATTCTTCGAAAAATCCATCAGGAAACCCTACACGGGGGAACATCGTTGGTCCTAGCCAAAAGCCGGCAGCACTTTTGGATCATAGATGCCAGAAGAGCCATTACAAGCGTAATACACAAATGTATTTCATGCACTCGATTTCGACAAACTACAAACTTCCAGCAGATGGGCACCTTGCCTTCAGCCCGTGTTAGCATTTCAAAACCATTTTCCAAGGTTGGCATAGATTATGCAGGTCTGCTAACAATAAAATCATCACCATGCCGAAAGGCAAAGCTTTTGAAAGGTTATATATGCATCTTCGTTTGCATGGCAACTAGGGCTATACATATTGAATTAGTATCTTCCTTGAAAACAGAAGCCTACCTAGCCGCGTTAAAAACGTTTGTGTCCAGATGGGGCTTGTGCTCTGATATTTATTCATACTGCGGCACGAACTTTATTGGAGGAAAGAACCAGCTGGATAAGGATTTACGATGTGCAATACTAAAAGCAGCTACTCAATATTTGACAACCAAAACTATTACTTGGCATTTCAACCCACCAGCAGCGCCTCACTTCGGAGGTATCTGGGAGGCTGGGGTGCGATCAATTAAGGGTCATCTTCGAAGAACATTGGGCAATACAATCTGTACATTCGAAGAATACGCGACGTTGCTAGCCCAAATCGAATGCTGTCTAAACTCACGTCCGTTAAGCTATATTACAACGGAAGCAGATGAGCCGGAAGTGCTCACGCCAGGTCACTTCTTAATAGGACAACCATTAAATGCAATACCCGAACCAAGTTACACGGACATCAAGTTAGCCGCAGGTGATCGCTGGAGACTGTTGCAACAGACACTACAACACTTTTGGAATAGATGGTCAAAGGAATATCTGACACAACTACAGACCAGATCAAAGTGGCACATGCAAAGGGACAACATCAAAGTAGGAGATGTTGTCATAGTTAAAAACGAAACCAGCGCAATGGCCTCTAGGCATCGTGGAGAAGGTTTTCCCAGGACCGGGTGACTTGGTGAGAGTATTCGAAGTGCTCATTTGGAATACAACACTAAGGCGACCAATTGTAAAGTTGTGTCGTCTTCCAGTCAACGAGAGCACGATGTCAGAAAAGCACCCTAAAGAAATCAACTAACCACGTCTTTACATGTTCTATGTTGTTGTCGACCGTCTCACACATGTCCTCTGCTGTCCACCAAAAAACAAAATTGATCCGTTTCTCTTGCAGATAATAATGGCCTACAAATCTGACTATGACGAAGATGTGCTTATCTTAGCCGAAAACATATTTTTTTAGCTCAGATCACTCGTCACCAAGTGAGCCGTCTACAATATCAACACCTGATGTCATTTCAAACACCTCAACTTCCAAATATGCAATTGGAATAACAAGGCATACATCCTCCATACCAGCTCAAAAAGCAACCATTAATGGAGCCAAAGAATTTGATCTAAAACTCTTACGGCCTACGACAACAGTGAAGGAGCTCGAGATGAGAAGAGACAACACTCACCAGCGCTTTGTCACTCGAGAAGGAGTCGACATCTACATCACTAGAGACATCATAAGCAGACTGGACATTAAGCAGATCGCAGCCTCGAAGAGGCGAGAAAAAACAATCAACTTGCCCGATCGCTACCAAGTTCGGTTGAAGGTGAAACAAGACGGCACGCTCGTCTTCTTCCATTACCATAAGCGTGGACTAGCAAAGAAGCAGGCAAAACAAAGAAAAGGAAGTTTATGTTGAACAAGGTTGTTCAAGAGGGGAGAGAATGATCAAAACCAATCTAAGAAATCCATGAAATAAGGAATATTTAATTTACATAAAATATATGAAATAATAGGTATAAAACAGAAAACATGAATTTTTCAAAATAATTGGTATACACTGTACACTTTATCAAATCAAAACATAAACACAATACAAATACAAAAGGACAGAATTAAAATGCACTCCGCTAACTGGACCCAAGTAAAACTTAAAATCAAAACACCAAAAGAAATTCCAACCAAAACAATACGTGAACGGTTACAAATTTTGATGCTTACAGCAAATTCGATGGCAGTTACTAGTCTGTCTCTCTTCAGGTTTGTTTCTGGTCGCACGCGCTTCGTCAACTTTCATACAACAACGTATGAAGACTTAGTAATGCTCGCAAGAGACATTAAGTCGTAAAATACTTGTTGTCCGCCATTTTTTTATTGCGTTGTAAAATTCTTTTCTTTGCGATTAGTAAAACATAAACTAAATTATAGTGTGATCATTTTTTTTTAATTTATTGAGTTTTATTAGCATTTCGTATTTTTTCTATACCGTTACAATAAAGGAGATAAAAACCAAAGCTGCTTGTGTTTGTATTTTGAATTCCCGCTACACAGTTACTTAAACCATTAACGTTGCATACGCTATATAGTTCGATCGTTTTTTTTTTTAAATGAGAGCTTATTGAATTTGATTAAAAGAAAAGGCGTATTCCCATATGAGTACAATAATTGTTGGAGCAAATTATCTGAAACCCAATTGCCTTCTCAGAATTGTTTCGACAATAAACTTGACGAATACAAAGTGCTCAGATGAAGATTATGCTCATGCAAAAGCAGTCTGGGAAATATTATTATGTAAAACAATCGCTGATTATTTAGGTTTATATTTAAAATCGGATGTTTTGATACTTGCTGATACATTCGGAAATTTCCGAAAAGTATGTAAAGATATTGACTCTTTAGATGCATGTCATTATTATACAGCACCAGGATTGTCTTGGGACGCCATGCTCAAATATACGAAGATCGAGTTAGAATTACTCACTGATATCAACATTTATAATTTCTTCATTTCGGGAATTAGAGGCGGTATTACCCAATGTTTGTATAGCCATTCTGCTGCAAATAATAAATACATGCAAAATTCTGATGCTACTCGTCCTTCTAAATTTCTCACATACCTTGATGCTAATAATTTGTATGGATGGGCCATGTCAGAAGCTCTCCCATATAACGGCTTGAAATGGCTAGAAAACCCCGACATCGATGTTTTCGATATCCCCCCAAGATTTTAATATTGGATACATTTTAGAGGTGGATTTAATCTACCCAAAAACCTTTCATGATGAGCATAAAGATTTGCCTTTTTGCCCTCGAAACAGAAAGAGCCCAAATTCTAATTCAAAAAAACTAATAGCTGATCTAGAGAATAAGGACAATTATGTAATACATTATAAAAATCTCCAGCAATGTCTTAAACATGGTCTTAAGCTGGCGCGTATTCATCGAGTTCTTCAATTTAATCGAACATGCTGGTTAAAAAATCGAGCAAGAGCCCCAAGTGCTTTTGAAAAAGATTTCTTTAAAGGTGATGAATAACGCAGCTTACGGTAAAACGATGGAAAATCTAGATAAAAGGCAGGACATAAAAATTGTCTTGGAAAGTAAAAGCCGCGGCAGGCACTTAGGATTACGAGCGCTAATTGCAAAACCAAATTTTCATAGCGTATCACAATTCGCACCTGATATGGCTGCTGTGCAACTAAACCGAGTTCGTGTGATGTATAACAAGCCTATATATCTTGGTTTTGCAATTTTAGAATTATCAAAGTGTAAAATGTTCGAATTCCGCTATGAATATATTAAACCCAAATATGGTAGTAGAGCAATTTTGAATTACATGGACACGGATTCATTTATATATTCAATTCAAACAGAAGATTTTTATAGAGATATTGCAAATGATATTGATAGTGGATTTGATACTTCAGAGCATCCTAAAGACAATCAGTACAACATTCCATTAAAAAATAAGAAAGTTTTAGGATATATGAAAGATGAGAATAAAGGAAAGATAAAAGGAAAGGCAAAAATGTACTCTTTAGCAGTTCAGAATTGTAAAGATATTAAAAAAGTCAAAGGAGTAAAAAAGTCTGCCGTAGATAATTTAAGTCTTGATAATTTCAGAGATTGTTTGTACAGAAAAATATTATTTTTTGGAAACATGTTAATATTTAAATCAAAAATGCATACATGCATGCATATAAACAAAATTACTTTAAGTTCTCTTGATGATAAAAGAAGTATACGAGAAGATGGAATAAGAACATATGCTTGGGGTCATTACAGATTAAATCTTAGTGAGGTAACTGATGTATAAAAGAAACTGATAAAAAATTTTAAAGCGACACCAGATGACCTAATTATAATGTAAAAGAATCTATAAAATTAAAATTGAGATTTGTTTTGATGATTTTATCCAGCCGTCTTCCAAGATGGTCGATATTATGTGATTGTTGTATGTTGCTCTAACAGATTCTTCTCCGCACTCGCCTGGTTGATTTCGTTTAGCAACTCTTCAATTTCCTTTAGTAAGGTGTCGTCATCAGCGGTTGTGGAACTCTCCTCTCTTCCCTTTCCAGGTGTTATAGGGCGTGTTAAACCTTCAACGATTTGATTAATTGCTCGTTCCGCCGAGCTTGCAGAATTTAATTCAACGTTTAATTCGCGTGATTCCATAATTACACTTTGAATTACACTTGGACTTTTATTTTAAATTCAAACGCGTTACTGGTTTGCAGCGATCTAACTAAAATTTAGCTGTCATGCGAGCAGAATATATATAAATGTAACGGAAGATTTGTCTCTGATTTGAGATTTTGTTTTAACGGGTTTATTTGTAAATTTATTTTCAAATGGAAAATACAGTTGAATTTCGGAATTTTTGTGAAATTCAATTTGAAGAATTTTCAATTTTGAATTTTTGAAAATTTTGATTTTGACTAATTTAGGAATTAGAATTTTTGAACACTAGTATTTTTTACATTGGAAAATTTTAAATTGATTAATTTTGCAAATTAGGCTTTTTGACAAAATTGATTTTTGATTTAAGACTTTTGAATTTGAAAATTTTGTACAATTTGATCTTGATTAATTTGATTGTGGAAATAAACATATTTTGGAAATTGGTCTTTTTAATTCAGAATTTTTTGTCTTGACTGTCACCACCCTAACTAAATTATCTGCACCTGGATGAATTTTTATAATTCTGCCAATTAGCCAACGAGAAGATGGTAAATTATCTTCTTTAATTATGACTAAATCTCCAATTTTGTGATTCAAAATTGGTGTTTTCCACTTAGGACGATTTTGTAGCAAATTTAAGTAGTCCTTAGACCATTTCGACCAGAATTGTTGTTGTAACAATTGCAGGTGATTCCAGCGAGATGTTAGGGATGTATGCTTTAAAGTAGATGGTTCTAGAGGTGTAATTATTGCATTACCAATCAAAAAATGACCGGGTGACAAGGCCTCCAAATCATCAGGATGTTGGACATAATGGCCTTGAATTAAGGCAAGCTTCTATCTGAGCCAAAACTATTGCGAATTCCTCAAATGTTAAGAGTGAATTGCCTAGAACCCTTCGAAGGTGAAATTTTATAGATGTCACTCCTGCTTCCCATAAACCGCCGAAGTGAGGCATAGATGGAGGATTGAAATGCCATTCTATACCTTCAGTTGCTATACTTCCAGCAATTGCCTTATTTGCTTCCTTTATTGCAATTCCGAATTCAGTTTGCAGCTTACTAGCGCCAATGAAATTAGTGCCACAGTCAGAATATATGTGGGAGCACAGTCTTCTTCTGCTGCATAAGCGTCTGAAAGCCGCAATAAAGGATGCTGTGGACAGGTCGGAAACAGGCTCTATATGAATGGCTTTGGTGGCCATACATATAAATATACAGATACAGCCCTTATATGATCGATTACCCCTATGTTTCGACATTCTCAAATGTATCGGTCCTGCATAATCAATTAAGGTATGTTGGAAAAGACCAGATATGTTGACGCGATGGAAAGGTAGATTTCCCATGAATTGATTTGATGTTTGAGGAGATTGCTTGAAACAAGTAATGCATTTATGGATTATGTTTCGAACAGTTTTTCGTCCTTGAGGAATCCAAAATTCGTTTCTTAAAGTAGTTAGCACTAATTGGGTTCCTCCGTGGAGCGTTTGAGTATGAAAATGTCTTATAATTAGGGAAGTAAAGTGGCTGTCTTTTGCTAATAATACTGGGTGTTTTTGAGAATACGGAATATTTGCATTTTGTAGACGACCTCCAACACGTAAAATGCCGTTTTTGTCTACAAACGGATTGAGAGATAGAAGGGCGCTTTTAGCGGGTAATTGGTGACCTTTTTGAAGGTTTTAAATTTCAAATTGAAATGAAATTTTTTGGACCAGTTTTATTAACGCCAATTTTGAGTCTTGTATTTCGCCCGTTGAAAGAAAATCCAATTTTCGATGATGTTTCTGATTACGACAATTATTAGAAAATCTTATACAATAAGCTACTGTGCGTATTAATTTAAAGTGTGATGAGAATCTGATTGTAACTTTGTCTTGCATTGATTTTACGTTTGCAACATGTGTGATTCTTTTTTCTTCAATTTCTTCAGATACATTTCCTGGTACCTTAATCCTTGGCCAATTTTCTTCGTGGTCTTTTAACCAGTTGGGTCCATGCCACCAAAGATTATGTCCGCTTAAGACAGACGTTTTAATACCGCGAGAATTGCAATCTGCAGGATTATCTTCAGATTTCACATGTTGCCATGAATCAATGTCAATACATTCTTGTATTTCCGCAATTCTATTCGCGACATATGTTTTGAATTTATTTGCGTGATTGCGAATCCATGACAAAACAATTGACGAATCAGTCCAGGCGAAAATTGGTACTCGGTTTAAGTTAAAATCAATTTTTACACGTTTAATTAGACGAGTTAATAAAACTGCGCCACACAACTCTAATCGGGGAAGGGAAACTGGCTTCACAGGTGCTACTTTGCTTTTTGCGAAGAGCAAGTTTACATGAATATTATTTTCGTCGTCAATGACTAGAATATAAATCGCGGCAGAATACGCATGAATTGAGGCGTCTGAAAACCCATGAATTTGACATCCTTCAAAATTACTTTTGATATGCAACCATCTTGGAATGCGAATCTGGTCAATATACTGTAATTCGGTTTTGAATTGTTGCCATTGTTTATTGATGTTAGGTGGAATCGGATCATCCCAGGAACATCCGCAGAGCCACAAGGCTTGCATCAGAATTTTCCCGGTTACGACTATTGGAGATATCCAGCCAAGTGGATCAAATAATGTGGCAATTTCCGACAGAACAGATAGCTTGGTGGGTATACGATCTATTGTTTGTCGGTATTGCAATGTAAAATAGTCGCGAGTTTTAACCGCATCATCACTTGCGAAGCGCAAAGGAAGTTGAATTTCCCTGTAATCCTCTGGAATGTTTTCTAGGAGGTCCGATGAATTGCTAACCCATTTCCTTAAATTGAAGCCTCCGCCATTCAATAATTGCAGAATTTCAATTTGAATTACCAGAGCTTCTTGTATAGAGTCTGCACCTGTCATCAGATCATCAACGTAAAAGTCTCTGGTGGCAATCTTAGCAGCAATTGGATACTTCTTAGCTTCGTCTTTGGCTAGTTGATGCAATGATTTTATAGCCAAGTAAGGCGCTGAAGTAGTTCCGAAGGTTACAGTGGTTAAAATATAGTCTTTAATAGTGTCTGGCGGGTTATTTCTCCACACTATTTTCTGATATTTCTGATCTGGATTTTGTACATTGACCATTCAATACATTTCGTATTTTCTCCATCTTAACAACAAAGTGAAAAGTTCTGCTTGCAGAACTGCACCCGCGTGAAGCTGTTCGTTCAAGCTTTTCCCATTTGTAGTCTTCGCAGATGCATCAAATACTACCCTGACCCTAGTTGTTGTGCTTTCTTTAAGCACAGCATGGTGTGGAAGATAATAACTGTCCTTGTGATTATCATCTTTTGTAGTACGTCTCATGTGCCCAAGAGTTTCATATTCTTGGAGACATTTATTGTATTCATTGCGAAGGTTAGGATCTTGATTCAGCTTTCTTTCTAATGCATGGAATCTGCGTAATGCCATATTTCGCGAATCTCCCAATTCTGGCTCCCCATTCTTGAATGGTAGGCGAACTTCATACCGACCATTTATATTTCGAGTGTGCGTTTTTTCAAAAAAATCTTCACACTCTTTTTCTGATGCAGGCTGTTTAGCCTGATACACTACTTCCTCACTTTCCCAAAATTTTTGCAATAAGGTGTCAAGTGAATTATCTTGTTCGAATCTCGCACTTATTGTTATGGAAGATGCCTTAAGACAAGGAGCATTAGAAGAGAGATTACCAAACAGAATCCAGCCTAAGGTGCTGTTCTGAGCAGTAGGTGTACCTGGAGAACCTTTGCGTAATCCTTCAAGGATAATTTCACTATAAACATCCGCTCCTAATAAAAGATCAATTTTTCCAGGCTTGTTAAAGAAAGGATCAGCAAGCTCGAGATTATTTATGTGATCCCACTTTCTATCCTAAATAATTGCAGGAGGTAGCAAATCTGTAATGGTCTGTACAACTAGTGCAGTGACAAAGGTTGGCTTATACCTCGGAGTTTGAGGAAATATCTGAATTGAGGTTTGTCTTTGTACATTTGTAGCTTTAGACTTTCCCAATCCAGTGATTTGAACAGAAACATTATTTATTGGTAATTTCAACCTGCGAGCAGCAGCTGGAGTAATGAATGATACTTGCGATCCAGAATCGAATAACGCTCGCAATTTGTAAACTGTGCCTGATTTAGACGTGACATTAACCAAGGCAGTTGATAATAAGGCTTGAGCGGTGTGCTGACCATGTTTCGTATAGAATGATTGTATTGGTGTTACTGCATTGTCAATAGATGTGGAAGATGTTGGTTTCGAGATTGAATTTCCACAAGGAGTTATGCCTTGTGATCCACGTGATCGAGAATTCTGAATTGAATTTTTTCTATGAAGTAACGAATGATGCTTTCTTCCGCAACGTTGACAAGAGAATTTGCTTGTACAGAATTGCAGTTTATGATTTTTCGATAAGCAGTTCACACATAAACTGTTTTTCGACACAATTTTAAATCTTTCGTCGACACGTAATTTAGCAAACTTTGGACATTTGAATAGTTGATGCGAATCATTACAAACGGTCTATTTTTGGCTTGATGAAGCAAAATGTGATGCAGCCTTAATCTTGTACTGATCAAGGCCTTTATTTGTGGATCCGGTTTTAGACTCCATAATTGCCTCCAAAGTACGGAATCTTCTTCCCAAGAAACTCTTGAATTATTCAAATGTTGGTAGGCCTTCAGAGCTACTTATTTCTTGTTCCCACATTCGGTGTGTCTCAGAAGGTAGACATTGTACCAATAAATAAATAAGAATTGGATCCCATTCCTTCGTCGAAATCCCTAATGCTTCGAGCTCATATATGCACTCTAAGGACTTGTCTAACAATGACTTAATTCCCTTTGCTGACTCAGTTGTTTGTTTTTGAGTATGACAAAGAATTTTTAGTTGCGCGTTAACTAAAACTCTCTTATTGTCATATCTGTCAACAAGAAGTTTCTATGCATTATAATAACTGGCATTTGTTATGGGGAATTGTCGTAAAAAGTAGTCTGCTTCTCCAGCAACACTTGTTTTCAAGTAATGGAGTTTCTGCACCGGAGACAGTGAGGGATTCGTGTGCACTAATGAATGGAATAAATCGTGGAATGATCGCCACGATTCGTAAGATCCTGAGAATTTAGGAAGTGTGATTCGAGGCAACTTCAGAAACGACTCATTGCTTATTTGAGATTGATTATAAGAAGGTGAGGGAAGAGGTTCGAGTGCAATTACTGCATCTTTTAGATAACCGATAAATTCATAATATTTTTCCTCCATCTCCGAATATTGGTCACTCACGAAATATTAATTCGCGACTTCTTCAGGTTTAGCACTATGAGCCAATTGCGTAATTGTATAATGATTTTTAGTATAATCTGCCCAAAGTTCCTTTATGTCTGTCTGCCGTTCAGTTATAACACCCTTTGTATGCTTGTTTGTAGAAGTTTTCTTGAATTTTGTGATAAATTTGGAGATGATTTCAGCCGCAATGGCTTGTTTGACAAGACTATCACTAAGTGACATCTTGAGGAGTTAAATATATGTTCTAGAACTGTTTATCCGGCTCGAAGGACCATTAAATGTTCTGCCCGTAACAGGACGAACACGCAAAATAAAATAAGAAGAAAAGAAGATTTCGGACAACAGTTCTATATATCCTTATTGTATCACAGACTTCACTTACAATAAATACTATCAGTTAACTTACAATCTTATCACTTTAATTCACTAAGATAAATTCACTAATATTCGCTCGAAACAAATTCATTAAAATACTGGAGAATAAAGCAGTACAAGAAATTTCAAGAATGAAGCAAGTATAAATTCAAGAAATGTAAAAGTTCAAATATAAGATTACTGTGTTAATCAAGTCGCTTATATAATAAAGTAGTATAACTAATATTATATTGCAATTTGATCGTTTAAGTCGTATACTAAAACAATGAAGAAAAGGAAATCTTTATATAAGTCGAAATCCCAGAATAAAGTGATAGGAAATCTTTATTCAAGTCAATACCTTGAATAAAGTGTAAAGAAATCTTTATTCTAGTCGAAAACCCAGAATAAAGTGAAAGGAAATCTTTATTCAAGTCAATACCCTGAATAAGGTGTAAGGAAATCTTTATTCTAGCCGAAAACCCAGAATAAAGTGAAAGGAAATCTTTATTCAAGTCAATACCCTGAATAAGGTGTAAGGAAATCTTTATTCTAGCCGAAAACCCAGAATAAAGTGAAAGGAAATCTTTATTCAAGTCAATACCCTGAAAAAAGTGTAAGGAAATCTTTATTCTAGTCGAATACCCAGAATAAAGTGGAATTGAATCTTTATTCTTGTCAATACCAAGAATAAAGTGGAATAAATTCTTTATTCAAGTCAATATCCTGAATAAAGTGGAATTAAATCCTTATTCAAGTCAATGCCCAGAATAAAGTGGAAACTACTATGTAAATATATTGTTAATGTTCACTCACCGAAAGCTAAATGATAAAAGAGAGGGATAAACGTTATCCGCAGTCCTTTTATAGATGAAAAGCTAGCGACACTATAATTTGCAATCAATGACGTAAATTCTTTAGTGTTACAAATTTCCAATTCTTGAAATTTTTACCAATTTATGTCCTTTACAAATTTATTACAATGAATTGTGATATTTATTTCCTATCTACCTGCATTTAACAATAAATTCTATTTACTTTCATGTAACAATAAATTTAATTCCTTAATATCGTCGTTTTCGCGCAGTTGAATTAATATTTGTAACATTTGTAAAGTTTTGTTGCGTGTGGAAAAGAGAATTGGTCCAAGCCGTCTAGCCGTTTAGCAGTGTAGCCGTGATAAAAATTGATACTGGCCATCTGTCAAGATGTGTGAAAGTGTTTATTTGTTTTGGATTTGAACTGGGATGGCTGTGGAAATTAATAATTTCATTAGGTAAGTTTTATAAGCATATTTATATAAAAGAACATGATTCTTTTTGGGTTTTTCCTCCTTTATTTTTCAGGGTCGGAGCTGGACAGGATGGGCAGTGATGTTGGAATCTGGACTTGAGGATGGAATTCTGCTGGATGCCGTCGGCAATGCAATAAGGTAAGAAATATGTACATACTCTTTGATTAAATTGTATTTATTGATTTAATTTTAGGTTGCTGATGTTAATTTAACTGGCGAGGAAGTTTTCGGGAATCCGAACAGTTGTAGTTGTTTGGTTTGTTTGATTTGCACCGACTTCAAAATGTCGTAATAGATATAAAATTAAAAATGATTTTATACTTTTTAGCGCTTTTTGTGAAGTCGGTTCAACTTTTTTTTTAAAAACTCTGGTCCTCAGTAATAATGAATTGTTTGTTGCTTTTGTTTTTTGGAAATTATTAAGTCAGTAACCTTGTCTGTGGTATTTTGTTGCTGAATTTCTGCTGTGTGTAATTGCCAATAAGGAGTTATTCTTTTTTGGATCGTTTTCGGTTGTTCTCTGAAATTACTGTAAAGTCTGGTTTTATTTATTCTTTTTGCTTATGTGCTTTTGTTTCCGTTCCTTCATGGTGTTAACTGTAAAACAGCTGTCTTTTCGATATCTCCGGTAACTGGGGGTCTATTCGCGTTCTGTGAAAAAATGAAATGAAAAAATCTTTTTCACTGAAGTTTTCACCGCCACTTTTCACTGCAACTTTTCATTTTGTTCAGCTTGCTGATTCTCGTTCACTTTATGAAAAGTTCCGCTGAATGCAAGTGCTGAATCCTATGTTTTCATTTGAAAGCTGTCAGGTGAAAAGTTGTTTCAATAATATCGCAACATTTGTAATTGAGCTAAGATAACACGTATTGTTAAAGAAAGTACCATATTTTGCGAACTTTAGAAAATAGTTATATTTGGTGAAATACTTACCCTGTAATTAAAGTGTACTGTGAGACATCAATAAAAGCAAGAATTTTAACAAAAAAATTTCCTCAATTTTCATTCGGATTCTTTTAAGAGAAATTAGAAGAGGTTCTCAAATTTAATCAATATTTTTTACCTAAATAATTATATATTTTACACATGAAAATATGGAAATAAAATAAAAAATTCCCGAAGTTTTTTTAATCATTTATTATTATTATTTTAGGAAAGCTTATCTATTAATAATTTTAAATTATTAGAAATTGTTTTTAAATGTTCAGAAGATGTCGACATAGTTGCTTCGTCGCGATTGCTGTTATCTACCTCTTCCACCAGATATACTGTAAAATTTTTAAATTTGTTATTTCTTTAATTTCGTTAATGTATATTTTAACAGCTGCAGAAGCAACAACAGGATTGAAAATTTCTTACCTCATAAATATCGGGCTCCACTCCTTCCTGCACATCTGCATGTGCTGTTGTTTTTGCTTTTATCTTTATTTCTGCCGTGAGGGAGAGGAGTGGAGTTGATGACTCAGCACTCGTCCGTTATCAACTTCTAGGATCTCGTCATTCTCAAGGACTCATGTCGTCTTTTAAGTTGACATCGTCCCCAGAACTTTTTGAGATAATGTCTGCCCCCGATTTCTGGGTCGCGGGAGACACTCAGAATAGAACTTCTGCTAGCAACCAAAAAAACTAGGTACGCTATGCCTTTACTACCAAAATTTAAGGGGACTAAGAAAAAGATCAAGCCAGTTATTTCAGGCTTCTCTTGCCTGCTGTTACGACGTCATCGCTTTGACCGAAATCTGGCTTCATTGCGGTTTTACTGATGCAGAAATTCTTGACGAGTCCTATCAGATTTTTCGAAAGGATAGATACTCTGACTCCATGGCTCGTGGTGGTGGCGTGTTGGTTGCATGCAAATCGCACTTGGATTGCAGTTTGGTTGATATCCCTGCTTTATTCGCCACGCTCACAATCGAGCTCTTAGCTCTTACGATAGCTCTGGGAAGGATGCATATATTCCTTCTATGTTGTAATATCCCTCCAAACTTGACAAACCATGCTGATGCAGATGGTCGAAGTCTCTACGATATTTTAATTCTTAGCCTAGATTTTATTAATAATATGACAAACCCAGAGGACGAAATAATCCTTCTTGGTGACTTGTACTTACCCAGCGTTCAATGGGTATTCAATGCTTATGACGATGACTACCTTCCTTCAAATTGTCTTATTGCTAAAGACTCCCATTTTCTTGACGCCATCTCCTCCTCTGGTTTACACCAAATGAGTGATGTAAAGAACTCTATGGGAATGTTTTGATACTTGCTGATACATTCGGAAATTTCCGAAAAGTATGTAAAGATATTGACTCTTTAGATGCATGTCATTATTATACAGCACCAGGATTGTCTTGGGACGCCATGCTCAAATATACGAAGATCGAGTTAGAATTACTCACTGATATCAACATTTATAATTTCTTCATTTCGGGAATTAGAGGCGGTATTACCCAATGTTTGTATAGCCATTCTGCTGCAAATAATAAATACATGCAAAATTCTGATGCTACTCGTCCTTCTAAATTTCTCACATACCTTGATGCTAATAATTTGTATGGATGGGCCATGTCAGAAGCTCTCCCATATAACGGCTTGAAATGGCTAGAAAACCCCGACATCGATGTTTTCGATATCCCCCCAAGATTTTAATATTGGATACATTTTAGAGGTGGATTTAATCTACCCAAAAACCTTTCATGATGAGCATAAAGATTTGCCTTTTTGCCCTCGAAACAGAAAGAGCCCAAATTCTAATTCAAAAAAACTAATAGCTGATCTAGAGAATAAGGACAATTATGTAATACATTATAAAAATCTCCAGCAATGTCTTAAACATGGTCTTAAGCTGGCGCGTATTCATCGAGTTCTTCAATTTAATCGAACATGCTGGTTAAAAAATCGAGCAAGAGCCCCAAGTGCTTTTGAAAAAGATTTCTTTAAAGGTGATGAATAACGCAGCTTACGGTAAAACGATGGAAAATCTAGATAAAAGGCAGGACATAAAAATTGTCTTGGAAAGTAAAAGCCGCGGCAGGCACTTAGGATTACGAGCGCTAATTGCAAAACCAAATTTTCATAGCGTATCACAATTCGCACCTGATATGGCTGCTGTGCAACTAAACCGAGTTCGTGTGATGTATAACAAGCCTATATATCTTGGTTTTGCAATTTTAGAATTATCAAAGTGTAAAATGTTCGAATTCCGCTATGAATATATTAAACCCAAATATGGTAGTAGAGCAATTTTGAATTACATGGACACGGATTCATTTATATATTCAATTCAAACAGAAGATTTTTATAGAGATATTGCAAATGATATTGATAGTGGATTTGATACTTCAGAGCATCCTAAAGACAATCAGTACAACATTCCATTAAAAAATAAGAAAGTTTTAGGATATATGAAAGATGAGAATAAAGGAAAGATAAAAGGAAAGGCAAAAATGTACTCTTTAGCAGTTCAGAATTGTAAAGATATTAAAAAAGTCAAAGGAGTAAAAAAGTCTGCCGTAGATAATTTAAGTCTTGATAATTTCAGAGATTGTTTGTACAGAAAAATATTATTTTTTGGAAACATGTTAATATTTAAATCAAAAATGCATACATGCATGCATATAAACAAAATTACTTTAAGTTCTCTTGATGATAAAAGAAGTATACGAGAAGATGGAATAAGAACATATGCTTGGGGTCATTACAGATTAAATCTTAGTGAGGTAACTGATGTATAAAAGAAACTGATAAAAAATTTTAAAGCGACACCAGATGACCTAATTATAATGTAAAAGAATCTATAAAATTAAAATTGAGATTTGTTTTGATGATTTTATCCAGCCGTCTTCCAAGATGGTCGATATTATGTGATTGTTGTATGTTGCTCTAACAGATTCTTCTCCGCACTCGCCTGGTTGATTTCGTTTAGCAACTCTTCAATTTCCTTTAGTAAGGTGTCGTCATCAGCGGTTGTGGAACTCTCCTCTCTTCCCTTTCCAGGTGTTATAGGGCGTGTTAAACCTTCAACGATTTGATTAATTGCTCGTTCCGCCGAGCTTGCAGAATTTAATTCAACGTTTAATTCGCGTGATTCCATAATTACACTTTGAATTACACTTGGACTTTTATTTTAAATTCAAACGCGTTACTGGTTTGCAGCGATCTAACTAAAATTTAGCTGTCATGCGAGCAGAATATATATAAATGTAACGGAAGATTTGTCTCTGATTTGAGATTTTGTTTTAACGGGTTTATTTGTAAATTTATTTTCAAATGGAAAATACAGTTGAATTTCGGAATTTTTGTGAAATTCAATTTGAAGAATTTTCAATTTTGAATTTTTGAAAATTTTGATTTTGACTAATTTAGGAATTAGAATTTTTGAACACTGTAGTATTTTTTACATTGGAAAATTTTAAATTGATTAATTTTGCAAATTAGGCTTTTTGACAAAATTGATTTTTGATTTAAGACTTTTGAATTTGAAAATTTTGTACAATTTGATCTTGATTAATTTGATTGTGGAAATAAACATATTTTGGAAATTGGTCTTTTTAATTCAGAATTTTTTGTCTTGACTGTCACCACCCTAACTAAATTATCTGCACCTGGATGAATTTTTATAATTCTGCCAATTAGCCAACGAGAAGATGGTAAATTATCTTCTTTAATTATGACTAAATCTCCAATTTTGTGATTCAAAATTGGTGTTTTCCACTTAGGACGATTTTGTAGCAAATTTAAGTAGTCCTTAGACCATTTCGACCAGAATTGTTGTTGTAACAATTGCAGGTGATTCCAGCGAGATGTTAGGGATGTATGCTTTAAAGTAGATGGTTCTAGAGGTGTAATTATTGCATTACCAATCAAAAAATGACCGGGTGACAAGGCCTCCAAATCATCAGGATGTTGGACATAATGGCCTTGAATTAAGGCAAGCTTCTATCTGAGCCAAAACTATTGCGAATTCCTCAAATGTTAAGAGTGAATTGCCTAGAACCCTTCGAAGGTGAAATTTTATAGATGTCACTCCTGCTTCCCATAAACCGCCGAAGTGAGGCATAGATGGAGGATTGAAATGCCATTCTATACCTTCAGTTGCTATACTTCCAGCAATTGCCTTATTTGCTTCCTTTATTGCAATTCCGAATTCAGTTTGCAGCTTACTAGCGCCAATGAAATTAGTGCCACAGTCAGAATATATGTGGGAGCACAGTCTTCTTCTGCTGCATAAGCGTCTGAAAGCCGCAATAAAGGATGCTGTGGACAGGTCGGAAACAGGCTCTATATGAATGGCTTTGGTGGCCATACATATAAATATACAGATACAGCCCTTATATGATCGATTACCCCTATGTTTCGACATTCTCAAATGTATCGGTCCTGCATAATCAATTAAGGTATGTTGGAAAAGACCAGATATGTTGACGCGATGGAAAGGTAGATTTCCCATGAATTGATTTGATGTTTGAGGAGATTGCTTGAAACAAGTAATGCATTTATGGATTATGTTTCGAACAGTTTTTCGTCCTTGAGGAATCCAAAATTCGTTTCTTAAAGTAGTTAGCACTAATTGGGTTCCTCCGTGGAGCGTTTGAGTATGAAAATGTCTTATAATTAGGGAAGTAAAGTGGCTGTCTTTTGCTAATAATACTGGGTGTTTTTGAGAATACGGAATATTTGCATTTTGTAGACGACCTCCAACACGTAAAATGCCGTTTTTGTCTACAAACGGATTGAGAGATAGAAGGGCGCTTTTAGCGGGTAATTGGTGACCTTTTTGAAGGTTTTAAATTTCAAATTGAAATGAAATTTTTTGGACCAGTTTTATTAACGCCAATTTTGAGTCTTGTATTTCGCCCGTTGAAAGAAAATCCAATTTTCGATGATGTTTCTGATTACGACAATTATTAGAAAATCTTATACAATAAGCTACTGTGCGTATTAATTTAAAGTGTGATGAGAATCTGATTGTAACTTTGTCTTGCATTGATTTTACGTTTGCAACATGTGTGATTCTTTTTTCTTCAATTTCTTCAGATACATTTCCTGGTACCTTAATCCTTGGCCAATTTTCTTCGTGGTCTTTTAACCAGTTGGGTCCATGCCACCAAAGATTATGTCCGCTTAAGACAGACGTTTTAATACCGCGAGAATTGCAATCTGCAGGATTATCTTCAGATTTCACATGTTGCCATGAATCAATGTCAATACATTCTTGTATTTCCGCAATTCTATTCGCGACATATGTTTTGAATTTATTTGCGTGATTGCGAATCCATGACAAAACAATTGACGAATCAGTCCAGGCGAAAATTGGTACTCGGTTTAAGTTAAAATCAATTTTTACACGTTTAATTAGACGAGTTAATAAAACTGCGCCACACAACTCTAATCGGGGAAGGGAAACTGGCTTCACAGGTGCTACTTTGCTTTTTGCGAAGAGCAAGTTTACATGAATATTATTTTCGTCGTCAATGACTAGAATATAAATCGCGGCAGAATACGCATGAATTGAGGCGTCTGAAAACCCATGAATTTGACATCCTTCAAAATTACTTTTGATATGCAACCATCTTGGAATGCGAATCTGGTCAATATACTGTAATTCGGTTTTGAATTGTTGCCATTGTTTATTGATGTTAGGTGGAATCGGATCATCCCAGGAACATCCGCAGAGCCACAAGGCTTGCATCAGAATTTTCCCGGTTACGACTATTGGAGATATCCAGCCAAGTGGATCAAATAATGTGGCAATTTCCGACAGAACAGATAGCTTGGTGGGTATACGATCTATTGTTTGTCGGTATTGCAATGTAAAATAGTCGCGAGTTTTAACCGCATCATCACTTGCGAAGCGCAAAGGAAGTTGAATTTCCCTGTAATCCTCTGGAATGTTTTCTAGGAGGTCCGATGAATTGCTAACCCATTTCCTTAAATTGAAGCCTCCGCCATTCAATAATTGAAGAATTTCAATTTGAATTACCAGAGCTTCTTGTATAGAGTCTGCACCTGTCATCAGATCATCAACGTAAAAGTCTCTGGTGGCAATCTTAGCAGCAATTGGATACTTCTTAGCTTCGTCTTTGGCTAGTTGATGCAATGATTTTATAGCCAAGTAAGGCGCTGAAGTAGTTCCGAAGGTTACAGTGGTTAAAATATAGTCTTTAATAGTGTCTGGCGGGTTATTTCTCCACACTATTTTCTGATATTTCTGATCTGGATTTTGTACATTGACCATTCAATACATTTTTTCAATGTCTGCTGACATTGCATACTCGTATTTTCTCCATCTTAACAACAAAGTGAAAAGTTCTGCTTGCAGAACTGCACCCGCGTGAAGTTGTTCGTTCAAGCTTTTCCCATTTGTAGTCTTCGCAGATGCATCAAATACTACCCTGACCCTAGTTGTTGTGCTTTCTTTAAGCACAGCATGGTGTGGAAGATAATAACTGTCCTTGTGATTATCATCTTTTGTAGTACGTCTCATGTGCCCAAGAGTTTCATATTCTTGGAGACATTTATTGTATTCATTGCGAAGGTTAGGATCTTGATTCAGCTTTCTTTCTAATGCATGGAATCTGCGTAATGCCATATTTCGCGAATCTCCCAATTCTGGCTCCCCATTCTTGAATGGTAGGCGAACTTCATACCGACCATTTATATTTCGAGTGTGCGTTTTTTCAAAAAAATCTTCACACTCTTTTTCTGATGCAGGCTGTTTAGCCTGATACACTACTTCCTCACTTTCCCAAAATTTTTGCAATAAGGTGTCAAGTGAATTATCTTGTTCGAATCTCGCACTTATTGTTATGGAAGATGCCTTAAGACAAGGAGCATTAGAAGAGAGATTACCAAACAGAATCCAGCCTAAGGTGCTGTTCTGAGCAGTAGGTGTACCTGGAGAACCTTTGCGTAATCCTTCAAGGATAATTTCACTATAAACATCCGCTCCTAATAAAAGATCAATTTTTCCAGGCTTGTTAAAGAAAGGATCAGCAAGCTCGAGATTATTTATGTGATCCCACTTTCTATCCTAAATAATTGCAGGAGGTAGCAAATCTGTAATGGTTTGTACAACTAGTGCAGTGACAAAGGTTGGCTTATACCTCGGAGTTTGAGGAAATATCTGAATTGAGGTTTGTCTTTGTACATTTGTAGCTTTAGACTTTCCCAATCCAGTGATTTGAACAGAAACATTATTTATTGGTAATTTCAATCTGCGAGCAGCAGCTGGAGTAATGAATGATACTTGCGATCCAGAATCGAATAACGCTCGCAATTTGTAAACTGTGCCTGATTTAGACGTGACATTAACCAAGGCAGTTGATAATAAGGCTTGAGCGGTGTGCTGACCATGTTTCGTATAGAATGATTGTATTGGTGTTACTGCATTGTCAATAGATGTGGAAGATGTTGGTTTCGAGATTGAATTTCCACAAGGAGTTATGCCTTGTGATCCACGTGATCGAGAATTCTGAATTGAATTTTTTCTATGAAGTAACGAATGATGCTTTCTTCCGCAACGTTGACAAGAGAATTTGCTTGTACAGAATTGCAGTTTATGATTTTTCGATAAGCAGTTCACACATAAACTGTTTTTCGACACAATTTTAAATCTTTCGTCGACACGTAATTTAGCAAACTTTGGACATTTGAATAGTTGATGCGAATCATTACAAACGGTCTATTTTTGGCTTGATGAAGCAAAATGTGATGCAGCCTTAATCTTGTACTGATCAAGGCCTTTATTTGTGGATCCGGTTTTAGACTCCATAATTGCCTCCAAAGTACGGAATCTTCTTCCCAAGAAACTCTTGAATTATTCAAATGTTGGTAGGCCTTCAGAGCTACTTATTTCTTGTTCCCACATTCGGTGTGTCTCAGAAGGTAGACATTGTACCAATAAATAAATAAGAATTGGATCCCATTCCTTCGTCGAAATCCCTAATGCTTCGAGCTCATATATGCACTCTAAGGACTTGTCTAACAATGACTTAATTCCCTTTGCTGACTCAGTTGTTTGTTTTTGAGTATGACAAAGAATTTTTAGTTGCGCGTTAACTAAAACTCTCTTATTGTCATATCTGTCAACAAGAAGTTTCTATGCATTATAATAACTGGCATTTGTTATGGGGAATTGTCGTAAAAAGTATTCTGCTTCTCCAGCAACACTTGTTTTCAAGTAATGGAGTTTCTGCACCGGAGACAGTGAGGGATTCGTGTGCACTAATGAATGGAATAAATCGTGGAATGATCGCCACGATTCGTTAGATCCTGAGAATTTAGGAAGTGTGATTCGAGGCAACTTCAGAAACGACTCATTGCTTATTTGAGATTGATTATAAGAAGGTGAGGGAAGAGGTTCGAGTGCAATTACTGCATCTTTTAGATAACCGATAAATTCATAATATTTTTCCTCCATCTCCGAATATTGGTCACTCACGAAATATTAATTCGCGACTTCTTCAGGTTTAGCACTATGAGCCAATTGCGTAATTGTATAATGATTTTTAGTATAATCTGCCCAAAGTTCCTTTATGTCTGTCTGCCGTTCAGTTATAACACCCTTTGTATGCTTGTTTGTAGAAGTTTTCTTGAATTTTGTGATAAATTTGGAGATGATTTCAGCCGCAATGGCTTGTTTGACAAGACTATCACTAAGTGACATCTTGAGGAGTTAAATATATGTTCTAGAACTGTTTATCCGGCTCGAAGGACCATTAAATGTTCTGCCCGTAACAGGACGAACACGCAAAATAAAATAAGAAGAAAAGAAGATTTCGGACAACAGTTCTATATATCCTTATTGTATCACAGACTTCACTTACAATAAATACTATCAGTTAACTTACAATCTTATCACTTTAATTCACTAAGATAAATTCACTAATATTCGCTCGAAACAAATTCATTAAAATACTGGAGAATAAAGCAGTACAAGAAATTTCAAGAATGAAGCAAGTATAAATTCAAGAAATGTAAAAGTTCAAATATAAGATTACTGTGTTAATCAAGTCACTTATATAATAAAGTAGTATAACTAATATTATATTGCAATTTGATCGTTTAAGTCGTATACTAAAACAATGAAGAAAAGGAAATCTTTATATAAGTCGAAATCCCAGAATAAAGTGATAGGAAATCTTTATTCAAGTCAATACCTTGAATAAAGTGTAAAGAAATCTTTATTCTAGTCGAAAACCAAGAATAAAGTGAAAGGAAATCTTTATTCAAGTCAATACCCTGAATAAGGTGTAAGGAAATCTTTATTCTAGCCGAAAACCCAGAATAAAGTGAAAGGAAATCTTTATTCAAGTCAATACCCTGAAAAAAGTGTAAGGAAATCTTTATTCTAGTCGAATACCCAGAATAAAGTGGAATTGAATCTTTATTCTTGTCAATACCAAGAATAAAGTGGAATAAATTCTTTATTCAAGTCAATATCCTGAATAAAGTGGAATTAAATCCTTATTCAAGTCAATGCCCAGAATAAAGTGGAAACTACTATGTAAATATATTGTTAATGTTCACTCACCGAAAGCTAAATGATAAAAGAGAGGGATAAACGTTATCCGCAGTCCTTTTATAGATGAAAAGCTAGCGACACTATAATTTGCAATCAATGACGTAAATTCTTTAGTGTTACAAATTTCCAATTCTTGAAATTTTTACCAATTTATGTCCTTTACAAATTTATTACAATGAATTGTGATATTTATTTCCTATCTACCTGCATTTAACAATAAATTCTATTTACTTTCATGTAACAATAAATTTAATTCCTTAATATCGTCGTTTTCGCGCAGTTGAATTAATATTTGTAACATTTGTAAAGTTTTGTTGCGTGTGGAAAAGAGAATTGGTCCAAGCCGTCTAGCCGTTTAGCAGTGTAGCCGTGATAAAAATTGATACTGGCCATCTGTCAAGATGTGTGAAAGTGTTTATTTGTTTTGGATTTGAACTGGGATGGCTGTGGAAATTAATAATTTCATTAGGTAAGTTTTATAAGCATATTTATATAAAAGAACATGATTCTTTTTGGGTTTTTCCTCCTTTATTTTTCAGGGTCGGAGCTGGACAGGATGGGCAGTGATGTTGGAATCTGGACTTGAGGATGGAATTCTGCTGGATGCCGTCGGCAATGCAATAAGGTAAGAAATATGTACATACTCTTTGATTAAATTGTATTTATTGATTTAATTTTAGGTTGCTGATGTTAATTTAACTGGCGAGGAAGTTTTCGGGAATCCGAACAGTTGTAGTTGTTTGGTTTGTTTGATTTGCACCGACTTCAAAATGTCGTAATAGATATAAAATTAAAAATGATTTTATACTTTTTAGCGCTTTTTGTGAAGTCGGTTCAACTTTTTTTTTAAAAACTCTGGTCCTCAGTAATAATGAATTGTTGTTGCTTTTGTTTTTTGGAAATTATTAAGTCAGTAACCTTGTCTGTGGTATTTTGTTGCTGAATTTCTGCTGTGTGTAATTGCCAATAAGGAGTTATTCTTTTTTGGATCGTTTTCGGTTGTTCTCTGAAATTACTGTAAAGTCTGGTTTTATTTATTCTTTTTGCTTATGTGCTTTTGTTTCCGTTCCTTCATGGTGTTAACTGTAAAACAGCTGTCTTTTCGATATCTCGCGTTCTGTGAAAAAATGAAATGAAAAAATCTTTTTCACTGAAGTTTTCACCGCCACTTTTCACTGCAACTTTTCATTTTGTTCAGCTTGCTGATTCTCGTTCACTTTGTGAAAAGTTCCGCTGAATGCAAGTGCTGAATCCTATGTTTTCATTTGAAAGCTGTGAGGTGAAAAGTTGTTTCAATAATATCGCAACATTTGTAATTGAGCTAAGATAACACGTATTGTTAAAGAAAGTACCATATTTTGCGAACTTTAGAAAATAGTCATATTTGGTGAAATACTTACCCTGTAATTAAAGTGTACTGTGAGACATCAATAAAAGCAAGAATTTTAACAAAAAAATTTCCTCAATTTTCATTCGGATTCTTTTAAGAGAAATTAGAAGAGGTTCTCAAATTTAATCAATATTTTTTACCTAAATAATTATATATTTTACACATGAAAATATGGAAATAAAATAAAAAATTCCCGAAGTTTTTTTAATCATTTATTATTATTATTTTAGGAAAGCTTATCTATTAATAATTTTAAATTATTAGAAATTGTTTTTAAATGTTCAGAAGATGTCGACATAGTTGCTTCGTCGCGATTGCTGTTATCTACCTCTTCCACCAGATATACTGTAAAATTTTTAAATTTGTTATTTCTTTAATTTCGTTAATGTATATTTTAACAGCTGCAGAAGCAACAACAGGATTGAAAATTTCTTACCTCATAAATATCGGGCTCCACTCCTTCCTGCACATCTGCATGTGCTGTTGTTTTTGCTTTTATCTTTATTTCTGCCGTGAGGGAGAGGAGTGGAGTTGATGACTCAGCACTCGTCCGTTATCAACTTCTAGGATCTCGTCATTCTCAAGGACTCATGTCGTCTTTTAAGTTGACATCGTCCCCAGAACTTTTTGAGATAATGTCTGCCCCGATTTCTGGGTCGCGGGAGACACTCAGAATAGAACTTCTGCTAGCAACCAAAAAAACTAGGTACGCTATGCCTTTACTACCAAAATTTAAGAGGACTAAGAAAAAGATCAAGCCAGTTATTTCAGGCTTCTCTTGCCTGCTGTTACGACGTCATCGCTTTGACCGAAATCTGGCTTCATTGCGGTTTTACTGATGCAGAAATTCTTGACGAGTCCTATCAGATTTTTCGAAAGGATAGATACTCTGACTCCATGGCTCGTGGTGGTGGCGTGTTGGTTGCATGCAAATCGCACTTGGATTGCAGTTTGGTTGATATCCCTGCTTTATTCGCCACGCTCACAATCGAGCTCTTAGCTCTTACGATAGCTCTGGGAAGGATGCATATATTCCTTCTATGTTGTAATATCCCTCCAAACTTGACAAACCATGCTGATGCAGATGGTCGAAGTCTCTACGATATTTTAATTCTTAGCCTAGATTTTATTAATAATATGACAAACCCAGAGGACGAAATAATCCTTCTTGGTGACTTGTACTTACCCAGCGTTCAATGGGTATTCAATGCTTATGACGATGACTACCTTCCTTCAAATTGTCTTATTGCTAAAGACTCCCATTTTCTTGACGCCATCTCCTCCTCTGGTTTACACCAAATGAGTGATGTAAAGAACTCTATGGGAAGGCAGTTAGATCTTATCTTTTCTTCTGATTCGAGTAACACTATAGTCGAACCGACTTCTCGTAATTTATCCGCTATCGACAGTTTACATCCGGCAATTTTCATCTCTTTTTGCTACGATGGTTCTAATATTGTTGACCCCAATGTAGATCAGTACGTTCTTGATTTCAAAAGGGGCGGACTTCTCTGATCTTTCAAACAGGATTCTCTTAATCGATTTCCCATCCCTTTTTCATGATTACGATATCGACGATTGCGTTTCCGTGTTTTATGATAGGATTTATGATCTGTTTAATTCGTGTGTACCACTTAGACGGTTGAGATCATCCTGTCATTCTCTCATATGGTATACTAGGGAACTACGGAGTCTTAAGAATAAAAAAAGAGGTTATGGAAAACCTACTTACTCTGTAGAAGCACGTCAGCTTATTCAGAATTCGTTTATTATCATGAATATACAGGGAATACCTTTTTTCTTATATTATATGCTGTTGTCAAAGCTCAGGGGATGCCCTATGATGCTAAAGCACAGCCTTGGGAGGAAATTAATTAAGGTTGAGGGAAATGGGTTAGGAGGTTGAGTGAAGGAGGTGTCGATGTACGCCCCATTTGAAAGTTTCAGGCTCATAAGACGAGGGAAAAACAGAAGATGGTGAACTGTTCCACATTCGTGTTGTTCTGCTAAGAAAAGATTTCCGAAATTTGACGGTACGTTCAAATTTGACCCGGAGAGTATAGGGGTGGGAGCGACATGTAGATCTTGTATCGCGCGTTGTAATGAGTCTACAAGGAATCAGACTAGCAATTTTGTTAGAACAATGGCCATGGAAGTAGCGATAAAAGAGTGAGAGACAACCGACATTCCGTCGATGCACCAGAGAGTCAAGGCCCTCAGAGGTTGAGGAATCGCCGATAAGTTTAACAGCCCTACGCTGGACTTTGTCTAACGCGGAAAATGCGGTGTGTCCTGTCCCTGCCCAAATATGGGAATCCTATTCATGTCAAGGCCTAATGTGGGACTTGTAGATCAACCCTAATTCGGGTGGGGCGAAATATTTCTTACATCTCTGTAGAAAACCCAAACATTTCATCGCAGATTTTGCGATTGCAAATATATGATCAGTCCAGCTAAGATTGCTGGATATCTCAATACCCAAGATCTTTAGGGAGGGTGAATTGGGTATATTCACTCCGTCGACTGAAATGGGTCGGGGGTGAACTGGGCGTTTTTAAAGGGAGCTTGAGTTTTGGATGCATTAAACGTAACACGATTTGCTCTGCCCCAAGCGAGGACCATAGAAATATCGTTGTTTAATGATCTAAACATGCGTTCCCGATTGACTTCTGTAGCATTTCCACGTGAATTCATTACAGAATTAAATGAGTACGCGAAATCAAGGGTGCTGTCGTCGGCAAAACTATGAACAGGATTGAGAGTAAGGGATAAGAGATCATTAATAAAAAGAAGAAATAAGGTTGGTGAAAGAACTGAACCCTGAGGTACACCAGCATTTATTTCGTAGGAATCAGATGTAAATCCGTCAATTACTACCCGGATTGGACGGCCTGACTAAAAGCTCTCTGTCCATTTAACGAGGGTAGGGTTGTGACCAAATGTTTGAAGTTTGGCTAAAAGGGCAGCATGCCAGACTCTATCAAAAGCCTTTGAAATATCAAGAGCGACGATTTCGGACTCACCGAAATTATGGAGACAATGATTCCAAAGCTCCATTAGAGCCGTTAGTAAGTCTCCGGTTGAGCGGCCAGCGCGGAAACCGTACTGGCAATCGTTGATAAGATGGTTATTTTCAAGATATTTCAACAACTGAGAGTTGATGAGTGATTCAAAAACTTTAGATATGATCGAGGTTAGTGCAATTGGTCTGTAGTTAGAAGGGTCGCATGCCTCTCCTTTTTTAAGTATCGGCTGGACATGAGCAAGTTTCCATACACTTGGAAACATTCCTTTTTTAAATTTGTAAATCTGAAAAAGAAAACTGATAATTATCCATCTACAATGTGGTTTAATGGATCCTCCAGTTGTAGCGCGCCTGATATAGCTGATAGCTTTTTTTTTTTTTGAGGATGCCTTTTTATCAGGCAACTTTGTGCCTTCCCTGGAAGAGTTTGGTCATATCCAAAATCATCCCGCTAGCTCCATTGCTTTGCCCATTATATTTCGTGATATTATCATGAATACTATCAAGGAACTTAAACTCAACTTTTCTTTTGGTCCTGATGGTTTTCCACCTGCATTCTCGAGATCCTGTTCTGATGCCTTACTCACTCCATTGGAACTCATCTTCAACAAATCTCTTTAGGCCGGCAGATTTCCTACGTTATGGAAGAACTCCTTTATAATTCCTCGTTGTAAAAATTGGCATAAAAACTCCATTACAAATTATAGGCCAATCGCGAAGCTTTCCTGCATACCCAAATTATTTGAATCTGTTATTCATTCACAGCTTGTTGGGCAGTATGAGGGGTTAATCTCATCTAATCAACATGGCTTTCTCTCTGGTATTATCTTGAATTTACATCACACATTATCTCTGCCTTCCAACAAAAACCCCAGACTGATTGTGTCTGCACCGACTTTAGAAAGGCATTTGATAAGCTCCCTCACCCCGTGATAATGCTTAAGCTTGAAAGATTGGGTTTTTCGCCTTTATTACTCGACTGGATCTGCTCTTACTTAAAAAAAAGGACTTACCGTGTCTCTTTCCGTAATACTTTATCTAGAGTCGTTAGGGCTTCATCTGGTGTACCGCAAGGTAGCCATCTGGGACCGCTGCTGTTTATTCTTGCCATTGACGACATTGTCCCTCTGATTAAGCACTCCAAAGTTTTAATCTACGCAGACGATATGAAGATTTTCTCATGGGTTAGAAACACTTATGATTCTTCCTGCATTCAGGATGATTTGAATACCTTCAGGAGTTGGTGTGCCTCAAATGGACTGCAACTTAAATATTTTAGGAACATCAATCAGCTCGTCTTTGATTATACCTTGCGGAAACTAATATCCGTCGCGTGGAGTCCATTACTGACCTCGGTGTAATACGAGACAAAAAACTCGATTTCACTCTGCACATAAACCATATAGTATCTCGGAGGAATTCAGTCCTTGGTTTTGTTAAGCGGTGATCAAGGGAGTTTTCTGATCGACAGACCCTAATTCACTTGTTTTTTTCTTTAGTTAGAACAATTACGCATCTCAGGTTTGGTATTCTTGCTATGCTGTTCATTCTAGACGCATTGAATTGGTGCAGCGGAACTTTGTTAGGTTGGCACTAAGGGATCTCCCGTGGAATGATCCATTAAGGCTTCCTCCTTATGAGGAACGCCTCCGAGGCACTCGTTAGAGTAACGACGTAGAATTGCTGATTGTATTTATTCATCAGCTTTTGAACTTGAATATAGATTCTCGCACTCTCGCAAGTTTGGTTACTTATAGGCAAACCCCGCTTAAGGAGATTGCCTTTACTACATGTTATCCATTCTCGCTCTAACTACGGTATGCATGAGCCTATTAACCGCATGTGTAGAGCCGTGAATATGTGGCCTATTTTTGACCTGGCTCTTACTAAGGATTTGCTAAAACGATCTCTGTTGTTTTTGCACCCCTGATTGTAGTGTTTGGGATTGTTTTGGATTCTTTTTTTTATTTTTTGTTTTTTTTTGTTTACTAATATTATATTGCTTGGGTTGTGGGAGCCTCATTCATCTCAATACATGTTATATTCTGGTGAATAGTTCAATTGATTCCAGGCCTCTGCTTGTGAAGTGCGCCTTCTGAGTTAGAAGGGTTAATTCTATATATATATATTAAAATTTGTGATTGTGAATTTTTAATAACTATGAAAACACTTGTAAGATTTAAATTAAAAATTGTGGGGCACATGCAATAGATAACTAATTGATGCATGAATAGTTCATCTAAGTCACTATAAAAATTCACAATCCTAAATAGGAGAAATTATTTTCGAATATTTATTCCGTTTTAAAAAAAAATTTTTTTATTTAAATAATTTATTTATTATTATTTCTTTTTTTTCTCTGTCGCTCTCCACTTCTCACTAAACTTCTTATTTATTTATTTATTTTTCAATCTCAAATCTATTGCAAACTGCCAACAAACTCGCTTTCTTCAACTGTTATCCAGTTGTGAAATATGTTGAAATTTTCACGCCTCTAGCTCATCGGGAATTTAGTTTAAAATCAATGCAAAATTTGTACCAAAGTCCAGATTCCTAATCCGGATTACTAATCCAGATTCCTAATTCCGATTATTAATCTAGATTCCTAATTCTGTACTAATCCAGATTACTGATCCAGTTCCCTAATCCGGTTTATTAATCTACATTCCCAATCCGGATTACTAATGTGGATTCCTAGTCCTGATAATTCAGATTGGTGGTTCAGATCTCTAATCTGGATTAATAATCCAGATTCCTAATGAAGATTCTTATGATTATTGAACCCTACGGTTCAAATGATACAGCCTTTTAAGTATGGGACAGACAGACAAATATTTGGAAACATTGAACTAAGGCGCTCTCAACGTAATAATGCCCAAATCGACCTTTGTAATTGAATAAAAGACAACACTGACAGTCAGAACATATTGACTCGTTTTTAGCTTTAAGTACGAATTATAAGATGGGCAAATTTTATTCGGTTTTTTTGGTCTAGGCCTGGCCCAGCGTTGAAAAGTAAAAATTGTATTGCCGAATTGGCTCTCTAGATATTAAAATTGAATGTAAGTAATAGAAAGAGTAATTATAAAAAAAAGCAAATGAAATTTTTCCTAATAAAACAATGAAAAGTAAAATTATGTCATGTAAATATTTATTGAAATATATATTTTAGAATTAACCCTTCTAACTCAGAAGGCGCACTTCAAAAGCAGAAGCCAGGAATGAATTGACCTATACACCAGAATATAATAAAATATTGAGGTGAATGAGGCTCCCACACCAACATGCAGAAAAAGCATTACTTAACCAAAAACCAAAACACACCCAAACAAAACAATCAGGGGTGCACAGGCAACAGAGAACGCTTAAGCCAAGTTAATACAAAACATACACAAACCAACATACAAAAACCTTACAAAACGAGTGAGTACAACAGGATGGTTATAAGTTGTAGGGGCTCCTCCTTAATGCTACCTTGTCCACGTTAGTGCTGAAAACATCACCAAAGGTTAACTGGCTCGAACATACCGTACCTAGTGCGCGAGAAAGCTATCTGTAAACCTGAATGGTTTTGAAGAGAACTGTCAATCTTTCCCTGCAGAAGCTGGTGTAGAAAAATTATATCAGCAACGCAATAACGCTTCTCGAGAGTAGCAAGTTGTAGCAGTCCCAACCGCTCATCATATAGAGACATAATAAGAGAGTCACTCCAGGGCAAAGCACGAAGGATCTATCTCAAAAATCAATGCTGAACGGATTCAATACGTTTAATGTCAGATCCGTAAAACGGAGACCAAACCGGATCAGCATACTCCAGCAGTGGTCTAACAAGGGATGTAAAGAATTGGCCCTGGCAGCGATATTATTTATGTATGGGATTAAGTTAAGTTATCTATCAAGATACACACCCAAGTCCTTCACTCCTTCCACCCGTTGTATACAAGTACCTTGAAACTTTTACTGAAAAGTACGGTAATTGCGGGACCTCGAGAAGGTCATAACCTGATATTTCCCAATGTTTAATTTAAGATTATTATTGCTACACCAGCTGTAAAATATGTGTAGGTCCAATTGCAAGTTCTCGCAATCCACAAAAGATTTGATTGGGAGAAAAATCTTGATATCGTCCGCATAAATAAGAATTTGAAATAAATAAGTGATATCATCAATTGATAAGTTGAATAACAAAGACCAAGATGACTACCCTGGGGGACGCCAGAAGGAGCCACAAAAGCATCAGATAGCACGCCACGAAAACGCACTCTATAAGTCCTATTGGATAAATACGACTTAATTCATGAATAATAGAGTGAGACAGCGTATCAAAGGCCTTACTTAAATCGGTATAAATGCAGTCAGTTTGGCAGCCATCCAAAAATCCACCCACATTGCCAGACACAAACTCCAAAAATTGGAAACCGTGGACCTACTCTGAATGAACCCATGCTGCCGGCTAGAGATTAAACCCCTACACCCCATGGACAATTGGGATTAGATCATCGCTTCGAAGAGTTTTGGAATGCAAGAAAATTTAACAATATGTCTGTAGTTAGAAATATCTCTCATATTGTCACTCTTAAAAACGGGGTTAAGAATGATGTCTTCCAGAATTCAGGGAAATGGCCCAACGAGAAAGACCGCCGGAAGAGTGAAAGTAGGGGACATAATAACACTGAAGAACACTTCTTTAAGACAACAGCAGGAACCCCGTCAGGGCCGCAAGAAAAGTCATTCGGAATATCTACAATATTTTTGACCAAGACCTCCTCCGTGATGTATGGAATAGGTACGGCGAGTGTATTTCTATTATTAATGTGCAAAAAGTTGCTACTATTTGGATGAAAATTGGATGATTCAAATACGCCCCTAAAATATTTAGCAAATAAATTACAAATAATCTTAGAATCATTACTGGAACTTACATTGACAAAATGAAAAAATGCACGAGTGTCAGGGAATAAGCTGCCTCTTAGGTTCTGGAGGTATTCTTCATATAAGGAACGAGAAAGACTTATGAAGTGTTCGTGGCAGAAAATAAATTCACGCCTAAAGTCAACACTGCCTACACGTAGGTACCTTTTCCAGAGTCAATTTTTCCTATTCCTGAGAGTTTTTAATTCGGAGCGGATTCTCTACTTCTAACCCGGACATAGGGGACAAATCTCCCGAAAGCTTCGTATAAAACTTCGTAGAAACCAGATACGTTCCTGTGGATATCGTTACTAGACAGACAAATATGGAAGTCTAAATCACCAAGATATTCATTCATTTGTTACTCACATTGCTGATTTGGCAAAGTCCTAAGCTAGATAAGGTGTCGAGGAACAGTGATTATTCTTCAATAAAGTTATGGGGAAGATAGCTATCGTCATCATTATCCACTACCCATGGTACGTTGGGCAAGTTGAAGTCCCCACAAGGATAATTTCGTCCTTAGAACCTAACTGGTCATGGATATAGTCGATATGTTGAATAAGAATATCATACCGACTCAAACCATTATTATCAACGACATTACACATATCTGAAAGTATGTAGCAAGAAATTAAAAAGAGGTTGCATATCAAAAGAGTCATTAAACAGCTCGGTATTTGAAATACCCTGGTGTAACCACGTCTCAGATAAAGCTTTCAAATCAAAATTATAGTTAACTGATGAGAAATAAAAATTATTAGTTTTAGTGCTCAGCCCTCTCACATCATGGTAGTAGAGAGAGAGCTTATCCCGTTTTTTTAAATGGGAGACTGAGCTACTACCGGCATAGCGGTGAGAACGGGGTAAGAAGAAGAGTATCAGCCACTGGAGCAGGAGCAGACAACAGGAAAGACAGGACACTTCAGCCGTGTCAATAACCTTAAACCTAAGGAAACGCAACATCATCTCACAAGAGGTACCAGGTGTAAGTCGAGAGACAAAAATCAATTTCGGCCGAGGAACGGCAGATAGCTCAACAATGTCACCACCATGTTCACCATCAGCTCGACTATACACCATGGGGAACAGAGCAGCATCCGACAGTCATTGAAAGAGAGATGGAATAGCAGAGACGTGCAGCTCCGGAACAAAAGGATTATGTGGGGCAAGAGCCTGACGGATGATGGGCGACAGCCTTCAAGCGTGCATGACGCTCCTATCATGCCGGCTCATCCAGGCAATGTGCTTTGCATAGCAGACAGTTGCCGTCCTGTTCCCTGTTCCTCGGCAGTTCTCTGTAGGTTGTTGGCGACTCAAGCTGTAGATCTGGCCCTCATCTAGGAACCTTGGGTAAGTTTCGGCCAGATTTCAGGACTGCGACAGGCTGGTTTTGGAATCATTTATGATACCAAGGACAGCAGGCCATGGACCTGTATTGTATATAATAAAGCAAAAACTAACTTTTTGCCGTCCACAGACTTATGTACAGGGGTCCTTACAGCTGCTAGAGTGGAGGTATGTGCGGGGGGACGAAGATGCTAGGTGTTAATCTGCTCTGCGTACTTCCCATACGACTCCACTGAACCACCACCGACGAGGGAACTAAGAGAACTCATCGGGTCGAAGAACGCGGCGCACATGCTAATTGGATGCGACGCGAACTCACACCACATTAACTGGGGGAGCAGCGGCAGTAACAGACGAGGTGAGTACCTTATTGATTATTTGCTAACTACTAACCTAGTTATACTTAACCGTGGATCTGACCCTACCTTTGACAATGGCCGTCGGAGGGAGGTAATTGACATCACTCTCTCCAGTAGCTACATATCAGAACTGGTAAGTAACTGGAGAGTGTCTGACGAGCCATCATGCTCCGACCACAAACACATTCTCTTCAGCGTTGGAGAATGTGTCAATGATATAAAGGAATACCTGAACCCCAGGAACACCAACTGGGTTACCTATAAAGAGGAACTGGGTGGTAGACTCTATGGGTTCATGGGCTCGATCAAGTCTACGCAAGACGTCGAACTTGCGGCAGACCTCGTAAACGATGCCATACAGACGGCCTTCAGGGGAAGTTGTCCGATAGCAGTAAGGTCCCAGAACAGTAACGTCCCTTGGTGGACGAGGCAACTTGCGAGACTAAGGGCTACTACCAGGAGGCTGTTCAACAGGGCGAAAAGAGGCGGTTGCTGGGAAGAATATAGACAATCACTAACTGCCTACAACCGAGAACTGCGCCAGTCTAAAAGATCCAGCTGGCAAAAGTTCTGCCAAAACGTGGAGGGCGCTCGCGGACGGGACATACACCCAGACCAGGGAAGAAACGCTAGAGATTCTACTGCAGTCCCACTTTCCTGGTTCAAAGGTGGAAGAACCGAACGAGTCAGACAAGCCCAGCCTAACTGACCACCCAGCAAGGAGGGCGACCAAGGCGGACTGGAGGGTTGCCAGATCGGTCTTTACATGTAAAGCCATCAAGGATGCTATTTCATCCTTCGAACCATTCAAGTCCCCTGGCACGGATGGTATGTGCCCGGTGCTCCTACAGGAGGGCTGTGATGTTCTCGCACCGGTGTTGTGCAGAATATACAGGGCATCCTCTGCACTAGGATACGTACCATCTATCTGGAGAACTGTGAAAATAGCCTTTATTCCAAAGCAAGGCCGTGTAGATAACACACTCGCTAAAGCATACAGGCCTATTAGACTAACATCGTTCATGTTAAAGACGATGGAAAAAGTTGCTGATCGGGCGATCAGGGAGAGGTATCTTCTACACTCACCACTTCATGCCCGGCAGCACGCCTACCAAACCGGAAAATCCACTACAACGGCACTCTATGACTTAATACTCAAGCTGGAGGGAGCGGTTTATAGCAATGGAACTGCAATTGCAGCCTTCTTGGATATAGAAGGCGCTTTTGATAACACATCATTTGATGTGATCACTCGAGCCCTAAGAAGGACCTGGGACGACCTTCTGTCGATGGATAGATGTGCAGCTCAGGTCTCGAGATCTTACCGCGTGGAGTTAGCTCTGTTAATTATGCTGTCAATGTGGGGACGAAAATTGAGTTCACTAGCATAGATTATTCCTAAGTCACACAAAGAGGTAACGATAGGGACTGGTACGTCGATTAACACATAGACTCTCGGGGTGGTGGTAAGATGCTTACGGGAATAAGATATGGACTGCCATTTGGAGACATTGAGGTCTAGAAAGTTTTTCATGCACCATGTGGTAAACGAATCGAGGTCTTTTTGCAAGAGAAGAGAGTCGGTTGTGGAGGAGATATGTTTGATTATTTTCATGTGATCAGCATAAATGGACAGCTCTGAGTGTTTGATGACACATTCAACATCATTTATTGTAAGGATAAAAATCAATGGGCCGAGGTGGCTGCCCTGAGGGACGCCGAAATGAGCGACAATAGGGTTAGCTGGATGGAATGGAATGAATGGATGAGCTGAAAAGAATATTGTACTGACGGTTGTTGAGGTAGGATCGAATCCAGGTGATGAATCTGGGGGGGGGGGGGGGGGGGGGAAGCCCAGGCGATGAAGTTTGAAGAAGATAACGTTATGGGCGATCTTGTCGAAGGCTTCACTAAAAGAATCGGTGGCGATAACATCAAGATCTTTACCGTTTTCCAGGGCACATAGTGTTTTAGAGGCGAAGTCAGTAAGGTTGGTGGTTGTAGATCTGCCGTTGAGGAAGCCATGCTGGGAGAGTGAGAAGATAGACTTACAGTGGAAGAACATGGAATCATACACCAGTTTTTCGAATATTTTTGGTATGGATGATAATCAATGGGTCTGTAGTTGGACAGATCGTTCTTGCAGCCTTTCTTGAAGATGGGAATAACCGGGCCCGACCATGACCCGGGAATTTTTCCATAATTGAGGGAAAACCCCTTGAGTGACCGAGAGACGAAGGGGGTTGAACTAGATGCATGGTACACTTTTCAGAACGATGGCCGGAATGCCATCTGGACCTGGGTGAAAGTCGTCCTCAAGCACATTAATACTGGCTGCGATTAGTTCAGCATCAGGGTCAAAAGATGTTAACAAAGTTTGAGTGCATTTGTCCATGAATGCAAAATAGTTAAGGTCGGGTTGCAGAGAATTGTCGTTGAAAGATTTACTGAAGAAGTGTTCAAAGAGGTAAGCGATAACCTTAGGATCAAACGAAGAGGTATTGTCGAGCTTTGGGGTGGAAGGGTAACCATTGGATTTCTTCTTGGAATTTATAAAGTTATAAAAACGCTTGGAGTCGGGTATAAGGCTAGTTTCCATCCGTTAGAGGTACTCATGGTAGAGGGTATCACAACGTTCAGAAAAAGAGGTATAAGCAGATAGATAGGAAGAATAGTGAGACTCAGTCTGGGTTAAAAGAAAAGTTTGCCAACGTTTATTTCCCCTGTTGCGAAGAGAGCGTATTTCTTTGTCGTACCATACGGGGGATGAGGAGTAGTTTTACGAGGAAGAAGAGGGATAGATTGTGTAAGACAATCGTGTATTTCCGAATAGAACGTCTATAAAGCAACGTCAATTGGGAGATGTTGAGGGATATCGCCAATATTAGAGTTGAGGAGCCAGTGATTCAATTTGTCAAAGTCGCCTTTACGATAATTGAAGGATAAAGAAGACTTGGAGCTTGAAACGGCATGAATGTGCGCGTAGGAGAAAACGAGGAACAAGGGAGGATGGTGACGGTCGAGGGAGGAGAGAAGATGGTTGCTTTCTGCGACAGCCAAGTTAACTGGGTCTGAAGAAAAGATTAAGTCTAATTGTCTGTCCAGGAAGTTCGTGACTCTGCTTACTTGAAAGAGACCTGAAACGGAGAGCTAATCGGTAAAGAAGGCTTGTTTGGCCGAAGATGCGTTAAGTGGAACAAAGTGAGAACAGTCCTGGGACAATGACCATTGAATACGGGGGAGGTTAAAGTCACCCAATAAAATAAATTCATCAGAGGCGTTACCGTTCTCAAGCAGGGTATCGATCGCTTCAATTATGGGCTCGTAGGCGTCTAAAAGTTGAGAGGGGCGAATGTAACAACAGAGGATGTACAGAAGACAGTTATTTAGTGCTATTTTTATGCATACAAATTCTGATATTGTAGAGTCGGAGGTCTTTAGCAGGGTGGCATCATAACGGTTTTGAGCAGCTATGAGAACCCCGCGACCTGGTGGATCATTGGTGCCTATACAACCGTCAGCACGGAAAATGGCATAGTTTGGAGGGAATAGTTCGCTGTCGAGAATTCCTGGTGTTATATTGGTTTCAGTTAAGGCAAATATATCGTGCGGGAATTTGTGAGAGTTAAGGAAAATATATGATGTTTTTGGGCGAAGTCCTCTTACGTTCTGGTAATAGACTGACAAGCTGTTGGGGAGAGGTTCTTGATCGGAAACCGCGGGTGCAATAGAGGGGAAGTCAGAAATAGGGAAAGCAGGGGGGTTAGGAACGAAAGTAGTTTAAGGAGTTGTTAGAACTTTTTTAAAGATGGGAAGTACGACGAGAACTGACGTACGCAGCATAGGTGGATAGATCTTCTGAAACCTTATGGAAAGGTATATTGAATGATTCATGGCATTTAGTGAAAAGTTGTACTAAGACTGATGGGTCTGTGGGCAGGCCTTCTTGTTGCATACTTAACATGACGTTGGTGCTGGTCTTACCGTCAACACAGACGGAGTTCGGTTTGACATATCATTCATTGCTGGAATCAGCAGAGCGCAAAGTCAATTTAACTGTAGGTGGGACAAGGGGATCGATAAATGAATAATGTTCGGATAAAGGAGTTTTGGGTAGCGGAATGGGCGGGTTAACGGAGGTAGAAGTTGTTTGAGACGGGGCGACAGTGTAGGTGGATGACGGCATGCAATTAGGTGGGCATGCGGAGGAAGTAGCGGGTGCAAGGTTTGGTGTATACAGAGGAGGGGTGGGACAGACGGAAATTAAAGCAGAGGTGGTGGAGTGGTCGGCAGATTTTGGCTTGTGGTTAGGTGGGCACACGGAAGAAGTTGGGATTCCACGGTTAGGTGGGTGCGCTGGATATACAGAACTCAAAACAGTAGTGGTTGGGTTGATGGCTGGAATGGACGTGTTCGATGGCTTCGGTGTAAATGGAACAGGGCGGTTAAGGGTGTGAGAATATATAAAGTTATAATACTTGACTGAAGTACTTATATTAAAGTTTGGAAATACTCCCATTTTAACCTGCCAATTGGAGTTTGGATCACTAGCTTTAGGATTAAAGGTGAGAGGTGCGGAAGAGTGAGGAGTGATTGTGTTGTTACTAGTTCTAAGGTTCTTATGATTAGGGTGAATTGAAATTCTCAATTTAGGTATGGGAGAAGGTCGTTGGGGGTAGTTAGTGGGGTTAGGTTTATTAGTATTTAATTTAGGGTTAGGTGCAGAGGGCTAAGGGTTAAACTTAACGTACTTCCTAGTGCACTTAGAAGTTTTGATGGTCCCGAGAGTGAAGATTTTGCTGGAGGGGTTACTGATGAGCCAGACATACTTGTTTGGGATGGAGATCTTGAAGTTGCTGGATTTCCCTGCGTCTGGCGAGAGTAACTTCAGGCAGCTAACGGGGGTGAATCCACAATTCCGGGAAAAAAAGCTGTTCGCCCAGGAATCGTTGGCGTTATGAGGTGCACCCTTGAGAAGGAATGGAGAATAGTCGCTTGATGAAGATGAATGTTTGCTACCTAGTCTTTTTATTCTCTGCTCCCATTCCGATACTGTCCAGGTGGTGCCAAATTTGTTAATCGTAAATGTGGTGGAAGTGGGTTGGGATGACACTGGCGGAGAGACACTAGTGGCAACATCAGTAACCTTCTCTATAATAAGCTCGACCAAAACAACAGGTGTTCAATGATCCCTGAAAAATAAAAACAAATTAAAATTTATTCACAAAATGTTATCAATCATACTCACCTGATATGCCTGGGAAGTCTACAGGCCATCCTTTTCCTCGTCCTCCTGTCCCGCACATCCTGAAAAAAGAAAGAAGAAATAATTTAATATATTTTACACGACAAAACAAGAAAAGCTCCAAGAAATTTGCAACTTACAAAATGTAAACAAATTTCTTGGAACATTAACAACAACAACACACATTTCATGGCATGCATAAAACATGAAATATGTTGCATATTGCTAACACCTGACCACATAAAATCGTAAGGGAGGTGTCAGCAATACGATTAATATATGTTGGGAAGTCAGGTGCATCAGTTACAGGTACTAATTTTGCATCTTTTGTACCTGTGACAGCTGATGCACCTGACTCAAAATACATAAAAATCGGCAGATTTTGCCCACTTTTTTTTAACAAATCACGCACAACACATCACATACAACGAATATAACACGTACTTACCTAGTTTTTATACGTAATTCACTAGTAATTAACAAAAAAAAATCGCGACCACGGCACAACTTGAAAACCGCGAACTGACAGCTACTTCAATTTCTGACAACGAACGTCATATGAAATTGAGGTAGCTTTTCGCGGGGAACATTTTGGTAATGCCCGAATCGCGGTGAATTACGTGAAATTCGAATAATTCGCGATTTTATTAAATTATATTTACTTAATGAGTGCGAAAGAGATGCACAAGGTAGAAATGAGAAGGAAAAAGGCGCAAGGATTTGGGGTTAGTTCGTTGTAATTATGAGCTTTTTCTGCTGTCGCCAGTTTATAGGATGTTTTTAATTTAATTTAATTTCTGCGTAAATCCTATTTTTTATTTAATAACGCTAGATTAATAAATTCACAAAAATGATAAGGAATTTAACAAAATCAGTTCGCAAGGGGATTTTAGTTAAAAATACGCAAAATAAGAGTAATATGTAATTTTTGGAGGGGAAATGGCGACAGCAGAAAGCATAAAAGGGCATTGTAAATGTCAACTCGATCTCATTTCTAGTAGTGAATTTACCAGTGCAAGTGCGAGTTTTATTTAAAGTCTATTTTTTTGGAAATTGAGTTGGCAGCCATTTTGAGATTTAGCAAAAAGGTTTTTATCTTTTCTAATTTTGTTAAAATTGAATTTTCGTGAAGATCATTTTGAATAATACAAGGGTTTCGGTTTTTTTTTTAAGTTTTTTTTGGCGTTTTTGTACCAGAACATTAATTTAATTTGTTCAAGCGATATTTTTTTTCATTGCGCGAATGATTCTTCAGTATAAATTTCAAATTTTTAAGTAAAGTATTCGAAAAGTGAATTTAAAGTAAATAGTCAAAATATGCTTAAATTAGCATTTGACTATAAACATTTTTGGTGACGGTATAATTTTTTATGAATTTGTTCAATTTCTCCTTTTTTTGAATTTTATATATTTTAATTAACAGTTTCTTTCAGCAGTGTGATTAAGAATTTTTTTTTGAGTGAATTTGAATTTAAGTGAATTGTATGTATAAAGAATAAAGATTTCCAATCAGTTAGGCATACAAATCATGTTTTTCACTTTAATTTTTGAGTTTTTAAATACAAGTTCGGTCTACATAAATACCAAGTCAATCTACGTATACAATCAAATCGTGATACAAAGTACCAACGCAATATAAACCAATTTCAAAATGGCGGAGTTGACAAATTTAATAGCCCAAGAGCAAATAATGCGATCACGGATCGAAAGGTTAATTGAAAACGGACGCAAGACAGCCTTAGTGAAAAGGACTCAAGTATTTTATGAGGTCAAAAGTTCAGATCTAAGGAAACTGTGGAATGAATACAACACAGTAGACATGACAATTAAAATAACTTTGTCAAAATTAAACACCGAAAAACCACATAGGTATATAGAAGAAGACAATTTCAGCATTTAAGAAACGAAATACACGGATTATCTCAGCGAATTAGTTGAAGGCCTTCGCAAAATTTCAAGTCCGTCGGAGGCAAACAGCACTATTGTTACACCAACAAATAATTCAACGCCACAACAGGAAGCAATGTTGCCTAGAATCTCGTTACCGACTTTTAATGGTGAATACGACATGTGGAGATCATTTCATGACATGTTCGTATCATTGGTGCACAGCAACATGAGAATCACACCAGTACAAAAGCTGCATCATCTGAAATCGTGTCTAGTGGGTGATGCAGAAAGATTCTTAAGGCATACACCAATAACAGATCAGGATTACGAGCCAGCATGGAATAAATTAAAGGAGCGATACGAGAACAAACGTATTCTAGTCAACCATCAGCTGAAAACACTTGTGAATCAACCCAAGCTGAACTTGGAAACCAGCAAAGGGTTGAAATCATTAATAGATGTCACCGAAGAAGTGCTACAACAATTGAAATGTTTGGAAGTCAATACAAGTTCTTGGGATGTATTATTAGTATTTTTGCTAGTACAAAAGCTTCCATTTACCACATTGAAACTATGGGAAGAAGAACAAGGCTCCAATCAAAATTTAGCAGAGTTTCAACAATTTAGATCATTTTTAAATACTCTTTTGAAAATATTAGAGTCAATATCAGACACTATTGCATCCAAACCCAAGCAAGCAACACACTTCACGAAGGAGAAAACTTTATCATACCACACTGCTAACAACAATAAATGTCCAGCATGTCAAGGCAAACACTTTGTTGCAAAATGTCCGACATACCAGAAGATGAATACAGCCAGCAAGCGCAAGACAATTACTTCTTCTGGAAGATGTCTAAACTGTTTCTCCAGCAATCACACAGTCACCAAATGTACGAGCAAATATAGATGCTTTAAATGTCAACAGAAACACCACACGTCACTACACGAAGAAAATTCACTACAACAAGCTTCAAGGAACAATCCACACCAAGCCAAGGTACAAGCGAATTATGCTAACAACCAAACAAAGCATGATTCCAACGTTCATCCAGAAGCATCAACTATTAATGAGCAAACACTACAAACTTTTGTCACAACACAAAATCAACATGCATTACTATCAACGGCGTTAGTAATGGCACAACACAAGCAAGGTAAACCAAGTTTACTTCGTTGCCTCATAGATCCAGGATCACAGTCATCATTCATAACTGAGGCAGCTTGTCAAAAATTAGGTGCAACATGCACATCAACTTCTGTAACGATTACAGGATTGAGCACGAGCTCTACATCGAGAGCACCTAAGCAAACATTGCTAAAACTAAAGGCGTGTCAAACGGACACAGTCCTATTGGAAGAACACTTCCTAGTCCTGAAGAAAATCACGGATTTTTTGCCACAACGGGTGGTGGAAGCAGAGCAGCTTCAACACATTTCAGGACTGCAATTAGCTGATCCAACATTTTGGAAGCCTGGTAAGATTGACGCATTACTAAGTGCTTCGGTCTACGCACAAATAATACGAGAATGTATTTGTAGAGGAGCAACAACAGATCCAGTAGCAATCAACACAAGTCTTGGTTGGATCTTACTAGGATCAGCGACCCAAGCAGAAAAAGGGAATACCGCTTCCTTTTCAGTCACAACGGTTAACTGTGACTTAAACGAACAAGTCAAACGATTTTGGGAGACAGAAGAAATCATCTCAGAGCCACGGCTCACTAAGGAAGAAGAAGACTGTCAACTTTATTACAAGACAACAAGCAATGTCTAGGTTTCTAACACTCCAAAGGCAATTTTCTAGAAGGCCGGAACTAGAAAGGGAGTACACCAAGTGTCTGGATGAATACCTAGAACTTGGACACATGGAAGAAACGAGTCTTCCAACAGCAAATGAGCCACATTATTATATTCCGCATCATGCTGTCTTCAAAGAAAGTAGCACCACGAAGCTTCGCGTCGTCTTTGATGCATCTTGTAAAACAAGTAATGGAAAATCTCTTAACGAACATATGTTAAGAGGACCAACTTTACAACCCAAACTATTTGCTACATTGTTAAATTGGAGAAAATACAAGGCAGCTATGACAGCCGATATTGAAAAAATGTATAGGATGATTAAGATTCATCCAGAACATCAAACCTATCAGCGAATAGTGTGGACTCATCCTATAACCAAACAAACTAAGGATTACAAACTGAAGACAGTTACGTTTGGAACTTCATCTGCACCATATCTGGCTATACGAACGTTGTTACAGTTAGCAGAAGATGAAAAAGATAAATGGCCTTTAGCATCGAAGGCAACGATGAACAATTTTTATGTCGACGATCTTTTAACAGGAGGCGACAACGTTTCAGATGCCAAAAAGTTACAAGCAGAGCTCACAGCCATGATGAATTCAGGAGGATTCAACTTGCGAAAGTGGGCTAGTAACGAAAACACAGTCCTACAGGACATCCCTTTAGAACATCAGGAATTAAAGGGAACATTATCATTTGCTGAGCAAGAATCCATCAAAACATTAGGAATCTTATGGCATCCAGTATCAGATTACTTCACGTTCAAGGAACCTCAGCGGCAAGATCCTGTGAAGTTAACAAAAAGGAACATATTATCAGAAATTGCATCATTGTATGATCCTCTCGGCTGGTTAGCTCCAATTACAGTCGTAGCTAAGATGGTTATGCAAACGTTATGGATAACTGGGTATTCTTGGGACAGTCAAGGAACCGATGCCATAGCAACACAATGGACAAACTTCATGCACGAGCTACAAGAACTGCCACAATTAAAAATTCCCCGTTGGATAAAATATCACAATGAAACCCAATTTCAACTGCATGGATTTTGTGACGCTTCAGCCAAGGCATATGCTGCTTCAGTATACATTCGAACAATCGATAAGGATGGCATAACTTCAGTAAACTTGCTGACAGCAAAAACTAGAGTTGCTCCAACAAAACCCATAACTATACCACGGTTGGAGTTAAATGGTGCGCTATTATTAGCTAGACTAATCAAACAAACCATTCAGGACATGCAGTTAAAACCACTTCAAATATATGCATGGACCGATTCAACTACAATGGATAAGAGAACATCCATCACGTTGGAAAACATATGTGGCCAACAGAGTGGTCGAGATTCAAGACACGCTAAAATACGACCACTGGCGACATGTTCCAACACAGTATAATCCAGCTGATTTAGCCTCAAGAGGACTTTCAGTGGAAGGATTGTTAAACAATCAACTTTGGTGGCACGGCCCACAATGGTTAGCATATCAAGAAAAGGAATGGCGGACTAGCAAACGAATCAAAGAACAAACTGATCTGGAAGCAAAAAAGAATGCGATCTCCAGCTTTGTTATTAAACCAACTGAGAACTTTTTATATAAATTCTCGTCATTTACTCGGTTGGTACGAGTTGTAGCTACAATACAACGATTGCTCTATAATTGCAAACATGCAAACAACAAGAAAATTGGCTTCTTGTCCGGCTTGGACTACCAACAAGCTGAACGAACAGTCCTAGCTCAAGTGCAACAAGCAGCATTTCCAGACGAACACAAATGCTTGAAGAACAAACAAGCCATCAGTTCAAAAAGCAAACTATTCCAGCTTAATCCATTTGTAGACAGTAACAACTTGCTAAGACTCGGCGGACGATTACAAAATGCAATGATTTCGTATGGACAAAAGCATCCGATCATACTTCCTAGAGATCATCCAGTAACAGCCCTGTTGATCAATAAATTACATTTAGAATGTTTGCATGGTGGACCGTCTTTAGTTTTGGCACACAGTCGCAGCCAATATTGGATCTTAGACGCCAGAAAGACAATAACAAGCAGGATCCATAAATGTATTCGATGTGCCAGATTTCGAAAGTCAAACGTTACGCAGTTAATGGGAGATCTGCCAACAGCACGGGTTAACATAACCAAACCTTTCAACAAGGTAGGCATAGACTACGCTGGTCCATTCACTGTGAAGACATCTCAACTGAGGAATGCTAAACGTGTCAAGGCCTACCTATGCATCTTTGTATGTATGGCAACACGAGCCATACACATTGAACTAGTATCGTCACTAACGTCAGAAGCCTTTATCGCCGCACTGAAGAGATTTGTAGCAAGACGAGGATTATGCACCGATATTTATTCAGATTGTGGTACGAATTTCGTAGGCGGTAAGACAATCTTGGACAAGGATTTACAACAAGCAATCAAGCAATCAACAACTAACGCAGCACAATACTTTGCATCCAAGGCCATTAACTGGCACTTTAACCCACCAGCTACACCTCACTTCGGAGGAATATGGGAAGCAGGCGTAAAATCAATTAAATTTCATTTGCGTCGAACATTAGGCAACGCAATTTTAACATTCGAGGAATTAGCCACCGTTCTTACGCAAATTGAAGCCTGCTTAAATTCCAGACCACTCTGCTACGTGACCAACTCTCCAGAAGATTCTAGCGTGTTGACACCAGCCCATTTTTTAATCGGACAGTCATTATCAGCTATCCCAGAAGCAAACCAAGAAAGTATGTCATATGCATCAAGATGGAGTTATGTGCAACAACAAGCTAGACATTTTTGGAAGAGATGGTCCAAGGACTACTTAAACCAGTTGCAACAACGACCGAAATGGAATGCCACTACGGAAAACATTCAGAAGGGAGATGTCGTTTTATTAAAGAGCGAGATGTTATCCCCGACTCACTGGCCATTAGGAATAGTCGAAGAAGTCTTTCCAGGCAAGGATGGTCTAGTTAGAGTCGTTCAAGTCAAAACACGGGATAGTTCATTCAAACGACCAATTTCAAAGTTATGTCGTCTACCGGTAGAGACATCTATACATTACCAAAGTTCGATGTGATGGTGTCGGTACTTGGTGCATGTTGATGTTTTTTATGTTGTGTTGTCCTCAGATTTACGGCATCTCAGTAAATCAAACCAATTTTTTCAGATGTCTCAATCAAGTAATGAAGACTTCCTCAGGATTGACGAGGAAATAGTTTTCACTCCACCGAGCAGCCCTGAGCCAATCGTGGATGAAAAAATTACACCAAGGGAGACAGTGCAAGGTGTTTCAGAGGCGGGTCCTAGTGGATTTACCCAGTCTGCTGGGCCAGATCCTATGGCGGCCACCCCCTACACCGACCCAAAGCTATCTACACCAGGGTATATCAATGGGCGGTATGTCGACACACTAGAGCGTCTCCGACCATCATCTACTATTAAAGAAGTAATGTTGCGGATCTTTAATACGCACCAGAAGTTCGTCACCCGAGAAGGCCTAAGTATTTATTTACCAAGCAAAATAATACAGGCCTTGGAGTTCGAAGAGATACGTAGACGACCACGGCATGAGAAAACTCTCAACCTTCCGGGACGGTACCAGGTGCGGATAAGAGTCAGGGAGAATGGCACGTTGCTGCTACATAGCTTTCACAAAAGGGGCATAAAAAAACTCATGTTGAACCGAACGGTTCAACGGGGGGGAGAATGTTCAATGATCCCTGAAAAATAAAAACAAATTAAAATTTATTCATAAAATGTTATCAATCATACTCACCTGATATGCCTGGGAAGTCTACAGGCCATCCTTTTCCTCGTCCTCCTGTCCCGCACATCCTGAAAAAAGAAAGAAGAAATAATTTAATATATTTTACACGACAAAACAAGAAAAGTTCCAAGAAATTTGCAACTTACAAAATGTAAACAAATTTCTTGGAACATTAACAACAACAACACACATTTCATGGCATGCATAAAACATGAAATATGTTGCATATTGCTGACACCTGACCACATAAAATCGTAAAGGAGGTGTCAGCAATACGATTAATATATGTTGGGAAGTCAGGTGCATCAGTTACAGGTAATAATTTTGCATCTTTTGTACCTGTGACAGCTGATGCACCTGACTCAAAATACATAAAAATCGGCAGATTTTGCCCACTTTTTTTTAACAAATCACGCACAACACATCACATACAACGAATATAACACGTACTTACCTAGTTTTTATACGTAATTCACTAGTAATTAACAAAAAAAAATCGCGACCACGGCACAACTTGAAAACCGCGAACTGACAGCTACTTCAATTTCTGACAACGAACGTCATATGAAATTGAGGTAGCTTTTCGCGGGGAACATTTTGGTAATGCCCGAATCGCGGTGAATTACGTGAAATTCGAATAATTCGCGATTTTATTAAATTATATTTACTTAATGAGTGCGAAAGAGATGCACAAGGTAGAAATGAGAAGGAAAAAGGCGCAAGGATTTGGGGTTAGTTCGTTGTAATTATGAGCTTTTTCTGCTGTCGCCATTTTATAGGATGTTTTTAATTTAATTTAATTTCTGCGTAAATCCTATTTTTTATTTAATAACGCTAGATTAATAAATTCACAAAAATGATAAGGAATCTAACAAAATCAGTTTGCAAGGGGATTTTAGTTAAAAATACGCAAAATAAGAGTAATATGTAATTTTTGGAGGGGAAATGGCGACAGCAGAAAGCATAAAAGGGCATTGTAAATGTCAACTCGATCTCATTTCTAGTAGTGAATTTACCAGTGCAAGTGCGAGTTTTATTTAAAGTCTATTTTTTTGGAAATTGAGTTGGCAGCCATTTTGAGATTTAGCAAAAAGGTTTTTATCTTTTCTAATTTTGTTAAAATTGAATTTTCGTGAAGATCATTTTGAATAATACAAGGGTTTCGGTTTTTTTTTTAAGTTTTTTTTGGCGTTTTTGTACCAGAACATTAATTTAATTTGTTCAAGCGATATTTTTTTTCATTGCGCGAATGATTCTTCAGTATAAATTTCAAATTTTTAAGTAAAGTATTCGAAAAGTGAATTTAAAGTAAATAGTCAAAATATGCTTAAATTAGCATTTGACTATAAACATTTTTGGTGACGGTATAATTTTTTATGAATTTGTTCAATTTCTCCTTTTTTTGAATTTTATATATTTTAATTAACAGTTTCTTTCAGCAGTGTGATTAGAATTTTTTTTTGAGTGAATTTGAATTTAAGTGAATTGTATGTATAAAGAATAAAGATTTCCAATCAGTTAGGCCCAATTTTTGTGCAAATAATCAATACAATGAAATTTTCATCTGAATAATTTATGCCTTTATGGTAATGCTATTCATGCATGAAATTCGTTAACTGTTGATTATTTTCTGATCCATATTAGAACTGAACATTTTTATTTTTCGACAGTTAGTTTTAACAGTGAATTTAATTTACCGAATTGCATAAACTTGTATGAGTGTAGATTAAAGTGAAAATTGACTAAATTTGTATGCGGGTTTCCTTTTATATTTTCCTGAATTTAATTTCGTTCAATTTTTGATTTTCAGAGTTGAGTAATTCTTTGAGGTTCTTAAATTATTTCAAGTTGATCTAGTTTTTCTGAAAGCAGTGTCAAGGATTAAGATTTTATCTTCGCATAACTTTCTCTATTGTTAAGTAGAGTCATTTCATTCGACACTGTTGCTAGTTTGAATACCTTATTTGAATTTTCATCTTCTTAAGCAATATTAATATTGCTTTCTTGAACAACAGGAGCATCAACATCTGAAGCAGGCTGCACCAAGCAGGAATGCGGGGTTTTAGAAATCGCTTTCACGGTAGATCAAGGCGGATCTGCAGAAGTTGCATCCCGGAGAGTGGAGCAGTTCCCTTCAGAAGATGTTGATCCAGAAGAAGAAGAATTCAAACCAGAAGCAGCTGTGGTGTCGGACAGAGAAAAAGAGACTTTTTGTGGTTAAGCTCCTGATATCAGAGCCGACTGAGCCAATTAATTCAAAGTTCTTCTCAATGGCTGTGGAGCACGGATCTAGATCCCGCTTGACGTGCCGGACACCGCACCGAATTTCATCTAAGATTGGCATGATAGACTTCGTAGGTTGGCCGATGGAAAGTGATGGTGAACCAGCTCCAAGGTCACCAAGGAAGCTACCAGGCCGCTTAACTTTAAGAAAAGCTCGTAAATCCTGCAGGAAAGAAGCGACGAGTCGTTGGTCAAAACCTCAGCGATATTAAGCAGCTTGTCCAGTTTTGAGTTTAGACTGGCGCAGTCGTCGGACAAAATTTGAAGTCCAGCAAAGTTTGTGGAGATCTCGTTGACCTTATCAGCGATGTAAGATTGATCTGTGGAGAGCGTCGCAACGACTCCCTTCATGAGCCGTAAAACGTGACAGTGCCTAATATTGGAGCACTCTTTACATGTAGAAAGACCATGTGATAGACAAGTGCCATGAAAAACACCACCACAGATGCCATCACAGGCACCACCATTGTTTAGCAACTCATTAGAGCATGCCTTGCAAAGGGCCATTATGTGCGTGAAGATTAATCGGAAATATTTTAAAAATAAAAAGTTAAACAAAAAGCTTTTCACCAGGTTTCAGCAATTCCGAATTAAAAACAAAACTATTTCCCGGCAATGTAAATAAACAAACTGAGTCACTTCCGTTTGAAAAACAAAAATATTTCCCGGCACTGTAAAAAACAAACTGAGTCACTTACAAAATAGCGGCCAGTTAAAAATAAGGTCACTGACAAATAAGTAAACAGGAAGAAACTGTGTCAGGTAAGTTATTGACTGGGAAAGAGTGACACTCACTTTGCTGAGACACGCACAAAACACACGAAACGAAAATACTGCAGGGAAATTGAACATAGTGTGGAGCAATCACGCAACGCGTCCGATCGCTTAGGCGGTAATTGTGAAATTGAACAAAATAAAAACTGAACACCAGTGTCGGATCTACGATGGGAGGTGGGCTTTTCGGATTCAAACCATCCATGAAGACCGTAACTTTTCTTTTTCTTAATGAATGTTAGCAAAAGATGTCATTGGTGAAAGTATTTGGACGTATATTGGACGTGTAAGCTTTTCATCAGTAGCAGCATTTGAACTTCTTGCCAGAGAGAAAGTTGCTGTTTTTTAGGAAAGTAGTAGTTTACTCTGGACCTTTTTGACTGCACTACAGACATTTTCACTCTACAAAACGCGTAATTTTAAAAATCCTGAAAGAAACTACACTCGTCACTTCCAATTGCCAGAACTCAATCCGTATCTGATTCACGAAAATAATTTCTTTGTTATGCTACAAAAAGTAAAAATTCCCATTATAAAAAAATATATTTTATACCTAATAAAGTATTGTCGTAATTAAATTATTACATAATTGACAGTTTTAGAATACAATTCGATTTCAAATCTTAACTGAACTGATATACTCGTAGTCGTTAAAAATGCGACGAATTGTTTGGGTTTTATTCAGAGATGTAAGAAACATCAGGCCTAGACTGTAACATAATTTCCATTTTTGGGCAGAGGCCAGGCATATCAGATTGTCCGCGTTAGATAAAGTTAAAGGAAACTCTATAAAACTTATTGATAACTCCACTTCTGAGTTCTGAGAACTGTTAACTCTTTAAAAATAAGAGACCCGGATTTGATTTAGAACTTTATTCTTACTTCCTAAAATACACCCGCACGCGTCTAAATAAGATGGAGGAGAGACGTCATGTACCATTATTACCAAATCATTCCTTTCGACAAATAAAAGCATTGTTTCCGCTTCGTTTCTACAGCGACTTATAGTAACTTAAAATCTAGTACAACTGAAGCATCATTGGAATGTGGGCTGTCTTTCACTCTTCTATTTCTATTTTCATAGCCGTGATATGAGCCCGAAACTTTCAAAGGAGGCGTATATCATCACCTCCTTCACTTAAAAACTTATACTTAATTCCTTTCTTATCCTTGAGGTTTGGCATTATGATTATGTGATTAACAAAATATTAATTGAGTATTATTTAATATTTTTATTATTAATAAAATAAAAAAATTGGTTAAGAGTATGTTGGACCCGCATGATAGGTTCAACGTAGGGTTGAAAACGAACTTCAATTACATCGTCGGAAGAAATTATTTGGACACAAAGTGAAGTGAGCAAGTAGAAAAGAAGTGACATCTACGGCTGTGACAGCCAACTATTAAATTGGTATATTACAATGTTACACAACGTCGATACAGTTCTCGGTATAAAAAATATTATAAACATTGTAACAGAAATAACGAAAAACCCTACAAAATAAAAAAAGTAACACGGACTAAATAAGGTTAAATTAAATTAGACTAAAAGTAGGAATAGGTACACGGCACGCCAATATAAATATCAACATCAGCTACGAAATCTCTTTAGAAAATGAGTAGTGTGCTGTCGGGGACGGACGTGCCGTCGGTGTTTCTCCCCAATTTCCCCCAATTTCATAATTTGAAATGACTGTGAAAATCCGCGAGATTGCTCACAAATATTAACTGGTCAAATTTTCGGGACTATTGAAAAAATTAATAGGACCAAGGACTTGGGTGTCTGGTTGAACAGTCGTTTTACGTTTGACGATCACATTGATGAGATAGTTATTAAGGCTAATTCTAAATTGGGTTTTATAAAAAGATGGGCAAAGGAATTTGACGACCCTTATATCACCAGGCTTCTCTACTGCACCTTTGTTAGGCCTATTCTGGAGTATGCTAGTTGTGTTTGGTCACCATTTTATCGTGACTCAATTGACCGGGTAGAGACAGTTCAGCGCCGTTTTGTTCGCTTTGCACTTCGTGGGCTTCCGTGGAGCGACCCTCTTATCCTGCCGCCGTACTCAGATAGGTTAAAGCTCATAAAACTACACTCTCTTGAATTCAGACGTAACATCTCTAGAACTGTTTTCGCTTTGAATGTCTTCAAGGTAATGTTGACTCTCCAGCCTTGTTGTCTTCTTTTAATATATCGATTCCGAGACGATCCTTGAGAAATCGATATTTTCTTAAAATTCCACAGCATCGCACAAATTACGGTTTTCACGAGCCCGTCACGTCAATGTCTCGGTTTTTTAATTCGCATTTTAACAACATTGATTTTAATCTGTCGAAAAATTCTGTGAAGGCCAAACTTTCCTAACTACTCTGTTATTATTTTGTAATTATTATGTATTATTAATTATTTTTCAAGTTAATTATTAAGTCACCATAGTGTTTTACGCATGTTTTTGAACACATGTATGTGTTTGTGTGTGTGTGTGTGTGTGTGTGTGTGTGTGTGTACGTACGTACGTACCTACGTACGTTCGGACCCACTTTTTTCGACAACGAAATCTCGCGAACGAAAAATGATAACGACTTCGCTATGGTGCCATTCGAAGCGTATTATTGTCAATAAGAGCTGAAAGAAATTTAATCAATTTCGGTTCAGCCGTTTTTTTGTTTAGACAAAAAAACTGAAAAAAAAGTTGATTTTAGACTTTCTTGAAAAGGATTTCTTCGATATAATTTGTTCTGATGACGATCGGGACATCAAAAAATCAGAACAGAACAGAACAGAAATTGTTTATAATGATGAAAAATTGTTTATAAAAATAAATAATTGTTTATAACAATAATAAATTTATAATCATAAAAATGGTTTTACCTGGTTGAAAATTGATTTTGAAAATTGGAAATTGAATACAAAATTGAAGATTGTTCATAGCAATTGAAAATTCTTATAAACAATTGAAATTTTTGTTACCACAAAAAATTTCTTTTATGAATAAACTTTATTTATATCAATTTAAAATGGTCTATAACAATTAAGAATTGTTTATATCAATTATAAATTGTTTATAACCATTTAAAATTATTAATAACAAATGAATTCCAAACAGAGTGCATTTATTTGGGTTTCATTAAAAAATTGTGCTATAACGGAATAATTTTTTAAAAAAATTTTCGCATCTAATTACAACGAAATTATCATGATAAATTACATTCATTAATTTATTTATTTATAAACTTAAAATATCAATTTTTTAAGTATTTTTGAATGAGATAAAAGTGGGCGAAAGTTTTTTTTTGAAAAAGATTCATCTGATCTAATTGGTTCTGATACAACTCGATACTTTAAAGAAAAATCCAGAACTTTTATAGTTTTTTGTAGCCATATATAGTTGATATTAATGTATAGTATGAATTTTATTGAGTTTTTGTTAATAATAATTGAATATTGTTAATAACAATTGAAAATTGTGATTAACTGGGAAGTTGTTCGTGTGGACCTCAAGGGTCGCACCAATGATGCGACACCCAGAATCTGGACCCACCCCACTAGTTTTTCTATTTTTCTAGTAATTGTTTTAAATTAATTATTTTCTAGTTATTTATATTAATTATTAATTATTGTGATTTTTATTTTATTTTATAACTATTTATATTTACATACATGTTAAGTAATCAGCCTTTGATGAATCTTAAATAAATAAATAAATAATAGAAAAAGTATCAACAGAATAATGTCGGAGTATCCTGTTTGTGATGCTGCCTATAATTCGTTGGAGATGTATGTGGTTTGTGATGGGTGTGAGCTGTTTGCACATCCAAAATGGATTAATTTAAATGGACGGATTGCGTATAAGTTGAAGGAGGTGAAGGGTTTGTTCTGGTGTTCTTAATTACCTGCGTAATTTAATTTAGTATTTAGGAATTTAGTAAAATAAATTTGTTACTGCAGAAATTTAATTTTGAAAACAATGTTAACCTTTATACTGAAGAAGCGACAGCTTTCCCATTTCCATTGACCTCTTCGTTCGATCAGGAGCTGTTTTGGAGGAGCCTCTGGTTCAATCTTCTCTGGCTGATCCTTCGCACAATTCTGAATCTAACATTCAACTGAAACAATTGCAAGAATAGTTGCCTTCTGAAGTATATTTCCGATAAGACGGAACTTATTCCTACTTTATCTCGTGGAGCCATTTATTGTATAGGATTTCGAGGCTATAGTCTTTGATTGCGTCATTTAAACTTCTGGTGCCACTTCTGCTACGTGCCACGTAAAAGGAAACCTGGATTTACTAAACCAGATTCATAATTTTTTTCAATCTTTTTCTTCTGTAAGTCAGATGGTTCTGTAACTTGTTGATAAATTAAATAAATAAATATTATGGTATTTTTATTTTGATATAAAATATTAGCAAGTGCAATAAATAACAATTTCGTTCCGTCTGCGGGCTGTTGTCTAGCTCGAAATAATGTAAAAACAAGACATTCAACCTCCATGCATGATAGGATTGTCCCCTGATTTTTGGTTACATCCCAAAAAATTACATGAAATTACGCACTATACACTGAGTTAAATTCTTCTGCAAAACGAACGAGTTCATGCAAATTTTTCGGTACTCTTATCAAGTTTGGTTTTTTAAATTTGTTTACTTGAAAAAGAAAAAACGAATTGACAACAGTAATAAAGTTTATATTTTATAGCTGTGATCCCATTATATTTTAATATATATTTTCTGTACAGCAATTGACTTCTTTTAAGTTAATGAAGATAACAATGTTTCACTAAATAATCGGCCTTATCTCTATTTTCCGTCAAAAGGTCAAATAACAGGAAACCCCATACGCGAAAACACAAAGCAAAACTTTATCTTCTGCCAAGCTCATAAATTAGTAAACAAACTTTCCTTTAATTTATCACTTGAACAATTAATTATTTTTAATTGTGGTAAGCTAATTTTAGGCAATCGCTATAATTTGAACTTTTATTACATTTTAATTATTACTTTAAAATTCATTACTTTAATCTTTAAAGTTTTTGCGAAAAAAGTTGTAATTGAATAAATTGTCGACGACCTTCTGATAACATCTCGATAAAATAAATTAAGCATTAGCAAAAACAACAAAATACCCGACTGCGGTAAAAAATATCAACTGAAAAGCGAAAAACAAGCTTTATTATCTATAGAAATTTGTAGGAGCAATATATAATACACCACATAATGTTTATTTGTTCGATACCTTGTAAACAAATAACAAAATATATTGTAACGTAAATAGGGCTCCATGGATAATTAAGACATTATTTTCAATCGCAAATGTTCAGAACTCTTGTTAACTTCACTGATTAATTCGTTTCACAATTTACTTTGCACGTTTTCTCCACAATAGACTGTTTCACTTTTCTTATTTACGCTTCTCACTACACTGGTTAAAATATAACTAAATTTTCACATATGACATTTAGTTTAAATGTGTTTCTTTGCAGTCTAAATTAGCCCTATTTATACTACTCAGCTTAGTTCTGCACGCTTAAGTCACTTAGTTGTAGATGCTTCCGTTATACATTTTCACCACACTTATTCACCAGAGGTTCTAGTCGTCCTTGACTTTCCACGTTTGACATTTCCTTCCCTTGTTGTAAAAATTTAAATATTTTCACCTAAAGATCAACACTTGGACCATTAGCTTGTCCACGTCTGCAATGTATTTTCCAACATTCAAGTTATATTCATATAATAGTATAATTTCATTAGTAATAGTAGTATATTTCATTACTTGTTTAAGAGATATCGAACAAATATACATTGCATGGTGCATAGATTATAGAGCTTGTTTTTCGCTTTTCAGATGATATGGATACCCATAGAAAGAAATAGACAGGCAGGCCATGAAGTCTGCAGAGAAAATGTCAGTGGTTCGAAATCCAATTTAAATAGTAGGTCGACTTTCAATCATTCGGAATTGGGTGAAGTTCTTCTACCGCCCCATGCTCCAAAAGGTGGATGTTGTTACGTTGTCAACCTGTATTATAGGGGATGTGGTGGCCTAAAAACGGAAAAGGAATTTAAAAGATGATTTTGTATAATGTTTACGGAATTACCTGAATGAATGTTCTTCGTGTTGGTCGTCGTCCTTAGGCGAATTGAATGATTCTGCAAAGAATTCTGCTTTATTCCAAGATACAACGATATGAGGTTAAAGGAGAGAAGTATCATACCTACACTCCGAAGAAGATTTGCTCTCAAGAATATACCCTTGAGAATCTTCCCTGTATGGTGATTCCGATAGCCTCTCCCATTCAATCCCCTAGTTGAAAGCCGATTAAATATTTATGCAAACAAATTCCATTGAAAATTTATACCTGATCTACTAAATTTATCCTGTCAATTAGTGGTCAACAATCAGCTGTACCTGAGGTGGATTAAAATACACATGAGTTGTTCAGAGTTAGCCCAAGAGTTGGAGCAAATTTATCAATACACCGCATGTAAATAAATCACTTTGTATGGCACCCGCCTTAATCATAGCCTGGATAGCTGGATTTCGCTTACCTGGATTTCGTCGCTGAATTTCGATTACCTGGATTAGGATTAAGTAGTATTAAGATTATATTTTTTTCATTTTAATTATTTAAATATAAATTGTTTACCTTTGTAAAGATTATGTACAGTAGAAAGGGTACCGCACGAAATAAAGTTCGAAGTCTGGAAAGAGCATTCAAACCAAATTAATTCATGGCATTTATCTTTAAAAGTAACGTAGATCAAACAAAAAAAATCAAAAAAATACTACCTGGTTCAGTTTTCTCCTCCCCAAACTCTCCGAAGAACTTTCACTATAAACTCAACATAACCTCTACACCGCCATAAACAAAAACGAATTTCTCGAGGAACTTCAACTTCCCAAAAACGACAATTAGCTTAGCAGATTCTCCGTAACTCAAGCAAGGGATAGAAAATTAAGTAGTAGATAAATCGCCACAAAACAAACGTACAAGAAATTAAAAAAATCATGTTGATGGAATTGTCAAGTTGAGGAAGAAGAAATAATTTTTCTGAGAACACCAGAATTATCTGTGATTTTTCATTCCCTTGGCAAGAATATGTTGGTGAAAACGTGTAATTTACTGATGAGTAATTTGAAAGAGGAAGTGGAAATAAGTAGAAAGAAGTAAAGGTGAAAAAATGGAGACTGAAATTTAAGAAGAACTGCTGGAAAGGAAAGGAAAGAGGAGGATATTTGGCCTGGAGTATAGTTCGAGGAGTAAGATTCCCCCAAGGGATACAAATTTATTTATTTGAGCCTAATGCAAGCTGTTACATAATACTACAAATAACAAAATAAATACTACAAACTAAAATAAACAATAATTCATAACAGATAATGTAAGCTACAATATGAGCTATGATTATGATAAAGGTAAGGGTGTGAAGGGATGATTTACTCAGCTGGAAGTCAAAGGAGGGAAGGTCGTTGACTTTTCTTAGCATCCTGGTAATTGGTTCGCGTTGGCCGTAGTTTGTGCGATGGCGGTCGAGTCGGAAAAGGGGAGTGGACCTAAGGTTGCGAGTGGACTTAAGGTTGCAGGATTGAAGCGCAGTCTATGGCACCAGCCAATAGCTGATGAATGAAGAGAACGTCGGAAACATCACGATCAGTTTCAGACGGTCTTCATAAGCTGGAAGGTTGAATCTGTCTACCCACGGAAGATCACGTAGAGCAAAGCGAATGAACATACGCTGGACAGATTCAATTCTGTTAATGTAGGTTGTTTGCGTAGGTGACCATACCTGGCTGGCATATTCAAGGAGAGGTCTACCGAAGGAAATATAGAGAAATTTGAAAACATAAGGATTTGGAGAACTCTCTAGACCAGCGCTTCACAAACCCTAGCGCGGAGTTAGCTCTGTTAATTATGCTATCAATATGGAAACGTAAATTGAGTTCGCTATCACAGATTATTCCTAGGTCACACAAAGAGGTAAAGATAGGGACTGGTACGTCGGTTAACATTTAGGTTCTCGGGGTGGTGGTAAGAGATGGACTGGCATTTGGAGACATTGAGCTCAAGAAAGTTTTTCATCACCATGTGGTGAACGAATCGAGGTCATTTGGTGAAGAAGAGAGTCGGTTGTGGAGGAGATATGTTTAATTATTTTCATGTCATCAGCAGTTCTGAGTATTTGATGACACAATAAAAATCATTAATTGTAAGGATGAAAATTAATGGACCGAGGTGGCTGCCGTGAGGGACGCCGGAACGAGCGACAATGGGGTAAGAAATGGATGAGCTGAAAAGAACATTATACTGACGGTTGAAACATAAAGATAAGTACCGTCTTAACTCTGGTGATATTTTATTTTATTTCGTTTTGTGAAAATTGTGTGCGCTACTTGCCCTGTCTTTCCATTTTATTTTCAAATTATTTTTCCCTTGAAGTAATTGGTAATATAGTTTTAATGAATTAAAGAGTGGTGTTACAAAACTAGTTTTTTTGACAATAATAAATCTATATATCTGAATTTCTATTTAAAAAAAAGGTGTTTTGGTTACTTGATGAGTTCGTGGATTCAAAGAAAATCACGTGGCGCCCAATTGGTGTGAAAGTCGTCCACTCTAACCCATCCCTTTAACCAATTCAATTCAGGTCAATATTGAATGTCACTTCAACTTTTGTTGCAAGCCTAAACTTGCCTAAAGTGGCAAATAGCCCTTATTTACTTAAAAAATATGCACCTTACACTTATAAAAATCATTATTGTAAAAATATAACACATTTTTACAAACTTACTTGTTTTGTTGTTATCGTAATTACCTACATTTTGTTGCCAGGTACACCATGTATCCTGATTGAACTTTATTTTTCAGGATATATTTTTTATTATTTGATTTTACTTAAACTTTTTAGATAAATTTCACTACAGGATCACTTCAACACATGAAAACACTTTCCCTTCACTACTAACTTTACTAACTTTCGAAAAATTTTTAGTTTTTTAAATAATTTTATCAAAAACAAAAAATGTTATCGCGTGTATGAAGCGTCGCTTGAGTTTTTACTTCCATTCATCCTGCTAATTTCACAAAAATTTTAAAGCCATTGAAGAATTCATTAAAGACAAGTGACGATGAACTTTAAAAAAATCAAACAATTACTGGCAGCTCAATGCTGACCTTACTGAATATCTGACCCAGTTTCTTGCAGATGTCTCTCAAGTGCATTGCCAAAAAAGAAAACCGAACCAAATAAAGTAATTATGGATATAAGTAGGTTGAATCACTAGGAAGTAAAGTGGAGAAAGAGGGTATGTCCTTGATTTTGAAACCCTATTACTTACGAGGCAGATAGTGAAATTATCAACAACTCTCATGCAAGGCGCTTATTTAGCAAAGAGCAAACAAGTTCCATTCATGGGATGTTCTGAGTAAGGGTTTAAAAAGAGAGTTCCTCCGTTATAACCATGATGATGAACGATTGATAGATGAGATCCAAGAGCGATCTCAAGGAAAAGACGAGTCGATTGGCATGTACATATCTGTAATGACCAATATGTTTAATCGACTATCAGAAGGCCAAAAATTGCGGAAATTATGAAAAAACGTCAGCGCTTTCTATCAAACTCAGATGGGGTTAAGGGAGGTTGACACGGTAATGGAATTGATTGAGTTGGGACGCCAACTGAAATCAATTCGAATATCTGTAGAGTCTTACGCGCAATAACCTTCGAAAGGGAGTACTGAATTATTAGAACCCGACTTAGCTTATGTTGTAGCTGAACGTTTTGCGGTAGCTGTGCTCACAAATCAAATATCCAATCCAAATCCGGAACGGCAGTTAAGAACAAAATACTTCCGTTGCGGTGGGAATGGTCACATTGCACTAGTCTGCCAGAGTATAGCAAGAAGCTTTAGGTGCTATGGATGCGGAACCCCATGGATTACGCGTCCCAAATTCAGAAATTGCTCAAACCCTACTACCAGTCAATCACGTACTAACACGTTGACGCATGCGGGAAAACCAAAAATCTTTCTTCAAAAGATCCAGAGTGCGATCAAGCAAATAATGCCGAACATTATCGTGCGCCATCTTACTCCGCGTGGTGCCACCCACTTCTTTCCTAGATCGACTACTCGAAATAGTCTGCTTCCTTCTAAAACGTAGTAGTTATGTATTTGATAATCTTCTGGTGTGATCGCATTTCGACTTAGGGTTTCAATTATGTCCTTAAGTTGCATATCTTGAGCCTACATTGTTGCCAACCAGTCGTCAGGATGTAGTTCTACCTTAAACACATTAGTTCAGACATATCCATCTCCACCGGTGGATCTGTTGGGTTTCTACTAAGCGCTTCCACGTGTGAAATCCTTTTCCCTTGTCGGTATTCGATATCAAAATCATACTCGAGCTATTTTAACCACCATCGAGCTATACGTGGAAGTAGTTCCTTTTCATTCATAGTGAACTTCAGAGCCCCACAATCTGTTATAAATTACAATTTTTTTCTAGTAGATAAAGGCGGAAACGTTGCACAGTTTCAACGACAGCGATACATTCCAATTCGAAACTGTGGTATTTGCATTCGTAATTATTCGTCTGCCGGCTGAAATATGATACAGGACGTAGCTCGTTGTCTGTAAACCTCTTTGCATTAGTGTACCCGCCAGTCCGATTGCACTGGCATCCATGTGTATTTCGTGTTGGTAATGCAGGTTGTACAGGGCAAGGAGTGGTTTTGACGTAAGCATTTTTTCACCATTCAAATGATGCATCTTTTCGTAACAGCTGGGTTACTTGCGTGCTCCGGTACACATTTCCGGAAGTAGCTGGTTAGTCCGCGAAATTGCCGCAGTTCGTGAGCATTTTGTGGACGTTTAAAGTTTTTGACTGCTGCTGTTTTTGTCTCGTTTAGGCAAATGCCTGCGGAACTGATTTCATATTCTAAAAATTTTATTTTAGTTTGAAAAAAGAACGATTTCTTCAGCTTGAAAAATTCCCTAAACCCTTCCTCTAGAAGTAACTACAGAAATCGACGTAATTCGCCATTCCGTCTAAGAAGCTTTTGCAGGGGATCAAAATATCGTCGGTGTAAACCAAAACTTCACCCCGATTCATTTTCACAGCTATAAGGTTTATCATTGGAAAACCGAAGGAGCATTCGAAAGCCCAAAGGGCATGAGCTTGAATTCGAATTGTCCATTGGGGGTTGAAAACGCGGTTAAATGTTGGCAGTTTTTTCTACCGGAATCTGGTAATAACCTGACGCGAGGTCTTAAGAGATGAAAAAGTTATTGTCGCTCACTAAAGGTAATAGTTCCTCAATTACCGGGATTGGATATTTATCTTTAACCGGAACCGAGTTCAATTTTCGAAAGTCTATGCACATGCAATAGTCACCAGATTTTTTTCTGACTAGCAAGGCTGGTGATAAATACGACGATATCGGCGGCTGTATTACATTGTTCTCGAGTAATTCTTGCACTAATTTCTGCAAAATATCACGTTGGGAAAACTGCATTCTATATGGTTTGAAATAGATTGAACAAAAACAAATAAACATATAACAATATTGTCTACCACACTTACTTTTTTATAAACGAACACGGAGTATAGACCGATTTCAGCCTTCGGCCATCATCAGTACACTAAATTTCAATTGCAAGCAACACTTACTACAATGGTCTGCATAGCGGGGAGTGGTAAAGCTCCGTTTGATCATTAAAGCACACATTGTTATTATTTTTCAGAGCTCTGTAAATTTCAAGTGACTCAAGCAAGTTCAATTTCGTGCCCTTGTCACATATGTATATGCAAAATTTTGGGAGTAGAGTCAGGGATATGTTTACTTTCCAAAAGATGCTTGGCATAATTAGATTTAAAATTATTGTTATTTAAGGAACTGAAGTGTTCATTTATTCTTCCTTTGAAAGCTCGTCCTGTTTGCCCAATATATACTCCCTCACAAGTTGCACATTTTAGACTATAAACCCCGTTTTTATTTATTTTTTCTGTTGTGTCTTTAATGCTAGGTAATAAACTATTCATGTTTCTTATGGTTCTACAACCAACGTTAATATTTTGTTTATTTAATTTTCTAGCGATTTCTTCTGATATTTTTCCACAATATGGTAGCCCATGTTTTATCAATTTGTGCGCTTTTTCTCATGCTAGTTATTTCTTTCATAAATTTGTCTTTTAATTTCCTCTTAAGAATTCCATCAATGAAGTTATTATTAAACCCATTATTACTATAGTAATCGCAAAGTTCTTAGCACAATCTTTCGCGAAAACTTTTCGATATTCGTTTAATAGGTTAACCAATTTAATATTTTCATCTATTGAAAGAGTATGAACTTGTTTTTGATGGGTAGAGTATGTTCACCGATTGGTACCATGTCAAAAAAAATTTGGTTAGGATGGGGGTGGTGGGTTGGAGTGAAACCTAACTTTGCAACTCGTGGACCGATTTGAATGCTAATAGGAGAATAATTAACTTTACGAAGTTAATTATTCTCCTATTAGCAACGGGAGATCACACTCTATACAACAGCAAAAGAACCACGCGTTACAAAGTTAGGTTCCACCCCCCCCCCCCCCAAATTTTTTTTCTCGTGGTATCAACCAGGGAACATACTCTACCTAACAGAAAAAGGAGTAGTTAGACTACCCCTCACCCCTACCCTAGGTCAAATTTTTTTCTACTATTAGCAATGGGGGGTCATACTCTGTACAACAAAAAAAGAACCATTCAAATCGGTCCAGGAGTTAAAAAGTTAGGTTTCACTCCCACCCACCACCCCCATCCTAACCAAATTTTTTTTGACATGGTACCAATCGGTGAACATACTCTACCCAACAAAAACAAATCATCAAAACCGGTCAACACGTTACGAAGTTATGCCCGGTCAGACATAAAAAAAATCTACACGTCCAACTTATAACCTCTTTGTTTTTGGGAAGTCGGTTAAAAAAATATCTGTTCTAATTACATGAATTTGGGAGAAAATTTGGAAAAATGCTGAATTTTAGGTAATCGCAAACCATTTTTTATTGTTATTTATTACGTTCCACTCATTTGACACCTTTCTTTGGAAAAATTTATATACATATGTATATATGTAGATATATATATATATATATATATATATATATATATATATATACATATATATTTACAAAAAGGTGCAACATGGCAAGATAGACAGTGTTAGAAAAACCGCATCCTTAGAACTCCATGAGTACCTAATAAATTAAGTTAGAAATTCGTTAAATAAACAAAATTTTTAAGATAAAGTGTCGAAAATGTTCGTTTTGGGTTAACAGGTCATTAATTTTAATTAATGCTGCAAAAAAGTTATAACAATGTTAGTGTAATTTTCTTTTATTGCCGATATAAGCTTGTGTTACCCAGAACTCACACCGTTGTATCCTGGCGTTCTGTTACTCCTACCTTATGGAAATTTTGCTATATAAAAGGGTGTCTTTGGTAGGACCATTCATTTTGCCACAAGTGCTTAGTAGTGAAATTTATGTGGAATTTTTGGACAATACACTGCCAGATCTGCCCTATGGATAATCTTAGGGGAATGTCTCACCAACACGATGGAGTACCAGCGCATACGGCTAACATTGTGAAGGTAATCCTAAGTGAAAAATTTCCTAACCGCTGGATTGGAGGAGGTGCACCGATTCCTTGGCCTGCTAGATCTCCAGAACTTACCATATCACTTTTTTCTTATGGGGAACTATGAAGGATGAAGTTTATTCAGTAAACAAAAGGAAGTATTTAGTTAGCCGAAGTGACAGCTCAGTTCATTAAGCACCAGAACACTTCGTGTGAATTTTCCAAATATAATTTTGTGGACGCAATTTTTTGCTTAGTTAAAATAATTGTACGCTACACAGTATATGTTCATGCAATAACAAAATTCGGAAATCTAACACCTCACTTTCTTTTGCCGGTTTTGTGCTGCAAAACACAGGAACGTCAAGACACTAAACTTCCTTGGATCAACTGTTAACTTGATGCACAATAGTACTGACAACTAGAAATTACAAAACTGTAACTGCAATATAACTAGATGAGTGATAATCCACGCGGTGAAAAAATCAAGCGACGCGCGAACCAATTGTCTCCTGATATCAATAATACTGAAGTAAGCACAAGCGCTGTGAAAAGAACTTGCAGCATGAGTCAACTGAATAAGGTTGGTGACCTGTCAATGGCTGATCTAATGTCTGCAATGTCTTCTATGATGCAAAGCCACTTATCCAACTTGGCTATTTAAATGATATTGATGAGATGAAAAAGGAGCTTGCTTTAATGAGAACAGAAAATTCGGTATTAAGTCACACGGTTGCTGAGCTCCAAAAGCGTAATTCTGAACTCAATACCAGACGCAAATATATCGAAGCCCAGCAGAGACGCAAGAAATTGATATTTATGGGACTCCAAAGTCCCCCAAGATTCTGGGTGTGAAAGAGCCTATTGTTGTTGACCATATAGTTCGGATAGGGAATGGACACTTACAAAGGCCTCCCTTTTTGGTTGAATTTTGTTCTTATATAACTGTTGATTGATTTGATTGATTGATTAAATTTGGAGGTGTGAGGTTCTCAAGCGCCGCGGTCACTGGGGCCTATTGTGCAAACCCTCTCAACTCCTTATAGTAAGCCGGTCCCTCCGAAGAAGTTCAAGAGCTCCCGCAGTTGGCAGTCATTCAGCCCGCTCGGTACCAGGGTTGGTTGCCCGAAAAGGTTAAATCTGCTCCTGGCTACCGCAGGGCATTCACATAGCACATGTAATGGGGTCTCATCCTCCTCCAGACAGAGTCTGCAGGTGGGGTCGATGGCTCTGCCTATCCTCACCAGGTGCTTCCTTAGCTGACAGTGGCCGGTAAGTAGGCCTGCCATAGTTCTAATAGCCGACCTGCTCAGCTTGAGGAGCTCCCTGGATCTACCCGGCGACGGTGAGGGCATAAGGCTTCTTGAGTGAGCGTGCCCCTCAATATTGTTCCAATACAGCCTATGCCCCTCATTTGCGCGGTTTGCTATTAGCCTTTTAGCCGTGCAGAGAGGTATTCCACAGACCGGCTCCGGCCCTATAAAAGGGGTGTTAGACCCCTTCCTAGCAAGTTCGTCTGCTTTTTTGATTTCCCGTGTAGCCCTGGTGTCCCGGTATCCAGATCAAGCTTACTTGATTTGTCCTACACAGTGCGTCTAGGCTCCTTTGGCATTCCCACACCAGATTTGATCTGGTGGTAGAAGCAATTGCTTTGATTGCAGCTTGACTATCCGAGAAGATTGAGATCCTTTTGTTTTTATATGCTCTTCTTAGGTTCTCGTAGGTGCATGTCAGTATGGCGAAGATCTCAGCCTGGAATACCGTGGTATATATTCCCAGGGCCAGTGATAAACTGAATCGAGGAGAGTCGCTCCAGATCCCTGCCCCAACACCTGATTCATTCTTGGATCCATCCGTATACCATACTAGCTCCCCTGGACGGACAGCTGGAAGCGTCCAGGTCTCACGCTTCTCCACCCGTATTAGTGGTGGTTGAAATGGTGAGAGTCTTGCCAGCATCTGATCAGTTAGCATGGCGAAATCAGGTGTGGCTTCAAGAATCTCCCTTATTGTCGTGTGGCCCTTACCTTTTCCCCAAGGAGACCGGCTCCCTCTAGTTTGTAGGCCGCACACAGAGCCAGGCTTTCAACCTCTATATGAAGAGGTTTAATATTTAGCATGGTTTTGAGTGCAGCCGTCGGCGAGGTGCGCAGGGCTCCAGTGATGCATAGGCAGGCCATACGTTGCAGTCTGCTAAGCTTAGTCCTTATCACATTAAGTTTTGTTCTGTGCCACCATGTAATCGCTCCATAAGTTATCATGGGCCTTATTACCGATGTGTAGATCCAGAGCATTGTTCTGGGTTTAAGTCCCCAAGTGGTCCCAGGACTGCCGAGCTTTTTCCACAGTTATATCAAGGTGCAGGTTCCAGTATAGCTTGGAATCCAGGATCACCCCCAAGTACTTCACCTGATCCTTGAAGGGTAGCGCAGTGCCCAATAAGGTCGGTTCATTAAGACCCGTCGTGTTCCTCTTCCTAGTGAACGGAACGACGACTGTTTTGTCAGGGTTGACTTTGAGGTCAACCTCATTGCACCAGGTCATCTGCATAGCCTTGCGCGAAGAAGCCTCGCTCATCAAGGCGTACAAGTAGCTCATCGATCACAAGGCACCATATTAGGGGTGATAGCACCCCACCCAGCGGACACCCTATTGTGACGCAGCCCTTATCGTCCTATCGAGGAGACTCAAGGTAAGATCTCGAGACCTGAGCAGCATCCTCCATCGACAGAAGGTCGTCCCAAGGCCTCTCCTTCTTAGGGCCCGAGTGATCACATCGAATGATGTTTTATCAAAAGCGCCTTCTATATCCAAGAAGGCTGCAATCGCAGTTCCCTTGCTATAAACCGCACCCTCCAGCTTGAGTATTAAGTCATGGAGTGCCGATGTAGTGGATTTTTCGGTTTGGTAGGCGTGCTGCCGGGCATGAAGTGGTGAGTGTAGAAGATACCTCTCCCTGATCGCCCGATCAGCAACATTTCCGTCGTCTTTAACATGAACGATGTTAGACTAATAGGCCTGTATGCTTTAGCGAGTGTGTAATCTACACGGCCTTGCTTTGGAATAAAGGCTATTTTCACAGTCCTCCAGATAGATGGTACATATCCTAGTGCAAAGGACGCCCTGTATATTCTGCACAGCACCGGCGCGAGAACATCACAGCCCTCCTGTAGGAGCACCGGGTACACACCATCCGTACCAGGGGACTTGAATGGTTCAAAGGATGAAATAGCATCCTTGATGGCTTTACATGTAAATTCCGAGCTAGCAAACCTCCCGTCCATCCTCCTTGCTAGGTGGTCAGTTAGGCTGGGCCTGTCTGACTCGTTCGGTTCTTCCACCTTTGAACCAGGAAAGTGGGACTGCAGTAGAATCTCTAGCGTTTCTTCCCTGCTTTGGGTGTATGAACCGTCCGGTTTCTGGAGTGTGCCCAGGTCGCCCGACGTAGTTTTCGTCAGGGCTTTATGCAGTCTCGCAGACTCGCGAGCGCCCTCCAGGTTTTGGCAGAACTTTTGCCAGCTGGATCTTTTAGAACGGCGCAGTTCTCGGTTGTAGGCAGTTAGGGATTGTCTATATTCTTCCCAGCACCCGCCTCTTTTCGCAGCATCTTCGTCCCCCCGCACATACCTCCACTCTGGCAGCTGTAAGGTCCCTTGTACATAAGTCTGTGGATGACAAACAGTTAGTTTTTGCTTTATTATATACAATACAGGTCCGCGTCCTGCTGGCCTTGGTATCATAAATGATTCCAAAACCAGCCTGTTGCAGTCCCGAAATCTGGCCGAAACTTACCCAAGGTTCCTGGATGAGGGTCAGATCTACAGCTTGAGTGGCCAGCAGCCTAAAGAGAACTGCCGAGGCAGCCCTACTGTGTTGTAGGTTTGCTTGGACCACCTTCATCTGTTTTTTTTGGAGCAACAGTTTCCTCCTCTTTCGCTCCCCCACCGGCCGCCTTAAACAGCACAGAGGTGATGCTAAAGAAGAGTCGCAGCTGCCGCTCTTTTAGTATCTGCATGGACCCTTCGTCAATGGAGAGTGCCAGCGTCTGTCCGCCTTGTTCCGCTTTACGGCCCAATACTCTCCAAGAGGTTGCTGGAATCGGCTGGTTCTGCTTCTCCAGCTTTCCCAGGACCGCTGCCGGAACCCCGTTGATTTTGGGAATCCACACTACTACCCTGTACAGCTTGGGTAGGTCCTTCTACTCAATAGCCTTAAGGGAGGCCCCTTCCCAAGGTGTAAGTTTGGGTATCACCCGCACCAACCAGCCTCTGGTGTCCGCCGTAGCACAGGTTAGCCTCAATGTGCCCCCTGTTACTCGGGATCCCCAGAATTGTGGGGCAGTCTCCTCGGCCGTAGTGTCATCTATGGCCTGGTCGAGTGCTTTCCTCAGAGCCTCGATCTGCTCATCCGTCAGCCTGTTTTTTGGATACTCAGCAGGTATCACAACCAGAGGTATCCCTGCAAGCAGGTCCCTGTAGAGTGGCTGTGTCCCTGTTCTACCCATCTTCTTTTTCTTGGTGGCCTGTCCCCCCGGAGAGTCCCCATCCGAACGATTGCGTTTTACCACCGCCGTCCTTGATGGTCCAGCTCCAGCATCGTTGGTCCCCCGTACCTTGCCAGGAAGCCCAGTGCCTAAGAGAGAGCCGAATGGTTTCGCCAGATTAGGGCGGAAGCGTGTATTACTGCCACTCCCACCGGCCACTGGTTTCTTCTCCGCCTGCCCACCGGCGGATTTAGGCTGCTGAGGAGGGGCAGGTGTACCGCCTGCAACCTCTGCTGCCTTTCTCTCACGCGCTAGCCTCCTGCGCATCGCACCTGAAGGTCGTACGCGTCTGACGTTGAGCTTAGCAACGCCCTCCGCGACCGCCATCACCGCTTCTTCTTCGCCAAACTTGACTGGCTTCGGTATCTGACGTGCAGCGTCAGAGTGGGTGTCACTTGCGCGTCCCCCCCGCTCTGCTGCCTCGTTACTTGTTTTGTTTTGTTTTTCATTTTGTGTTTCCATATGTTGGTCCCAAGTATGGCGGCAAGGGGTGATCGACCTCTGGCAGAGCCCCCATTTCAGAGGCAAGGCTTAATACAATGGGATGCGCCTGGTGCCCCAAGGAGATCGCTTGCGACAGCGCTTTTTACTACCCGCTGCCATGCAGCCCTAGGCACGATGACATTTCCACCTTAGCTTGGTAGGTTTGAGAGGTTTTCTCCCCGGATCAGGGATGGGATAGATGGGAACAGGGAACAGGACGGCGACTATCTGCTATGCAAAGCACATTGCCCAGGTGAGCCGGCATGATGGGAGCGTCATGCACGCTTGGAGGCCGTCGCTCATCACCCATGCAACTGTTACTAATATTCTGAACAATGTAAAAAAGCTTAAGGGTTCTAAATTGGTTTAACATCAGGATTATAGTAACGAGGTACGACAGAAAAGACGACGTTTATATCAATTGCGGCATGAGTTTAGAGAAAGGTGTCAAAATCTCTGTGCGTGATGACAACATAGTAACATTCTTTGGTATGACAGTCACTCAGTTGTAGTTCCCGTATATATCAATTGCTCAAACTGGGATAAGGATTTTGATGACTATGTTGGGTTTGTAAATAACCGTAATTTTCCTAATATTCTAACATTTGGTGATGTAGTAGGTAGAGAACAAGCCTTGCCAACTGAGTTGGCGCTTGGTAGGAATGACCTATCATTTGACCTATCAGTATATATCACTAGTTTTAAAGTATAGAACCAATTTTTTTCTGACCATTTCCCGTTAATTTTATCTCTATATGCCGACACCAGCTCTTCACAAGTTGATAAAATAGTTTTTAAAAAAAAAGTTGAACCGACTTCACAAAAAGCGCTAAAAAGCATAAAATAATTTTTAATTTTATATCTATTACGGCATTTTGAAGTCGGTGCAAATTTAACAAACCAAACAACTACAACAAAAGTATTTAATCGTCCTTCCTTTTGATCCCGTGAGCTGAAACGTTCAGGTAAAATTACGTAAATTTTCAATTGTGGTTCTGTAGTTGTTTTATTTGTTAAATTTGCACCGACTTCAAAATGCCGTAATAGATATAAAATTAAAAATTATTTTATGCTTTTTAGCGCTTTTTGTGAAGTCGGTTCAACTTTTTTTTTTAAAACTATTTTATTTTTCACTTTTTAGTGTCTTCGACTCTATACAATGAAAAGAACCACCCAAATCGGTCCACGCGTTAAAAGTTAGTTATAACCCCCTACACCACCCCCATTCCACTAAACTTTTTTTCTCATGGTATCAATCAAGGAACATACTCTACTGAACAGAAAAGGAATCATCGAAATCGGTCCACGTATTAGGAAGTTACTACCCCTACCCCTCCCCCACCACCCCTATAGGACCAAATTATTCTCCGATTAGCAATGGGGGATCACACTATACAACAGCAAAAGAACCATCCAAACCGGTCCACGCGTTACAAAGTTAGGTTCCACCCCCCTTCTACCACCCCAACCACACCAACAATTTTTTTTTCTCGTGGTATCAACCAGCGAGCATATTCTACCCAAAAGAAAAAGAAATATCCAAATCGGTCCACGCGTTACGAAGATAGACTACTCCTCCCCTCGCCCAACCCCCCACCTTGGCCAAATTATTCTTCTATTAGCAATGGGTGATCACACTATATACAACAGCAAAAGAACCATCGAAATCGTTCCACGTGTTAAAAAGTTAGGTTCCACCCCCCCCCCCCCCCCCCCACCACCACCCCACCCCAGCAACATTTGTTTTCTCGTAGTATCAACTAAGCATCATCTTCTACCCAATAGAAAAACAATTATCCAAATCGGTCCACGCGAAGTTAGACAACCCCTCCCCCCCCACCCACACCTTTCACCATAGGACCAAATTATTCTCCTATTAGCAATGGAGAATCATACTCTATAAAACAGAAAAAGAACCATCGAAATCGGACCACGCGTTACAAAGTTAGGTTCCACCCCCACCCCCCACCACCGTCCCGCCAAAATTTTACCCAACAAAAAAAGAATCATCAAAATCGGTCGACGCGTTACGAAGTTATGCCCGGTCAGACATAAAAAAAAAAATAAAAATAAAAAAAAATAAATAAATAAAAAAAATACGCGTCGAACTTAGAACCTCTGTGTTTTTGGGAAGTCGGTTAAAAATCATATGAAATTGTTACTAAAACTCAACTGTTGCGGATTATAAAAGTAGAGTTTCGGAACTTTGTGAAAATTTACAAGTAGGGACCCGTTTGCCTCATAATAATGACTTAGTTGAAGTTATAAAGCAGTCAGCTAAGCTTAATCATAAAAAGGAAAAAGTGGTTTGACGGCGATTATCATCGCGCTCGTAAATTGTCTTTCAGCTGGCATAGGATATTAAGGCAGACTGATTCCCAATTACGAGAGAAAATTATTTATTGGCCAACAAAACCTATAAATCACTTTGCTATAGTAAAAAAAAGTCTTACTACAGATCTTTAGCTACTAAATTAGATACTATCGGTGATTCTAAGTCATGGTGGGCTATTGCAAAAGAAATACGGGGGGGGGGGGGGAAGTTTATTGCAAGTTCTACCATAGATATTGAGTCCTTTAAGGCTCATTTCCGTTCATTGCTTAATCGTGCAAGTAATGCTTCTCCAATTTTGCACGCGACACCATATGCATGTAACACATTGTTGGATGGCCTTCTTGAAAAATCTGAGCTGCTTACAGTGCTGAGTAGATTGAAAGATAATAAAGCACCTGGGCTGGACAGAGTGCCTTATGAATTCTTTAAAAATGCCCCTGGCAACTTTATGGACAAGCTATTACACTTCTACAATCATATCTTCGAAAACAGCACCGTGTCGGAAAGTCTTAGGAAGTCTGTTATATTCCCTTTACATAAAAAAGGTGATACCAATTTGGTGGAAAACTATCGTGGTCTTTCTTTTATAGACGCCATCGCAAAAATATTTACTGGTATCTTGTATAATCGATTATTTGTATGGGAGATTGAACATAAAATTTTGTTTGAAAGTCAAGCTGGTTTTCGCCCTGGGTACTGCCGATAATTTATTCAACTTTATAAATATAATCAAACTAAGTGACTGTAATAATATAAAGATAGTTTATACTTTTTTTGTTGATTTTAGAGCTGCTTTCGTCACCGTTGTTCGTAGTTCGCTATTTTACAAATTATAAAACTATGATAAAAGTTATGAAAAGTCTGTACACAAATACTATATCACAGGTGTGGAATGGAGATGATCTTTCAGACAAATTTTCAGTGACGTCTGGCGTTAAACAGGGATGCATATTGAGTCCATTATTATTCGCTCTTTTCATAAATGATGTTGAAGAGCACTTGGAAGCTGGGGTAAAGTTGGGGGAATTAGAAATTAGAGCTCTTCTATATGCTGATGACATTGTTATTTTCTCCGATGATCCCATAAAATTACAAAGAATATTGCGGAATATTGTCGAATGTGGTGTCTAGAAGTATACCTTAATAAATCCAAGGTGATGATATTTCAACGGGAAGGGGGCCGCAGGAGACCAACAGAAGAGTGGGTCTTTGAAGGTCAAGCAATTGAAATCGTAAAAAAATATACCTATTTGGGAATTTCATTAACCCCTACATTATCATTTACCGAGAACTTTAATCAGCGTCTTCAATTAGCTAAAGTTAGTATTAATAGTACATGGCATCATTTTCTTAGTAAAAAGGAAGTCAAGCATTCTGAGAAATTTAAGTTATTTAATGCGGTTAGTCGTTCTATATTGTGTTATGGAGCTCAGATATGGGGGTTAAAACAATATGAAGATGTAGAAAAATTGCAACGCTTCTTCTTGAAAAAGCTACTGTATCTTCCTCAACATACGCCTAACTATGCCATAATTTTAGAGACAGAGCAGAATGCACGGTTAGACATGGCATGTACAACAAATTAGATGATATATCTACTCCAAGCTACTTTATAAATGAATTCTTCTTAAAAAATATAAGCCTTATATTTAAATTCAGATGTGGATTGATTGAATTGAATGCCAGCCCTTGGAGGAGAGAAGATAGCAGTTTATGTTCCTTATGTAAAATGTCTAAGAGTGGGGACTTGTTGCACTTTCTTGACATATGTCCTATCCTTTCGGAGTTTCGGACAGGAATTTGCGGAAAAAGGGTAATTTCTGTGAATGAAGTTATTGATATTTTGAATGTGAGAAATAATTACAAAGACCTAATTAGATTTGTAACAAAAGCTTGGTCATACAGAATGTTTCTTACATCAGAATACAATGATTGATCCCTCTTTTCCGTTTCTGCTGGATAATGCGTCGTTTTTTTATCTTCTTGGAACTTTCACATTCTTTGTTACTTTAAATAAATCTTATTTGAATTTATAGTTTAGTATACATAATTTAATTATGTTTTCGTTTACCAACCTCGACAGACGGCTTCGGTAGCCATAGTCGTAGTTTATAGGGGCCTCGGTAGCCATAGTCGTAATTTATAGGTTTTTCTTTTATTTCTTTTTTAGTTAGCGGAATTGGGAATGCAGCGAAGAAAATACGGGAGAGGTTGGCTGAAATACGCCTTAAACAGGGACTTAGAAGGAGATTGTTGGCATCCAAAGTGGCGGTGGACATTAGGATTTCTACGTTTAAATTTCTACATATTCTCTACGGGGACATGTTGCACCTTTCTGGAAAGGTAATAAGATGGGCAATCTAATAAAAATAAAAAAGTGGTGTACTAATCACATGAATTTCGGAGAAAATTTGGGAAAATTTTGAACTTTAGGTAATCGCCAATAATTTTTTAACTTTTGGAAGAGACTGTAATTGCAATAGTAGGAGCAAGGTCAACATTGTTAACAATTTTCAAAAGGTCTCCAATAGTAGTTTTTAGCGTTTGTTTGATGACGCTATGTTGCGTAGATCAAAAGATAAAAATAAAAGAGTAATGTGCAAACCATGAAAAACTGAAATGTATGAATCACCCTGTAACTCCCAAATGGTTGAGATTGCCCCCACTCTCCCCCTTCCACCCCTCAAACATTTTTTTGTTTGTCTGGTTGAGATTTATCACCCTACTTATTTTGGCACGTCAGATCTGAAACACCCTGTATATTATAGAAGGTGGATTCTTTTTCAAGTCAGCATGACCTTTTTTTTATTTTGTTTTTATATTTGTAAAGTCAATAAAGTGTTCGTAAAACAAGTTTTAGCTCGATTGGGTACTTATTTTCGAGTTATAATTTTTTGAAAATCACACGTTCATCTATTATTTATAGCTCCGGACTGAAAAAGCCATTGCCATTGCCATACACATTATTGTGGACAAGTTCTAGTTCATTCAGAATAAAATACGAAAAAATAGGTCCATTAAAGATGCAATTTTTTTTTAAATTTTGTAAAATTTTGACTTGGGACCTTTTTAATTTTTTTTTTATCACCAGCCAATTTCTTGATCCAAAAACTAACTAATTATATATATATATATATGTGTGTGTGTGTGGAATATTAGGGCAGAAGAAATAAATCACTTCAGCAAAGTTAAAAATTCAAAGCGTTTGTTTTATTTAACATACTATAAACGTCTATAAACGTTTAGTCGGAAAGTTTCCTTTCAATGAACACTTGGTGGAAGTCATTTGTTTAAATGAAAAGTAAAAGCACTTGTTTTATAAACGTGTTGATAGCCCGGCAGTTGAACTGGAAGTGTTGTCACCTCTCTGCAAGTTTGCAGACATGTTGTATGGCGTTGCCAGATCCCACATATATATATATATATATATATATATATATATATATATATATATATATATATATATATATATATATGTCCGAAACCTGGCTTCATTGCGGTTTTAATGATGCAGAAATTCTTGACGAGTCCTATCAGATTTTTCGTAAGGATAGATACTCTGACTCCATCGCTCGTGTTGGTTGCATGCAAATCGCACTTTGATTGCAGCCTGGTTGATATCCCTGCCTTTTCCGACACGCTCACAATCGAGCTTGTAGCTCTTAAGATAGCTTTGGGGAAGATGCACATATACCTGTTATGTTGTTATATTCCTCCAAACTTGACAAACCATGCTGATGCAGATGGTCGTAGTCTCTACGAGATTTTAATTCTTAGCCTAAATTTTATTAATAATATGACAAACCCAGAAGACGAAATAATTCTTGTCGGTGACTTTAACTTACCCAGCGTTCAATGGGTATTCAACGCTGATGACAATGACTACCGTCCTTCAAATTGTCTTACTGCTAAAGACTCCCATTTTCTTGACGCCATCTCCTCCTCTGGTTTACACCAAATGAGTGATGTAAAGAACTCTATGGGAAGGCAGTTAGATCTTATCTTTTCTTCTGATGCGAGTAACACTATAGTCGAATTAACTTCTCGTAACTTATCCGCTATTGACAGTTTACACCCGCCCATTTCCATTCTTTCTGCTACAATGGTTCTAATATTGTTGACCCCAACGTAGTTCAGTACGATCTTGATTTTAAAAGGGCGGATTTCTCTGATATTTCAAATAGGATCCTATCAATCGATTCCACATCCCTTTTTGGTGATAGCGATGTCGACGCTTGTGTTTCCTTGTTTTATGATAGGATATATGATCTGTTTAATTCATGTGTACCACTCAAGCGGTCCAGATCATCCTGTCATTCTCCCCCGTGGTATACTAGGGAACTGCGGAGTCTTAAGAATAAAAAAAATAGGCTATGGAAAACCTACTTACGCTGTAGAAGCACGTTAGCTTATTCTGAATTTGTTTGTTGTCACGACTGCTTTTTAACGTTATCTTCATCCTTATACAGTGAATACCTTGATAATATTCGCAGTAACTTGCATAATGATCCCCGTGCCTTTTTAAATTTGTAAACCTGAAGAAGAAAACTGATAATTATCTATTAACAATGTGGTATAATGGATCCTCCAGTTGTAGCGCGCCCGATATAGCCGATAACTTTGCATTATTTTTTGAGGGCGCGTTTTCATCAGGCAACTTTGTGCCTTCTCTGGAAGTGTTTGGTCATATCCAAAATCGTCCTGCTACCTCCATTGCCTTTCCCATTATATCTCGTGATATTATCATGAATGGTATCAAGGAGCTTAAACTGGACTTTTCTTCTGGTCCTGATGGTGTTCGACCTGCATTCTTGAGATCCTGTTCTGATGCCTTACTCACTCCATTGGAACTCATCTTCAACAAATCTCTTCAGGCTGGCAGATTTCCTACGTTATGGATAATTCCTGTTTATAAAAAGGGGCATAAAAACTTCATAACAAATTATAGGCCAGTCGCGAAGCTTTCCTGCATACCCAAGTTATTTGAGTCTGTTATTCATTCACAGCTTGTTGGGCAGTGTAAAAAGTTAATCTCATCTAATCAACATGGCTTTCTGCCCGGTCAATCGACGAAAACCAACCTGCTTGAATTTACATCCCACATTATCTCTGCCTTCCAACAAGGTATCCAGATCGACTGTCTTTACACTGATTTTAGCAAGGCATTTGATAAGCTCCCTCACTCTGTGATTTTGCTTAAGCTTGAAAGGTTGGGTTTTCCACCTTTACTGCTCGACTGGATCTGTTCGTACTTAAAAAATAGGACTTACCGAGTCTCTTTCCGTAATACTTTATCTAGAGTCATTAGGGCTTCATCTAGTGTGCCGCAGGGTAGCCATCTGGGACCGTTGCTGCTTATTCTTGCCATTGACGACATTGTCCCTCTGATACAGCACTCCAAACTTCTAATCTACGCAGACGATATGAAGATTTTCTCATGCGTTAGAAACAGTTATGATTCTTCCTCCATTCAGGATGATTTGAATACCTTCAGGGTTTGGTGTGCCTCAAATGGACTGCAGCTTAACCTGGATAAATGTGAAGTTATGTCTTTTTCTAGGAACATCAATCAACTCGTCTTTGAATATACATTTGCGGATACTACTATCCATCGTGTGCAGTCCGTTACTGACCTTGGTGTAAGGCTAGATAGAAAACTCTATTTCACTCTTCACATAAATCGTATCGTATCTCGGAGTAATTCCGTCCTGGGTTTTGTTAAGTGGTGGTCTAGGGAGTTTTCTGATCGAGAGACCCTAATTCACTTATTTTGTTCTTTAGTTAGACCAATTCTCGAATACGCATCTCAGGTCTGGCCTCCTTGCTATGCTGTTCACTCTAGACGCATTGAGTCGGTGCAGCGGAACTTTGTTAGGCTCGCACTATGGGACCTCCCGTGGAATGATCCATTAAGGCTTCCTCCTTATGAGGATCGCCTCCGTTTGCTTAATATGCACTCGCTGGGTGAGCGTCGTAGAATTGCTGACATAGTATTTATTCACCAGCTTTTGAACTCGAATATAGATTCTCGTACTCTCGCAAGTTTGGTTACTTATAGGCATACCCCGTACATCTTAAGGAGATTGCCTTTACCACATGTTACCCATTCTCGGTCTAACTACGGTATGCAGGAACCTATTAACCGCATGTGTAGAGCCGTGAATATGTGTCGAATTTTTAACCTGGCTCTTACTAAGGATTTGCTTAAACGATCTCTGTTGTCTTTGCACCCCTGAATGTGGTGTTTGGAGTGTTTTGGATTTTGTTTCTGTTTAATAATATTTTTTTGCATGGGTTGTGGGAGCCTCATTCACCTCAATATATGATATATTCTGGTGAATAGGTCAATTGATTCCAGGTCTCAGCCTGTGAAGTGCGCCTTCTGAATTAGAAGGGTTAATTCTATATATATATATATATAATTATATACCCCGCGCAACAAAAAAAACCGAATGTGGAATTTTATTGATAAAGGAATATAAAAGTTAAATAATAACAATTTACTATGTAATTTTTCTGTATTTTACATTATTCACATACAACCCAATTTAAAAGTATGTTTTATGCAATATGTACTTTGTTTTCAGTAATAAAAATTTAGTTTTACGTTCGAAATCAAAAATTGATATATATATATATATATATATATAGCTCTTAATTTTCCGCAATTGGTGCAGTTATTAATTGATTACGAGCACAAAATACAGTTTGCCATTATTTATTAGCATTTCCAAGAAATATTTATAATTCATAAAGAAAATTAATTTAACAGTGCCTTAAAGAAACTGGAAGAACTACTTTTAATAGGACGAGTGTATGACTTAAAGCAATAAAAGAGTGTGCGTCTTAGCAGCACTATGACTGTTTTAATATATGAAAAAATAAGTCCTTCTTATAGTAGTTGACACCCTACCGGTTCCCGGACCACGGTGACTCCCCTCAAGGAGTCCTGTGAACCCCCTTCCTCGAGGAAAGTATACGCCACTGCCAAGGACCCCAAACCCGGTAGTAGCAGCACAGTTCCTCCTTCCTCTGCGAAACCTGCGCGTGGTAGTACGGCCCTGTCCAAGGCTAAAACACCCGGACATACATCCTCCAGCGCGCCACTCAGGACATCCCAAAGGCCCATTACAAGCTACTCCGAACAGGTTGCGTTCGCCTAACGAGCTACAGCCATCTTCCAAAATGATTAAGGCGGCAGGCCCCCGTTCATCCACCGCTAAGTCCTTCAGCGAGATAGCAAAAGACAGCTTAGTTAGGGCGATTATAGATCGCAGCAACGCGGACGGCTCCATCACGCCAGACAAATGGAAGATGGTGGAGGTCGCGTTGCTGAAGGTGTATATGGAGGTTCGCTCGTTGAACCCTGGCCGTCCTCCACGTTGTCTTGATGCTGGCTGCCATCAAGGCCACATTAAGCTACTTGCCTGCTCGGACCAAAGGCGGTGGAGCTTCTCAGCCAGGCAGTTTCCCGTGTTGGCGAAATCTGGACTGGCGCAAAAATTAAAGCCGTTCCCAGGGATTAAATCCCTTCTAGAGCTAAAATCCTGCAGAGATCCTAAAGTTCATCCAAATAGCCAACCCTGGATTACCTACACATGATTGGAAAGTAGACCAGGTTGGCGAAGTCGAGGGAAACTCAAGGCAGGTCATTGTGATCCTAAATGAGCAGTCCCTTGCCCCACTTGCTGAATGCAATGGCATTATTTGCTATGGCTTCAGCTCTATCAGCCTGAAGGTCATCCTTGTCCAAGAAACTTGAGTCATCACAGACAAGGTTTGCGGGCTCAACATGAAGGGGTATTAGCTCCTCTACTTACAAGGTACAGGTAAACCAAGGTCGTGTATCCTCACTAAGAATAATATTAATGCACTTATTCTCCCTCAGTTCAGTGATAAGAACACCACAACAGCCATACTGGAGCTCAAAAACAACAGTATCTGGATAACCTCCAGTTATATGGCACACGATGTGGCCGACATTCCTGGTTCAATACTCAGGAATGCGTTCAAGGAAGCCAATAGACAAAAGAAGACGCTGGTGATAGGAGCAGACGCCAACACACATCATATAGTCTGGGGTAGCTCGGACGTCAACGAAACAGGTGAGTTACTTTTTTATTCTCGGAACTAACCTCCAGATTTGTAATGTGGGTGCAGAACCCACAACTTTTAGACATTACTTTAGTCTCGGAACAATCCGCCCACTTAATAACGGAGTAGAAGGTATCCAAGGAGCCGTCCTTCTCCGACCACCCCTATATCGAATTTGGGATAACACTTCATAAGCAGATGTGTCCTCCTTATAAAAACAGGCTTAGGACAAACTGGGACCGCTACATTATGGTCCTCAGTAATAGCCTGCCAACCACAATTGAGGGTAAACAAACCCTTGACAAGGTGGTGGATACTTTGACGCTTGCGTGTGCGTCACAAATTTCTTGTTCTGACAGGGTCCCTAGAGGTAAGCCCAAACCTCCGTGGTGGTCGAGTGAGATCATTACCCTAAGAAAGGAGTGTTGTAAACTTTTTAACCAAGCAAAAAGAACTAATGTATGGACTTTTTATAAAAAATGCCTCAAAAAATTTATGAAATTGATTAGGAAAGCAAAGCGATCCTCGTGTGAGGGCTTTTGTAATAAAATCGAGCGCTCCTCTGAAGCGAGCCGGTTGCGGAAAATCCTCTTAACAACGCCCATCACCCCAACCCTCTGATTGATGTAATTGAGCCGAGCATTGAAGCTCAAACGCCCACAATATGCCAAAAGACATGACAAGGTGATCTTTCAGCATGACAACGCTCGGCCACATGTTGAAAAAGTCGTCAAGGAAACTTTGGAGGCGCTTAAATGGGATGTACTACCCCCCGCTATATTCACCAGGCATTGCTCCTTCGGACTACCGCTTGTTCAGGTCGATGACTCATGGCCTGAACAAACGCAGCTCATAATGCCAACGATTCCTGGGTTCACAGCTTTTTTTCCCGGAATTTTGGATTCAAGATCTCCATCCCAAACAAGTATGTCTGGCTCATCCATCCAGCAAAATCTTCACTCTCGGGACCATCAAAATTTCTAAGTGGACTAGGAAGTATGTTAAGTTTATCCCTAAGTCCTCTGCACTTAATTCTAAATTAAATACTAATAAACCTAACCCCACTAACTACCCCAAACGACCTTCTCTCATACCTAAATTTAGTATTCACCCTAATCATAAGAACCTTAGAACTAGTAATAACATAATCTCTCCTCACTCTTCCGCACCTGGCACCTTTAACCCTAAAGCTAGTGGTCCAAACTCCAATTGGCAGCTCAAAATGGGAGTATTTCCAAACTTTAATCTATGTACTCCAGTTAAGTATCCAAACTTTATACATTCTCACACCCTTAACCCCCCTGTTCCATTTACACCGAAGCCCTCGAACACGTCTATTCCAGCCGACAACCTAACCACTACTGTTTTGAGTTCTGCATATCCAGCGTATCCAACTAACCACGCACTCCCAACTTCTTCCATGTGCCCACCTAACCACAAGCCAACTTCTTCCGACCACTCCACCACCTCTGATTGAATTTCCGTCTGTCCCACCCCTCCTCTGTATACACCAAACCTTGCACCCGCTACCTCCTCGGTATGCCCACATAATTGCACGCCGTCATCTTCCTTTACTGTCGCCCCGTCTGAAACAACTTCTACCTCTGTTAACCCGCCAACCAAAACTCCTTTATCCGAACATCATTCATATATCGATCCCCTAATCCCATCTACAGTTAAATTGACTTTGCGTTCTGCTGATTCCAGCGATGGACCGTCGCATTTATGAAAACGTACGTCTTTTTCTAGCCTATCTGCTCGACAAACCGAACTCCGTCTGTGTTGACGGTAAAACCAGCATCAACGTCATGTTAAGTATACAACAAGAAGGACTGCCCACAGACCCAACAATCTTACTCCAACTTTTCACTAAGTACCATGAATCATTTAATATACCTTCCCATAAGGTTTCAAAAGATCTATCCACCTATCCAAAAAAAGTCGCAACAACTAATTAAACTACTTGCGCTCCTAACTCCCCAGCTTTCCCTACTTCTGACTTCCCCTCTATTGCACCCGGGGTTTCCGATAAAGAACCTCTCCCCAACAGCTTGTCAGTCTATTACGAGAACGTAAGAGGACTTCGCACAAAAATATCCAATATTTTCCTTAACTCAAACAAATTCCCGCACGCAACTGAAACCAAGCTAACACCAGGAATTCTTGACAACTCCAAACTACACCATTTTCCGTGTTGACGGTTGTACAGGCACCAATGATCCACCAGGTCGCGGGGTTCTCATAGCTGCTCACAACCGTTATGATGCCGCCCTGCTAAAGGCCTCCGACTCTACAATATCAGAATTTGTATGTATAAAAATAGCACTAAATAAGTGTCTTCTGTACATCTTCTGTTGTTACATTCGCCCCTCTCAACCTCTAGATGCCTACGAGCCAATAATTGAAGCAATCGATAACCTGCTTGAAAACGCTAACGCCTCAGATGAATTTATTTTATTGGGTGACTTTAACGTCCCCCGTATTCAATGGACATTGTCCGAGAACTGTTCGGATTTTGTCCCATTTAACGCATCTTCGGCCAAAGAAGCCTTCTTTACCGATTAGCTCTCCGTTTCAGGTCTCTTTCAAGTAAGCAGAGTCAGGAACTGCCTTGACAGATAATTAGACTTAATCTTTTCTTCAGACCCAGTTAACTCGGCTGTCGCAGAAAGCAACCATCTTCTCTCCTCCCTCGACCGTCACCATCCTCCCTTGTTCCTCGTTTACTCCTACGAGCACATTCATGCCGTTTCAAGCTCCAAGTCTTCTTTATCCTTCAATTTTCGTAAAGGCGACTTTGACAAAATAAATCAATTGCTCCTCAACTCTAATATTGGCAATATCCCTCAACATCTTCCAATTAACGTTGCTTTAGAGGCGTTCTATTCGGAAATACACGCTTGTCTTACACAATCTATCCCTCTTCTTCCTCGGCAAACTTTTCTTCTAATTCAGACTGAGTCTGACTATTCTTCCTACCATCTGCTTATACCTCTTTTTCCGAACGTTGTGATACCCTCTTCTATGAGTACCTCTAACGGATGGAATCTAGCCTCCTATCTGACCACAAGCGTTTTTATAACTTTATTAATTCCAACAAAAAATCCAATGGTTACCCTTCCACCCTACAGCTCGAGAATACCTCTTCGTCTGATCCTAAGGTTATCCCCAACCTCTTTGCACACTTCTTCAGTAAACTTTTCAGCGACAATTCTCTACAACCCGACCTTAACTATTTTGCATTCATGGACAAATGCACTCAAACGTCGTTTATATCTTTTGACCCAGATCCTGAACTAATCGCAGCCAGTATTAACGGGCTTGAGGACGACTTTCACCCAGATCCAGATGGCATTCCGGCCATCGTTCTGAAAAAGTGTGCCATGCATCTAGTTCAACCCCTTACTTTGCTTCTCCGTCTCTCGGTCACTCAAGGGGTTTTTCCTCAATTATGGAAAAACTCGTATATTATTCCCATCTTCAACAAAGGCTGCAAGAACGATGTGTCCAACTACCAATTGCCAATTGCTAAATTATCATCCATACCTCAACTATTCGAAAAATTGGTCTATTATTCCATGTTCTTCCACTGTAAGTCTATCTTCTCACTCTCCCAGCATGGCTTGCTCAAAGGTAGATCTACAACCACCAATCTTATTGACTTCGTCTCTGAAACACTATGTGCCCTGGAAAACGGTAAAGATGTTGATGTTATCGGCCCATTGATTTTTATCCTTACAATAAATGATGTTGAATGTATCATCAAACACTCAGAGCTGTCCATTTATGACATGAAAATAATCAAACATATCTCCTCCACAACCGACTGTCTTCTCCTGCATAAAGACCTCGATTCGTTCACCAAATGGTGCATGAAAAACTTTCTTGAGCTCAATGTCTCCAAATGCCAGTCCATCGCTTTTTCCCGCAAGCGCCTTACTTCCACCCCGAGAGTCTATACGTTAACCGACGTACCAGTCCCTATCGTTACCTCTCTGTGTGACCTAGGAATTATCTGTGATAGCAAACTGAATTTCCGTTCTCACATTGAGTGCATAATTAACAGAGCTAACTCCGCGCTAGGGTTTGTGAAGCGCTGGTCTAGAGAGTTCTCCAATCCTTATGTTTCCAAATCTCTCTACATCTCCTTCATTAGACCTCTCCTTGGATATGCCAGCCAGGTATGGTCACCTACACAAACAACTCACATTAATAGGATTGAATCTGTCCAGCGTAGGTTCATTAGCTTCACTCTACGTGATCTTCCGTGGGTAGACAGATTCAACCTTCCGCCTTCTGAAAACCGTCTGAAACTGATCGACTTACCACCTAAAAGTAAACGTCGTGATGTTTCCGACATTCTCTTCATTTATCAGTTATTAGCTGGTGCCATAGACTGCGCTTCAATCCTGCAATCTTCACCAATCTATACCAATCCCCGTAACCTTAGGTCCACTTCCCTTTTCCGACTCGACCGCCATCGCACAAACTATGGTCAAAACGAGCCAATTACCAGGATGCTACGAAAAGTCAACGATCTTTCCTCCTTTGACTTCCATCTGAGTTAATCATCCCATCACAAAGCCTTATATCTTGATCCCGCCCATCCTGATCTTGATCGCCTTCCTTAATTCTTCTTCCTTCCGCCTTCTGCCTATATCTACTATATTTATAGCTCATATTGTAGCTTATACTATTTATTCTTTTATTATTACTTATCATTTATTATAGTTTGTAGTATTAGTATTATGTTTTAGATTGTATTTTTGTATTTTTTATGTTGTAGCTTGTATCAAGCTTAAACAAATAAATAAACAACGCTTCACTTTTTACGAAGAAACCAAAAATTGGGTAGACTCTTGGATTGACTCAAAAGACGAGGCATTTTTTTGACGAGGAATCCGTATGCTACCAAGAAGATGGGAAAAAGTTGTAGCTAACGATGGACAATACTTTGAATAAAATACATTGTACCAATTGCTCTGAATAAAGCTTCAAAGTTACGAAAAAAAAACCCTCAAAACTTATTTGTATCCCCAATATTTAAATAAATTCGAATCTAAAGTATTTATAACGTATTTCAGCTTCCACAAACCTATTGTTTCATTCTTCGAATATAACAACCATGAAGAAGTTCAATCAGAGCAAAATTCCACAAAATAATTAATTCACAAATATAATTATATATAAGTAGTTTCTGATTCACCGACCTTATCTGAACTAATCTATTATATGTATATATATATATATATATATATATATATATATTTATATATATATATATATATATATATATATATATATATATAGTTTTCCGTTTTCACCTCTTTTGTGTGGTCATAAGTAAGTGCACTAATTTATTGTATAGGTATACATTAATGTAGAATTTTCATTTTTTAGGATATGATAAGAAATGGCAGCTTGACAGCTGATGATCAGGAGCGCTTTGAAAAAAGATGGTCGCAACGTTGGGCACAATAACTCAGCCTGCATGTGATGGTAAATAGTGAAACAAGAAATAATAAAATATGCTGCTGGACGCTTTCACACGAAACCGAAAACTAAATCTTAAGCCAACAAATTTAAACACCGATCTGTTATGCTGTATTATATTCTGATCACTTAACTGTCACACCACTTTTGAAGTAAAATATTTGCAAAATTTACACTTGACCCGAGTGAATTTGCAAAAAATGCAAAATAAACTTTTTATAAACTCGATGTAGTTAGCGATTTTCGAATTTCATAAGATTTGAAAAAAGTCTGAAATTAGCCCCGATTTTTGTTTTTTGAATAACTCGTTTTCAAAAAGTTGGTTAACAAAACTAATTGGTGGGTCAACATGGTCATTCCCTGGTCAAACGAATGAGCTATTTAAATAGAATTTTCGTTCCATTTGGGGGCTAACTTCACAGACCTGTTTAATTTTAATAATTAGCACTTATAACTTAACTCGTTAAAACACCACTAACTGCTCTCAGTATTAAACGTAAACTCTTCGCAGTCCAAATTACGACTTAAACTAACTAAGCTACTACTCGGATGTACTTATACTACTTTGCTTCTTCTTTTTTTATATATGACGTTGCCAACGCTAAGGGGATGCCCTATGATGCTAAAGCACAGCCTTGGTAGAAAAGGAATTAAAGATGAGGGAAATGGGTTAGGAGGTTGAGTGAAGGAGGTGTCGATGTACACCCCGTTTGAAAGTTTCAGGCTCATTAGACGAGGGAAAAACAGAAGATGGTAAACTGTTCCACATTCGTGTTGTTCTGCTTAGAAAAGATTCCCGAAATTTGACGGTACGTCCAAATTTGACCTGGAGAGTATAGGGGTGTGAGCGACTTGTAGATCTTGTATCGCGCGTCTACAAGGAATCAGGCTAGAAATTTCGTTAGAACAATGGCCGTGGAAATAGCGATAGAAGAGTGAAAGACAACCGACATTCCTACGATCCTCCAGAGAGTCAAGGCCCTCAGAGATTGAGGAATCGCCAATAAGTTTAATAGCCTTACGCTGGACTTTGTCTAATGAGGACAATGCGGTGTGTCCTGCCCTTGCCCAAATATGGGAATTATATTCAAGTCTAGGCATAATGTGGGACTTGTAGATCAGCGCTAAGTAAGGTGGGGTGAAATATTTCTTACATCTCTGTAGAAAACCCAAACATTTCATCGCACTTTTAGCGATTGCAAATATATGGCCAGTCCAGCTAAGATTGCTGGATGTCTGAATACCCAAGATGCTTAGGGAGGGTGAATTGCGTATGTTCACTCCGTCGACTGAAATGGGTTGGGGGTGAACTGGGCCGTTTTTAAGGGGCATTAAACAGCTTTGAGTTTTGGATGCATTAAACGTAACATCTTGCTCTGCCCCAAGCGAAAACCATAGAAATGTCGTTGTTTAATGATCTAAATATGCGTTCCCGATTGACTTCTGTAGCATTCCCACGTGAATTCATTACAGGATCAAATAAGTACGCGAAATCAAGGGTGCTGTCGTCGGCGAAACTGTGAATGGGATTGAGAGTAAGGGATAAGAGATAATTAATAAAAAGAAGAAATTAGGTTGGTGAAAGAACTGAACCCTGGGGTACACCGGCATTTATTTCGTAGGAATCAGATGTAACTCCGTCAATTACTACACGGATTGAATGGCCTGACAAAAAACTCTCTATCTATTTGACGAGGGTAGGGTGTAAGCCAAATGTTTGAAGTTTGGCTAAAAGGGCAGCATGTCAGACTCTATCAAAAGCCTTTGAAATATCAAGAGCGACGGTTTCGGACTCACCAAAATTATGAAGACAATGATTCCAACGCTCCTTTAGAGCCGTTAGTAAGTCTCCAGCCAGCGGCCAGCTCCGAAACCGTACTGGCAATCGTTGATAAGATGGTTATTTTCTAGATATTTCGACAACTGGGAGTTGATGAGTGATTCAAAAACTTTAGATATGATCGAGGTTAGTGCAATTGGTCTGTAGTTAGAGGGGTCGCATGCCTCTCCTTTTTTAAGTATCGGCTGGACATGAACAAGCTTCCATACACATGGAAACATTCCTGTTGAATATGACAGGTGAACAAGTTTGCGCAGAGGTTTAGCGAAGGCAGAGGCGCAGCGTTTTAAAACAAGGGGCGAGAAACCATAAGGCCCAGTACCTTTAGACACGTCGAGTTTCGAAAGTACTCTTAAAACTTCTCGAGTGCGAAATTGTAACGGATTTTGCCTACTAGTGCACTCTGATGGAGATGGAAGTGGTTGCGATGAAGGTGGCAAGTACGTTGTTCAATGAGTCAGTAAAACCATTCCCATTATAAATGAGTGGTGGTGTTGACGAACAGGTGAAATTGTTCTTTACGGTTTTTACTAGAGACCAGAAGCCCTTACTGCCCTTTTGAGTCTGCTGCTCTGGTCGAAATTGAACTTTGCCCGACTAATTTCTGAATTGCAAATATTCCGCGCATCTCTATAGATACGTCTTAATTCCTCTGAAGGGCACAATTTATATGCCTAGAAGGCTGCTTCCTGCTTCCTGATTTTTAATGGCTGCGAAACAGTCATTATTGAACCAATTGGTGTTAGTTGGTTTGCTGTTCTTGAAGCTATGAGGAATAGAGTGATACATTCCAAACCATAGGATGTTCAAGATATAATCGGTGCTTTTGTTAACGTCTCTCATATAAAAGCAATCAGACCAATCCAGCTCTCTTAGATATTTATTAAGTCCCGCCCAATCAGCATTTTTATAATGCCACATTAATCTTTTGGTTTAGGTTAGTGGTTGTCAGAGGGGATGTGGAGAATTGGGCGGAATTACCCAATGGAGCAGTTACCAAAACCGAGTACTTTTCTGGATGCGAAGATAGAAATACATCCAAAAGATGCGCGTTGTGGCCCAAAGTGCCAGAAATACGAGTCGGACACTCAACCTCAACCAGTTGTTGCAAAGGAAAGGACTCACTAAATAACTCGAAGTATCTTCCAGACAGGCTTGTGGTAGAAGAATGCCCGAGCCACTGTGTGTTGTGGACATTGAAATCGCCAGCAAGAATGATTACAGAAGAGGGTGATATTTCCAAAATCTTATCGATATCAGAAGACAGCTTATCAAAGGAGCACACAGTGTCAGTGTCAGACATATTAGGGCTGCGGTATAAAAAGCAGAAGTGAATAATGTGCCGATAGAGTTTAAATCTAATCCAGACATAATTAAATTCTGGATTAGTAGAATAGAATTGAGGGAGATGGGAGAATGGCACATTATCTCTAATATAAACTGCGATTCCCCTCTGAGGAGAGAAGAGCCCCTATAAGTGATAACCAATAATGTGATTAATATCAGAATAGGAAACAACCTTGGTTTCGCTTAGTGCAAAAACTGCCGTATTTTCCGCGATCAAGTGGCAGTAAACCTTTCAAGCCACGAATGTTGCAAAAATTAAATAAATTGAATCTTGCGTAGTCCCGGTCTTAATTTGCCCAAAATAAAGAAAACGAGAACGTACACAAGCACAAGGACTGCCAACGGGATCCACAGTTGCAAAGCAAAGCCGCCTCTGTGAAAACAAAGCCAGCAGCAGTGTTATGCCTGCTGTGCTGAACTTTGATTTCAACGAAGGCAGCCAAATGCTCAGCAATGGAGACCCGTTAAACGCATTCAATGAAGCACGATTCTACTACATTGAATATTGGATGGAAGAAAATAGATATAAATCGGAACAGACTCCTCAGACTGTGCTTTTAAATAAAGCATAAAAGCCCTTCCCTTCGGCGAAGATGGCACTAGCATGATTATTTTAACTTAAATGTTCGCTTTCGCAACCGAATTAAAAATTTTTGGGGAGCATGACACGGCGGCTTAATTCTAGATGTTTCCGTTAGACATTTTCACCTCACCATAGATTCGAGCCGTCCTTGACATTCTATATTTTACATTACCTTTCCTTGATTTCTGGCCACCTGGGGCGTGCGCATTATACGGTTCACCTTTTCTCTTTCTGTGGTCTACCTCGTGCACGTTACAATATTTTCAAAAATCCTACGTATTTCGATAGACATGTGACGATTAAACTAAAAAATATTTCAGGTAGATTAATGAAAAATTGGCGAAGCTGGAGTGCCCACCGACTTTGAATATGCTGTTTCGACAAAAAACCCGCTTAAAGTTTTCGTTAGGGTTCAGTTGTAAATAAAAAATTATGTGCGCTTTACTTCTATAGCTCGAAAATTTACCTTTAACTGTCGATATCGTTTTAGAATTTTTGAAGAAGCCAAACTGGTGTTACCCCTTAAAACATTATTTGATTAAAAGTTTTTATATTAGTACTAAGCTTACGCTATATAACCTCTATAAATGGTTTTGGATAACTCTCCAGTTTCTTATTAGAAACTTTCATTAATAACTCAAAAATTAATAATAATTTAAATCTGTATTTTTCTTAACACTCTCCACGTCTCTTTTTTGTATGTTAGAAAAGTTTGTAATTAGAAATCAAGTTTGTTCATGTAAATTTCTCAAAAACTATGCAAATTATGATTATCGTAATAGTTTTGCTTAACATCTAGAAAATAGGAATTTTTGAAAATCTACATAAATTTTTCAACTTGAAATAGGTAATTTTGCTTGAACATAAACATTATAAAAGACGTTACATTGAAGCGAAAGAAATACTTTGCACAACTCATTACTGTCAAATTTCAATAATTCTCAAACAGGTACGCAAGAGTTCTTATAAAAGTTTGTTGTATTAGAAGACATAGTCTTATAAATTAACATAAAAACATAAATTTTTCAGCAACAATGGAATTGGTTAAAAAAGCTGCAGTTTTCCTGTAATCTATAACTCAATACTTGTGATTGTTCTTTTATGATTAAATGTGTTTTTGAAATTAAACGCACAACTTGATGTATATAAAGTACTTTAATGACGGCAAAATTAACTACAGATCTTAACTACAGATTAACTGACTTCACTATTAGATGACCAAACTGCAGGTGCTCGAGGTGATCACACCAAAAATGATTTTGCAAAAGACTAACTGTAATATCTACTCTAATACAATACAATACAATATTATTATTTGTGAGTGACCAATGCAAGTAAAATTACAATGCGTTAGACTAATTAGCTTATCTCTAAAATTTTAGATTTGAACGATGTATGATTGCGATAATTTGCATGGTACGACTGTTGCATGGTAAGTCCGCTGCATTGTGCGAATAAGTTGGGTTTGGTGTGATGTGGAAAGTGTTGATATTTTGAATGTGTTATGTTGTTTATGTTTAACGTTTATTTCAGCAAACGTGAATCGCGAACATACTCCCGCCGTTAAGGCGCCTTAACAAACTGGTAATCTCACTAACTTTGTTATAGGTCGCTTCGTCTCTCCTTTTGACGTCTTAATAGTAGCTACTCAAACCAAATGATCTCGACCCGGGTGAGTTTCAATGATGTGTCCTAGGAGCCATGTTGATGGTGGAAGATTGTTTTCTCGGATGAGAACTAGATCGCCGACTTGAACATTGCTAACTGTTTGCCTCCATTTGGGTCGATTTTGTAAATTTGTCAAGTAATCGTTGTGCCAACGTTTCCAGAAATCTTGAACTATTTTCTGGACGAGACGCCATCGGGTCAGGTAAGAAATTTTCGCCTCTTCGATTAAGGGTTCTGGAAGAGCTGTGGTTGGCTGCCCGATGAGGAAGTGTGCTGGAGTAATCGCGTTAATACTGCTAACATCATCAGATATAGGACCAAGTGGTCTAGAATTTAAGACTCCCTATACTTTAGCAACTAGAATCGATAACTCTTCAAAGGTGAGACGTGAGTCACCGATGGTTTAACTTAGTAGGCCCTTCACCGATTTGATGCCAGACTCTCAAATGCCGCCAAAGTGTGGCGAAGAGTGTGGTATGAAGTGCCAGCTGATCTTGTTGTTTGACAAATAATCTGCAATTAGCGTGTTATGAGTCTGTGATACGACTAACTTATATAGTTCACAAAGTTCTCTATTTGCCCCTACGAAATTTGTGCCGTTGTCACTGTAAATATTAGAGGGAAGGCCTCTTCTTCCAAGAAACCTTTTTAAGCAGGAGATGAAAGCTTCCGAAGACAACCCACTTGCAACTTCTAAATGTATTGCCTTGGTACTAAAGCAAACGAAGAGATCGATGTATCCCTTTGTAGACTTGGCCCCTCTACCACGATGACGTAGGAGTGAAATGGGACCTTCGTAATCCACTCCAACGTTTGCGAAGGCTCTTGCGGGTGTTACTCGAGAAGCAGGAAGTTGAGCCATGAGCTGCTGTGATGTTGATGCTCTATGCCGTACGCAGGTAAGGCAATGATGTATATGTCGCTTAATTAATGTTCTACATGATATGATCCAGTACTCTTGCCTTAAAATGCTGAGAAGTAGAGATATTCCTGCATGACAGTATTTTTCATGTGTATATTTAATAAGCAAATCAACGAATGTGTGATGCTTTGGCAAAATCACAGGATGTTTTGTATTGTAGGAACAGTTGGTATTTTCAAGTCGTCCGCCCACTCGTAGAATTTGCTTTCCGTCGATAAAGGGTGTAAGTGGAAGTAACTTGCTTCGATAGGAGAGAGGTTTATGCCCTTGTAATAGTCGCAACTCTTCTTGAAATGCTTCTCCCTGAGTCCAACGAATACAAATCCGCATTGCGATGTTCATCTCATCAGTTGTAATCCATGGCACCAATATTTTGTTATATTTGTTGTGTTTGCCCAGGCTGATCCGGTAATATCGAATACATCTACCCAAAATGCGGAGGATAGTTCTTAAAGATGATTTTCTTTTGAATAAGTCTGCCAGGGTATCATTACCGATTGCAGTGTGGTAACTATTGAAGTGATTAGGTCTTATTTCCATGTCAACTTCCGCTGGGATAGTAGACGTAACCTCAACAGATGTCCTTTGTGTCCAGTCCGTTCGGAGCCATTGCGGGCCGTTCCACCAGATGTGTTCATCCTTGAGGTGTTGTGGTGAAGTTCCGCGAGAAGCTAGGTCTGCAGGATTTTCTTTAGTAGTTCCAAAATGATCTGGGCAAAATGGTTAGAATTTGTGAAGTTCTGTTGCCTACGTAGCACTTCCATTTTCATGGGTGTGATGAAAGCCATGAAAGTACAATCATCGAGTCCGTCCACCCGAAACAACTGATGTCGGGTTTTGTGAGTGCATCTTTGATTGATTGAAAAAGCTGTGCAAGCAAAAATGCTCCACAAAGCTCAAGTCGAGGAACAGATAACTGTTTTATTGGGGCTACTTTTGTTTTGGCAGCCACTAAGGTGCAGGTGACCTCACCAGTACTAGAACTAGTGCGACAATATACCACTGCGGCATATGCTGATTCCGACGCATCGGAGAACCCATGAAGTTCATAGGCTGTGACACTGGTTGACAAGCATCGGGGAGTTCGGAGATATGTTATGTGATGAAGATTGTTGTGAATTTCGGTCCATTTAGTCTCAATAGCTGCAGATATCGGCTCATCCCATGAATAACCTTTTAGCCAAAGCGTTTGTAGTAACATTTTAAATATGACAGTGATAGGAGCCAGGAAGCCAAGAGGGTCGAAAATTCTACTTGATTCGGAGAGTATGCTCCTCTTGGTAACAGGTATACGGTGAGAAGAATTTACGTCAAAGGTGAAAACATCTTCTCCTGGAATCCATCGGAGTCCCAGAACCTTGATCGAGCTTGGATGTTCGTCTATTCGAAGAGAAGAGATACCGCAGTCATCTGGTGCTAGTTTGTCGAGAAAGTCTTGTGAGTTTGACGCCCACTTCCTCAAAAGAAACCCTCTAATTTAAAGCAGAGATGCTAACTCCTCCTGAAGTTGACCAAGTTGATGTTGTAGAGAAATGTGTTTCGCAAACTTGCTCTTCTATAGTGTATGTTGGTTTTTGCATATTGATGTCTTTAATTTCCCAGAATTTACGCAGAGTGAAATGAACGTCTTCAACGTTTGTATGAAGTGCTTGTAGTGTCGTAGACTCTTTAGAGTTATTGAGACAACCGGCTATTATGTAACCGAATATGGTGTTCTGAAGAGCTGGGTGGTCACCTGAGGAAATAAACTGTCCTGGCTTCAGAATTTTTATAAAATGTTCAGCTCCCAACAAGATATATATCTTACCAGGTTCATTAAACTGCGGATCAGCGATGGGATATTTTCTTAAGTGCTTCCAATTCTTAACATTGAAATGAGTAATTGGCTGAAGTGAGGTCAATTTTGGCAAAACATAAGCATCTACCTTAATTTGTAGCGATGGATCAAAGCGTGATAAAACTGTAAATGTGACATTGCCTCTGGTGTGCCCTGAGTTCACTGAACCTAATCCTTGTACGGTTACCCTTGCCTTTTCACGTTTGAGACCTAGGCGTTGCACGCAGTCTTCTGTTACAAACGAGGCCTGTGATCCAGAATCTATTAATATGCGACAGGGTTGGCGTCTCCCCCGTATATCGGTGATATATACCAGTGCGGTTGGTAAAAGGAACAATCGGTTGCGGTGTGGGTTGACTGATGCGAGTGAATGTATTTGGGTGGTACCGGTTGCTTGCGAAGTAGATGCACTTGGTTGACTTTGTGGGAATGGAACTGCATTAGGGTTGAGAATGGCAGGAGCCAATGACTGGTCTGGCATGAGCTCGGTGTTTGACAGGTGTGATGTAAATTGACTGTTGAACTTTGTGTCCTGCTGATGCAAGGTTGAGTGGTGTGGCTGCTTGCAGAAGTGGCAAGAAAATTTAGATTTACACTTCTGCGCTTGATGTCCTGAACTGAGACAATTGAAACATAGCGCTAGTTTTGTGACCAGATTGCGTCTAGCTTGCACATCCAGTGCTGTTGCGAACATTGAAGACATTTTGCTGGAATGTCACTTTGAAACGTGCGAAGAGTAGGTTTACTTGGAGTTGGTCTTTTAAAAGATGGTTCTACAGTTTCTAACGCATCACAACGTTTATTTAAGAAGTCAAGAATGTCTTGCAGTGTAGGAAAATCGTCGTGTGAATCCGATTCAGCCCAAGCCTTACGTGTCTCAGCGTCTGTTTTCTGAAGAATAAGATATATAAGCCAAGGATTCTTAGCATCATTTCCTAGTGTTTCTATTCCTCTCTAATGATCTCATCAGAGGTATCAGCAAGTCTTCGCAACTGTGCTGTTGATGAATGGGGAATGTTTTAATGTACGAATTCAAAATGTAATGTATTTTGTCGTATCTTGCTACAAGTTTAGACCAAGCTTCATTATAATAAGCTTCTGTTACTGATATGTGCTTGATTAAAAACGCAGCTTCCCCTTTCAGAAATCCCTTCAAATATTGCAGTTTATGCGAATCCGACAATCCCTCTCTCTTATCTACTGACGATATGAAACGGTCCTTAAACGAATCCCCGGAAAAAGGTTGAATGTGAACTTGTGGTAACCTTATGTCTATGGATGGCTTGTCGTGAGAAATGGTCTGATTTGTGACGGTATCCAATAGAGTAGGTTGTTGGGCCGTGTCATTGTTGAATTGAGATCACTATATCGCCGGATCTGGTGCGTTAAGATTATTCTTTAAGATACTGATTTCTTTTATAAGAATAGGCTTGACCGCGAGATATTAATCTTCGAAATCGGAAAATTCGGATGGAACACTAAGGCTATCTAATTTGTCATCAACTGCACAAAATTCATTAAAATGTCTTTCTAAAACTTCTAGCCGAGATTCAAGATCTTCAATTGTTTTTTTTAATAGGAATATTCTCTGCAAATGATTTTAATTTTGTTAAAGAGCCCTTCATCCGACCCCTTTTGGACTTTAATTCAGCCACTTCAGTCATTTTGTTGAATATTATATAAATCGCACTAATTCTATGTCAATGCGATAGTTTTTAATTGAAATGTTATATTCGCATTAAACACTTTTTATGTATTTTAAATATATAATTCGTAAAGATAAAGGAATTAATTATCTGTTTATTAAACAAGGCATTTAAGAGCAGATGACTGTTATAGCATTGCACAAATAGTGTACCGTTTCTTCACAAATAACATGCAGTCGTTGCAATTAATATATAACTGTTCGGATGACGTTGCACTGAGATGCATATATTCTCATACATTACACTGCTTCGAAATATTTAATGTTCAAATTTTTTCCAAATAATCACCTTACTATATTTTATGTATGTCCGTAGCTCTTGTTTATTGAAAATATTGTCCAACTAATTATGTGTCTTGAATTAATAAATCGATTGTTGTATGTATGTAATTTAATTGCAAAAATTGCTTTCTTAGCGTTTCGTTAGAAGAATTTATTGTTTTTAATTAAATAGGGCAAATAAAGTTGCAGTATTGCAGGAATTTATCCAGGTATCCAATGCACGTGTTCCACACTAAAATTGTCTCTATACTTCGGGAAGTGTATTCCCGGGTTTCGGCACCATTAAATGATTGTTCTTTTATGATTAAACGTGTTTATTGAAATTAAACGCACAACTTGATGTATATAAAGTACTTTAATGACGGCAAAATTAACTACAGATCTTAACTACAGATTAACTGACTTCACTATTAGATGACCAAACTGCAAGTGCTCGAGGTGATCACACCAAAAATGATTTTGCAAAAGACTAACTGTAATATCTACTCTGATACAATACAATACAATAATATTATTTGGTTTAGAGTGACCAATGAAAGTAAAATTACAATGCGTTAGACTAATTAGCTTATCTCTAAAATTTTAGATTTGAACGATGTATGATTGCGATAATTTGCACGGTAGGACTATTGCATGGTAAGTCCGCTGCATTGTGCGAATAAGTTGGGTTTGGTGTGATGTGGAAAGTGTTGATATTTTGCATGTGTTATGTTGTTTATGTTAACGTTTATTTCAGCAAACGTGAATCGCGAACAACTTGTTAACTTTAATAATGCCGCTCAAAAGTATGCCTTTCCTGAAAATTTAGTATTTTTGAGGTTAGGAAATATATTGAAAAACTTTTGATGAGTAAGCGAGTAAACAAAACATTGATGAAAAAAGATTAAAAATAACAGTTATATTTTATAACCGCTTCACAAAGTTTCGGGATCCTGTTAAGCAATTTTGTTAAAGTTTCTGATGAAATTTTTGTTCCAACCTGTCTACAAAATATCCCACAAGTTTTTAGTAGCAGGCACACTTTTCTGACGTTTCTGTCAAGCTTATTCCACAATAGCTCAACGGGGTCAGGTGCTGTGGTGGTCAAGCCATCACATTAAGCAAGCATTTCCTCTTATTGAATCAACCAACGGCATACTGCGAAACATGTTTATTTAGATAATCAATAGCGACAAACAAAATTTACTTTACTTTCACAAAATAATTATTAAAAACTAACAATTATTTCGATGCACACTTTATTATCCTCAGAGTTCTGCTTAAGATCTACTAAGTACATCTTACCATATTACTAAATAAGAAGTGATACACAAGCATCTATTAAATACGAAACATAGTCATACAATAAAACATCTTTTTTATTTGCAATAGGCAATTTAACAGTGCAGAATTCAGTAAATCTATTTACTCATAAGTAAAGGTACTTTCGATGTTAACGCTCTCTCAACGCTTACAATCAATGTTTTTATCAATTGGGTATTTCTGAGCAAACTTTTCACTTTTATTATTGCAAAATGAGGTTCTCCCCCACTTTTAATTTGAACCAATTTAGCAAAGATATTATTTATTTAATTGAGTAAAAAATGTAACGTTGGTTCGCGCATCTGTATTTTAAACAAAATGTTGCTAGTATCTCGCTAAGTTTGTAAAGTGGAGCAGCCTCTCTCTTGTAGCAAGGTTATTGTAGTGGTTGCTTCAAATATTCTTCATAATCTTTATTTAAAATATTTAGTTTGATTATACTATTTTGATAAAAAATATTTTAAATACACTTTTTCTCTTTAGAAAATTCAACAAAGACTCTAAATTATATTTATCAGCAGCAAATGGCTCTACCATCAGCACTTATCGTACTAAACTACTCAAAGTAGATTTCAGTCTTTCCGTTTATGATGAATATGCCAACAAACCAATCATTGGGACCAACAATTTAACAAAATTGAACTTACTAGTCGATTTAAAAAATAAAAAATTACTTGACGGAACAACAACATTAAATGTCAGTGGAATCACGGTAAATGAAAATACTTCAAATCCTCATTATTATGCTATCAGTAATGAGTATGGTAAATTGTTTCAACGACTTTCCCCATTAACAAAACCATCTCATTATGACCTGCCACGTCCAAGAATATTAAATGGACAGACATTCAAAATTGCAAAATTAGAATTCGAACACACGGTAAAAGTAGGTCTTTGCTAATTTTCATCTTCTTCAGTATCTTATCCACTACATTCAGCAGCAAAGATAAATTTAACAGATGGGTGACCATGTGGAGATCGTCATTTCAATAAAATCACAGTTCCTGATAGTTACCTTTTACCTCATGTACAACATTTCTCAAGAAACTTAAACGGTTGCACAATTTTTTCCAAAATAGATTTGGTAAGAGCTTATCATCAAATTCCCATGGCTAATGATGATATACACAAACCAGCTATTACAACTCCATTTGGATTATTTGAATTCACTAGGCTCCTTTTTGGTTTAAGAAATGTTGCACAAACATTTCAAAGATTCATGGACCAAATTAATTACTTAAAAATTTAGATTTTGCATTTTTCTATATTGACAATATATTAGTTGTCAGCAAATCTGAAACCAAACCTAAAGATCATTTAAACAAAATTTTCAAACAACTATCTGAGTTTGGAATTAATAAATGAAATTAATTAGAGACGGAGTTGGAGCAATTCTTTGAGCAGCACGACCACCATGCCATGGGTCCCGGGTTCGAGATCAGGTCTCCCCGAGAATTTGATATTAAGAAATTAAAATAATCCACTCTGTTGTCTAGCTCGTAGCAATGCAAAAATAAGACATTCAAATTTCCTCACTTCCCTGACCTAATTCCCTTACGGGCAAAACCATGCTAACTCATCAAAGCGTTGTCCCCTAGGCTTTGGCCACATCGAATAAAAAAATATCAACCCAACTTAATGTATTTTCGGAGTTAGCACATTGGATTTTCTCAGCTACAAAATTACTGAGATGGCATATTATCTTCAGACGACCGAGTCCAAATTATTATGATTGTCTTTGACCAAGTTCTATAAAACAAATACAACAGTTATATTTCCACAGGTTTAGTCCAAATCTAGCCAAACAACTAAACTCAATTTACACTCATTTGGCCCAACTTCTCACAAAGGAACCTAACAAGCTAACAATTTTTGTTTACCACTAGAATGTGATGAACAACTTCATAAAATCAAACATCATTTTCAGAAGCAACTTTACTAGTCTATCCACTAGAAAATTCAAAATTTAATTTAACCATGGACGCTTATGCTAGTACTATTATTGGTACAGTTCTCCAACCATTCAATGAAAATCATTGGTAACCCACTGAATTTTTTTTCTAAAAAACTACAAGATATATAGTAGAAATAAAATATTTAGCTTTCAAAATTGTCTAGAAGATCAAGAATTTATAGTTTATACAGACCGCAAACCACTCACAACACAAACACTAACGGCAATATGCTCTAAAACAGAAAAAAGTCCAAGACAAACAAGACACCAGGACTATGTACATTATGCAAGTACTGCAGACTTCAGACATATTTTATTTTTATTTTTTTTTTTTTTTGGAGGGAGGTGAAATGCTTTATGCACGCTGGGGCACTCTTTCCCAGCAGTGTCGGACTCCTGTGGCGCAGTTTACCGACTAAAAGACCTCCCTTGCTCTCCGGACACTAGCCTGGAACCGTTTTCCACATTACTTCAAGCTAGGTCCTTTCCTTTAGCCCGTCATTCGACCATCTCTGCGGCGGCCTGCTCGTCTAGTTCTTTCTTTTTCCTGCGCAGGACATCTTCCGCGTACCTGACTGTGAGATTCCAGGTTTCTCCGTCGGCGATCATGGCTTGGACTATAGTTTCCGGGGCGATCGCCCCTCCTAGGTGGACTCTTAGCGCTCCCCTCACGGGAGCCCATCTCTGACACTCAAAGAAAGTGTGTTCTGCGGTGTCCGTTTGGCCTGGGCAATAGAGGCACTCCTGTGACACTACCTTTCCCATTCGGTGAAGATACGAACGAAAGTATCCGTGGCCACTCAGGAGTTGGGTTATGTAAAAACCTACCTCTCCATACCCTCTGTCGATCCAGGGGCCCAGATCACTGATGAGCCTCGCTGTCCATCGTCCCCTGTTCTCCTCTCTCCATCTTTGTTTCCATCTTTCCATGGTGTAGGACCTTTCCTCTCTGCGAACCGTTGCCTTGTCCATTTCTGCCTTCCTGAGATAAATCGCCCTTCGCTCCCTAGCGAGCAGGTCGATGGGAACCACCCCTGCAATCACCAGGACAGCCGGTTCGGAGACAGTGCGGTACGCTGAGGCCACTCTCAGGGCTGCGCGCCTTTGTACCTGGCCAAGTCTCTTCCGATATTGCTCCTTACTTAGGGCTTCCGCCCATACTTCTGCACCATACAGTAGGGTTGACTGTACTGCTGTCATCAGGAGGCGGCGTTTGCTCGAGCTTGGACCTCCCACATTGGCCATCAGCCTGCTCAGTAATGTGACGCCTCTTGCTGCTTTATCTGCAGTTTCCTTTATCTGCTGGAAGAAACTCATCTTGGTGTCAATTGTAACGCCGAGGTACCTCACCGATGGTCTCGTTCGTATGGTCTCTTCTCCGACTCGCACTGGAAGGATGGTCGGGATTCTCTTTTTGGTCAGGACAACGACCTCCGTCTTACTAGCTAGCGACAGTCCGTGCGCCGTCATCCAACTGTTTACGGCTCGCATCACCTGGTTCAGCTTTAGCTGCGCCTGTTGCACGTCGCGTGCTGATATCAGTGCAGCAACATCGTCCGCATACCCGACCAGGGACGTCTCTTCGGGTAGTTCGATTCGTAGCAGGCTGTCGTAGGTGGCGTTCCAGAGATCCGGTCCTAGTATCGATCCCTGTGCTGCCCCCGACGTGATTCTCCTTATTCGCTGTCCTTCTTTAGTCTCGTACAACAAGCATCGGTCTTTCAGATAATCGTCCAGTATCCGCAAGAGGTATCTCGGCACTTGGAACGAGCCCTCTAGCGCTTCCAGCATGTCGACCCATCGCGCGGAGTTGAAGGCGTTCTTCACGTCTAGTGTTACCAAAAGCACCACTCTGCGCGAGTAGCGGCTATGGTCTTCAGCTTTCCTGACCGCCTCGATAACCTCCAGAATTGCATCCGCCGTGGACAGCCCCGCCCTGAAGCCATACTGTCTCGGCGAGAGATCGCCGGCGTTTCGGATTGCTGCTGTAAGTCTCGCCCTGATGAGCTTTTCGAAGATTTTTCCAGCAGTGTCCAACATGCACAAGGGGCGGTAGGCAGACGGCTGTCCGGGCTCCCCCTTACCTTTGCTTATTAAAACTAAGCGCGCTATCTTCCAGCGTGAGCAAAAGACCCCCGATTCCAAGCATGTGTTGTACATGCGCAGCAGCAGCTCCGGGTTTTGCCAGTACACCATCTTCAAGACTTCACTCGGTAGACCGTCTGGGCCTGGTGCCTTCTTGTTTTTCATGGTAAGTACGGCTCTCTCCAACTCCTCCGCTGTGAACATCGGGAATACCCCAACTGAACCGAAGTCAGCGTCTGCTCTCACCGGATGTTCGGGAAAGAGTGCGTCCACGATGTTTTCCATGGTGGCGGCCTCTATCACACACGTAGGTTTTAGGACTCCCAGTTTCTGGGTCACTAGTTTGTACCCGAGCCCCCATGGGTCCCTGTTGACGTCATCTACCAAAACTCGCCAGCATCGGGCTTTGCTTCGGTTTATTGCCTGCCGAAGCTCCTTTTTCGCCGATTTATACTCTGCGGATCGAAGATTTGCCTCGTTCCGGTTTCTTGCCCTTTGTGCAACGCGCCGAAGTCTGAGGCACTCTCTGCGTAAGCCCGCGATCTCCTGAGTCCACCAGTACACCGGCTGTTTTTCGTGGCGTGGTTTTCTCCTCGGCATAGAAGTATCGCACGCTTTCACTATGAGCTCCATGGTTGAGGTTACGAGGTTTTCCGCGCCTGATCTTCCGCTCGGGTTTGCTCTTCCAATCTCCTCGCCTCTTGCCAGTTCTCTTGCGAATTTCTCGGCGTCCATTCTCTCAACGTTCCACCTAATCGATGCGTATCGGGTGTCCCTGCGTGGTTGTCCCCCGTCGCAGATGTCGAACTCGATGTACTGGTGGTCGCTCCCAGTGTAATCCTCAAGAACTTTCCAGCTCTGTATATGCGGCGCCAGGCTTTCGGTGGCGAAGGAAACGTCGGGGATAGTTTCCCCATACCCAGGGCGCCGGAAGGTGGTTACTGCGCCGACGTTTAGCACTATAAGCCCTATTCTGGCGGCCATTTCCATTATATATTTCCCTCGGGAGTCAGGATGTGGCATACCCCACTCGAGCGCTCTCGCATTAAAGTCTCCGGCCACTATCATGTGTCCCGTCGTCCTCATGATTTCGTCTTCCAGGCCGTCGACCTTATCCCGGAATTCTTGTATTGACTCATTTGGCTTCAGGTAGCAGCTGAAATAGGTCACGTTCCCGCATTTGACCCATACAAAACCCCTGCCTGCAACCAGAGTCCTCCCCGCATCCAAGACCCAGATAGCTGCGGTTCCGAGGAGGTCTGAGTACCAGGAAGAGGAGTCCCTATCCCGATACTGCTCGCTCAGCAACAGAATGTCAGCTTGCCTTTCGGATGCAAGCTGATATAGGAGATCGTTGGCCGTCCTGCTCCTATTTAAATTTCCCTGTAGTATGCGCTTCATTTTATGAGTGCTTTGGCCTTGACCAGCTCATCTTGGAAAACGCAGCATCGCCCTGAGCCCGCCACGTGTGTCAGGCGGTCTTTCTCCAGGCCTCTGTCTGCGCAGAGCACGCAGCGTTGGGAGGCGGTACATGTCTTCGCCTTGTGTCCTGCTGTTCCACATCTGTAGCACAGAGCGCTCCTATCCGGTCCTTTGCAATCTCTGGCCACGTGCCCATAACCAAGACACCTAAAGCATCGTTTCACGACTGCTCTTTTCCTCACTCTACAGTAGACCCAGCCGATCTGAATCTTCTGCCGCTCTAGCAGTTTCGCCGCCGCTTTTTCGCGAGACTTCAGACATATTAAAGGAACAGCAAATGCAGTTGCTGATACTTGTTATTTAGAATTTCACTTGCAAATTTCGAATGTTCAAACTTGTCCCATATGGAGGGTAATATGAAAATGGAGACTACCACCAATGTTGGTCTTAGATGACATGGACGTATAGGGTCTATCGGTAAGTTTCTGAATTCTCTGTCACGGATTCGAACCAGGTGTCCGATAAAAGAGATTTTCTAGTCTCACTCAATGGCTTACACTTGCGAAAATGTGTCTTAACATACATAATGGTCTTCATCTACTCCATCGTATTTATTTTCCCAACACTCTGAGTACATTTCTAAGTGGCGAATTTCTTAAGAATTTATCAAATTATGTCAAGATTAAATTTGTATTTAAACAGCTACTATACATTTTTCATTGAAAAAAGCGTTGCTAGGAGAAATAATTACTATGTTATTGCCGTAACAGTCGCAACACTGTTAATTTTTTAAATTCACTTAAGTAAATGAATATGATAAATCTACCTGATTAAAAGGAATTGTCCATGTTATCATGAACACAAAAGAAGCTTTCATAGAAGATAAAAGAAATGGTGATTTAAGACGTTCGATGAATTTGTAATCAACATAAAAATGTCAACTTTAAGTGGGTGTGAAATAACATAATATGATAATGATAAGAATCAATGAAATAAGTATCTATTGTACCTTATAATACCCATTAAACTAAATATTATTTGATTGATCCCTATTCAATGAAAATGTTTACACTTTCGATATTACAAGCGAACTCAATCACGTTACCAACCTGAATTACATCATCACAATTTTTTATAAATTTCCCAAATTTGTTGTTGATGCAAAATGAAATAAGATTAGTTTAGTTAAGCTTAGCTTGAATTCAATCAATTAAAATTAGGGCTTCGACAAAAGGTCAAAGTCTTACGCAAATTTAGTTACAACAGCTTCTTGCTGCTTTATGTTGTCCGGTAATAATCATATTGTTAAAAGTCAATAGAAGAAGAAAATTGAATCAGAAGGACTAATTTTTTTCATATATTAAAACAGTCATAGTGCTGCTAAGACGCACACTCTTTTATTGCTTTAAGTCATACACTCGTCCTATTAAAAGTAGTTCTTCCAGTTTCTTTAAGGCACTGTTTAATTAATTTTCTTTATGAATTATAAATATTTCTAAGAAATGCTAATAAATAATGGCATTGAATATTCTAGTGGATAGACTAGTAAAGTTGCTTCTGAAAATGATGTTTGATTTTATAAAGTTGTTCATCACATTCTAGTGGTAAACAAAAATAATTAGCTTGTTAGGTTCCTTTGTGAGAAGTTGGGCCAAATGAGTGTAAATTGAGTTTAGTTGTTTGGCTAGATTTGGACTAAACCTGTGGAAATATAACTGTTGTATTTGTTTTATAGAACTTGGTCAAAGACAATCATAATAATTTGGACTCGGTCGTCTGAAGATAATATGCCATCTCAGTAATTTTGTAGCTGAGAAAATCCAATGTGCTAACTCCGAAAATACATTAAGTTGGGTTGATATTTTTTTATTCGATGTGGCCAAAGCCTAGGGGACAACGCTTTGATGAGTTAGCATGGTTTTGCCCGTAAGGGAATTAGGTCAGGGAAGTGAGGAAATTTGAATGTCTTATTTTTGCATTGCTACGAGCTAGACAACAGAGTGGATTATTTTAATTTCTTAATATCAAATTCTCGGGGAGACCTGATCTCGAACCCGGGACCCATGGCATGGTGGTCGTGCTGCTCAAAGAATTGCTCCAACTCCGTCTCTAATTAATTTCATTTATTAATTCCAAACTCAGATAGTTGTTTGAAAATTTTGTTTAAATGATCTTTAGGTTTGGTTTCAGATTTGCTGACAACTAATATATTGTCAATATAGAAAAATGCAAAATCTAAATTTTTAAGTAATTAATTTGGTCCATGAATCTTTGAAATGTTTGTGCAACATTTCTTAGACCAAAAAGGAGCCTAGTGAATTCAAATAATCCAAATGGAGTTGTAATAGCTGGTTTGTGTATATCATCATTAGCCATGGGAATTTGATGATAAGCTCTTACCAAATCTATTTTGGAAAAAATTGTGCAACCGTTTAAGTTTCTTGAGAAATGTTGTACATGAGGTAAAAGGTAACTATCAGGAACTGTGATTTTATTGAAATGACGATCTCCACATGGTCACCCATCTGTTAAATTTATCTTTGCTGCTGAATGTAGTGGATAAGATACTGAAGAAGATGAAAATTAGCAAAGACCTACTTTTACCGTGTGTTCGAATTCTAATTTTGCAATTTTGAATGTCTGTCCATTTAATATTCTTGGACGTGGCAGGTCATAATGAGATGGTTTTGTTAATGGGGAAAGTCGTTGAAACAATTTACCATACTCATTACTGATAGCATAATAATGAGGATTTGAAGTATTTTCATTTACCGTGATTCCACTGACATTTAATGTTGTTGTTCCGTCAAGTAATTTTTTATTTTTTAAATCGACTAGTAAGTTCAATTTTGTTAAATTGTTGGTCCCAATGATTGGTTTGTTGGCATATTCATCATAAACGGAAAGACTGAAATCTACTTTGAGTAGTTTAGTACGATAAGTGCTGATGGTAGAGCCATTTGCTGCTGATAAATATAATTTAGAGTCTTTGTTGAATTTTCTAAAGAGAAAAAGTGTATTTAAAATATTTTTTATCAAAATAGTATAATCAAACTAAATATTTTAAATAAAGATTATGAAGAATATTTGAAGCAACCACTACAATAACCTTGCTACAAGAGAGAGGCTGCTCCACTTTACAAACTTAGCGAGATACTAGCAACATTTTGTTTAAAATACAGATGCGCGAACCAACGTTACATTTTTTACTCAATTAAATAAATAATATCTTTGCTAAATTGGTTCAAATTAAAAGTGGGGGAGAACCTCATTTTGCAATAATAAAAGTGAAAAGTTTGCTCAGAAATACCCAATTGATAAAAACATTGATTGTAAGCGTTGAGAGAGCGTTAACATCGAAAGTACCTTTACTTATGAGTAAATAGATTTACTGAATTCTGCACTGTTAAATTGCCTATTGCAAATAAAAAAGATGTTTTATTGTATGACTATGTTTCGTATTTAATAGATGCTTGTGTATCACTTCTTATTTAGTAATATGGTAAGATGTACTTAGTAGATCTTAAGCAGAACTCTGAGGATAATAAAGTGTGCATCGAAATAATTGTTAGTTTTTAATAATTATTTTGTGAAAGTAAAGTAAATTTTGTTTGTCGCTATTGATTATCTAAATAAACATGTTTCGCAGTATGCCGTTGGTTGATTCAATAAGAGGAAATGCTTGCTTAATGTGATGGCTTGACCACCACAGCACCTGACCCCGTTGAGCTATTGTGGAATAAGCTTGACAGAAACGTCAGAAAAGTGTGCCTGCTACTAAAAACTTGTGGGATATTTTGTAGACAGGTTGGAACAAAAATTTCATCAGAAACTTTAACAAAATTGCTTAACAGGATCCCGAAACTTTGTGAAGCGGTTATAAAATATAACTGTTATTTTTAATCTTTTTTCATCAATGTTTTGTTTACTCGCTTACTCATCAAAAGTTTTTCAATATATTTCCTAACCTCAAAAATACTAAATTTTCAGGAAAGGCATACTTTTGAGCGGCATTATTAAAGTTAACAAGTTGTTCGCGATTCACGTTTGCTGAAATAAACGTTAACATAAACAACATAACACATGCAAAATATCAACACTTTCCACATCACACCAAACCCAACTTATTCGCACAATGCAGCGGACTTACCATGCAATAGTCCTACCGTGCAAATTATCGCAATCATACATCGTTCAAATCTAAAATTTTAGAGATAAGCTAATTAGTCTAACGCATTGTAATTTTACTTTCATTGGTCACTCTAAACCAAATAATATTATTGTATTGTATTGTATCAGAGTAGATATTACAGTTAGTCTTTTGCAAAATCATTTTTGGTGTGATCACCTCGAGCACTTGCAGTTTGGTCATCTAATAGTGAAGTCAGTTAATCTGTAGTTAAGATCTGTAGTTAATTTTGCCGTCATTAAAGTACTTTATATACATCAAGTTGTGCGTTTAATTTCAATAAACACGTTTAATCATAAAAGAACAATCATTTAATGGTGCCGAAACCCGGGAATACACTTCCCGAAGTATAGAGACAATTTTAGTGTGGAACACGTGCATTGGATACCTGGATAATTAAGGAATTATTACTGCAACTTTATTTGCCCTATTTAATTAAAAACAATAAATTCTTCTAACGAAACGCTAAGAAAGCAATTTTTGCAATTAAATTACATACATACAACAATCGATTTATTAATTCAAGACACATAATTAGTTGGACAATATTTTCAATAAACAAGAGCTACGGACATACATAAAATATAGTAAGGTGATTATTTGGAAAAAATTTGAACATTAAATATTTCGAAGCAGTGTAATGTATGAGAATATATGCATCTCAGTGCAACGTCATCCGAACAGTTATATATTAATTGCAACGACTGCATGTTATTTGTGAAGAAACGGTACACTATTTGTGCAATGCTATAACAGTCATCTGCTCTTAAATGCCTTGTTTAGTAAACAGATAATTAATTCCTTTATCTTTACGAATTATATATTTAAAATACATAAAAAGTGTTTAATGCGAATAAAACATTTCAATTAAAAACTATCGAATTGACATAGAATTAGTGCGATTTATATAATATTCAACAAAATGACTGAAGTGGCTGAATTAAAGTCCAAAAGGGGTCGGATGAAGGGCTCTTTAACAAAATTAAAATCATTTGCAGAGAATATTCCTATTAAAAAAAACAATTGAAGATCTTGAATCTCGGCTAGAAGTTTTAGAAAGACATTTTAATGAATTTTGTGCAGTTGATGACAAATTAGATAGCCTTAGTGTTCCATCCGAATTTTCCGATTTCGAAGATTAATATCTCGCGGTCAAGCCTATTCTTATAAAAGAAATCAGTATCTTAAAGAATAATCTTAACGCACCAGATCCGGCGATATAGTGATCTCAATTCAACAATGACACGGCCCAACAACCTACTCTATTGGATACCGTCACAAATCAGACCATTTCTCACGACAAGCCATCCATAGACATAAGGTTACCACAAGTTCACATTCAACCTTTTTCTGGGGATTCGTTTAAGGACCGTTTCATATCGTCAGTAGATAAGAGAGAGGGATTGTCGGATTCGCATAAACTGCAATATTTGAAGGGATTTCTGAAAGGGGAAGCTGCGTTTTTAATCAAGCACATATCAGTAACAGAAGCTAATTATAATGAAGCTTGGTCTAAACTTGTAGCAAGATACGACAAAATACATTACATTTTGAATTCGTACATTAAAACATTCCCCATTCATCAACAGCACAGTTGCGAAGACTTGCTGATACCTCTGATGAGATCATTAGAGAGGAATAGAAACACTAGGAAATGATGCTAAGAATAGAGATCCTTGGCTTATATATCTTATTCTTCAGAAAACAGACGCTGAGACACGTAAGGCTTGGGCTGAATCGGATTCACACGACGATTTTCCTACACTGCAAGACTTTCTTGACTTTTTAAATAAACGTTGTGATGCGTTTGAAACTGTAGAACCATCTTTTAAAAGACCAACTCCAAATAAACCTACTCTTCGCACGTTTCAAAGTGACATTCCAGCAAAATGTCTTCAATGTTCGCAACAGCACTGGATGTGCAAGCTAGACGCAATCTGGTCACAAAACTAGCACTATGTTTCAATTGTCTCAGTTCAGGACATCAAGCGCAGAAGTGTAAATCTAAATTTTCTTGCCACTTCTGCAAGCAGCCACACCACTCAACCTTGCATCAGCAGGACACAAATTTCAACAGTAAATTTACATCACACCTGTCAAACACCGAGCTCATGCCAGACCAGTCATTGGCTCCTGCCATTCTCAACCCTAATGCAGTTCCATTCCCACAAAGTCAACCAAGTGCATCTACTTCGCAAGCAACCGGTACCACCCAAATACATTCACTCGCATCAGTCAACCCACACCGCAACCGATTGTTCCTTTTACCAACCGCACTGGTATATATCACCGATATACGGGGGAGACGCCAACCCTGTCGCATATTAATAGATTCTGGATCACAGGCCTCGTTTGTAACAGAAGACTGCGTGCAACGCCTAGGTCTCAAACGTGAAAAGGCAAGAGTAACCGTACAAGGATTAGGTTCAGTGAACTCAGGGCACACCAGAGGCAATGTCACATTTACAGTTTTATCACGCTTTGATCCATCGCTACAAATTAAGGTAGATGCTTATGTTTTGCCAAAATTGACCTCACTTCAGCCAATTACTCATTTCAATGTTAAGAATTGGAAGCACTTAAGAAAATATCCCATCGCTGATCTGCAGTTTAATGAACCAGGTAAGATAGATATCTTGTTGGGAGCTGAACATTTTATAAAAATTCTCAAGCCAGGACAGTTTATTTCCTCAGGTGACCACCCAGCTCTTCAGAACACCATATTCGGTTACATAATAGCCGGTTGTCTCAATAACTCTAAAGAGTCTACGCCACTACAAGCACTTCATACAAACGTTGAAGACGTTCATTTCACTCTGCGTAAATTCTGGGAAATTGAAGACATCCCAATGCAAAAACCAACATACACTATAGAAGAGCAAGTTTGCGAAACACATTTCTCTACAACATCAACTTGGTCAACTTCAGGAGGAGTTAGCATCTCTGCTTTAAATTAGAGGGTTTTTTTGAGGAAGTGGGCGTCAAACTCACAAGACTTTCTCGACAAACTAGCACCAGATGACTGCGGTATCTCTTCTCTTCGAATAGACGAACATCCAAGCTCGATCAAGGTTCTGGGACTCCGATGGATTCCAGGAGAAGATGTTTTCACCTTTGACGTAAATTCTTCTCACCGCATACCTGTTACCAAGAGGAGCATACTCTCCGAATCAAGTAGAATTTTCGACCCTCTTGGCTTCCTGGCTCCTATCACTGTCATATTTAAAATGTTACTACAAACGCTTTGGCTAAAAGGTTATTCATGGGATGAGCCGATATCTGCAGCTATTGAGACTAAATGGACCGAAATTCACAACAATCTTCATCACATAACATATCTCCGAACTCCCCGATGCTTGTCAACCAGTGTCACAGCCTATGAACTTCATGGGTTCTCCGATGCGTCGGAATCAGCATATGCCGCAGTGGTATATTGTCGCACTAGTTCTAGTACTGGTGAGGTCACCTGCACCTTAGTGGCTGCCAAAACAAAAGTAGCCCCAATAAAACAGTTATCTGTTCCTCGACTTGAGCTTTGTGGAGCATTTTTGCTTGCACAGCTTTTTCAATCAATCAAAGATGCACTCACAAAACCCGACATCAGTTGTTTCGGGTGGACGGACTCGATGATTGTACTTTCATGGCTTTCATCACACCCATGAAAATGGAAGTGCTACGTAGGCAACAGAACTTCACAAATTCTAACCATTTTTCCCAGATCATTTTGGAACTACTAAAGAAAATCCTGCAGACCTAGCTTCTCGCGGAACTTCACCACAACACCTCAAGGATGAACACATCTGGTGGAACAGCCCGCAATGGCTCCGAACGGACTGGACACAAAGGACATCTGTTGAGGTTACGTCTACTATCCCAGCGGAAGTTGACATGGAAATAAGACCAAATCACTTCAATAGTTACCACACTGCAATCGGTAATGATACCCTGGCAGACTTATTCAAAAGAAAATCATCTTTAAGAACTATCCTCCGCATTTTGGGTAGATGTATTCGATATTACCGGATCAGCCTGGGCAAACACAACAAATATAACAAAATATTGGTGCCATGGATTACAACTGATGAGATGAACATCGCAATGCGGATTTGTATTCGTTGGACTCAGGGAGAAGCATTTCAAGAAGAGTTGCGACTATTACAAGGGCATAAACCTCTCTCCTATCGAAGCAAGTTACTTCCACTTACACCCTTTATCGACGGAAAGCAAATTCTACGAGTGGGCGGACGACTTGAAAATACCAACTGTTCCTACAATACAAAACATCCTGTGATTTTGCCAAAGCATCACACATTCGTTGATTTGCTTATTAAATATACACATGAAAAATACTGTCATGCAGGAATATCTCTACTTCTCAGCATTTTAAGGCAAGAGTACTGGATCATATCATGTAGAACATTAATTAAGCGACATATACATCATTGCCTTACCTGCGTACGGCATAGAGCATCAACATCACAGCAGCTCATGGCTCAACTTCCTGCTTCTCGAGTAACACCCGCAAGAGCCTTCGCAAACGTTGGAGTGGATTACGAAGGTCCCATTTCACTCCTACGTCATCGTGGTAGAGGGGCCAAGTCTACAAAGGGATACATCGATCTCTTCGTTTGCTTTAGTACCAAGGCAATACATTTAGAAGTTGCAAGTGGGTTGTCTTCGGAAGCTTTCATCTCCTGCTTAAAAAGGTTTCTTGGAAGAAGAGGCCTTCCCTCTAATATTTACAGTGACAACGGCACAAATTTCGTAGGGGCAAATAGAGAACTTTGTGAACTATATAAGTTAGTCGTATCACAGACTCATAACACGCTAATTGCAGATTATTTGTCAAACAACAAGATCAGCTGGCACTTCATACCACACTCTTCGCCACACTTTGGCGGCATTTGAGAGTCTGGCATCAAATCGGTGAAGGGCCTACTAAGTTAAACCATCGGTGACTCACGTCTCACCTTTGAAGAGTTATCGATTCTAGTTGCTAAAGTATAGGGAGTCTTAAATTCTAGACCACTTGGTCCTATATCTGATGATGTTAGCAGTATTAACGCGATTACTCCAGCACACTTCCTCATCGGGCAGCCAACCACAGCTCTTCCAGAACCCTTAATCGAAGAGGCGAAAATTTCTTACCTGACCCGATGGCGTCTCGTCCAGAAAATAGTTCAAGATTTCTGGAAACGTTGGCACAACGATTACTTGACAAATTTACAAAATCGACCCAAATGGAGGCAAACAGTTAGCAATGTTCAAGTCGGCGATCTAGTTCTCATCCGAGAAAACAATCTTCCACCATCAACATGGCTCCTAGGACACATCATTGAAACTCACCCGGGTCGAGATCATTTGGTTTGAGTAGCTACTATTAAGACGTCAAAAGGAGAGACGAAGCGACCTATAACAAAGTTAGTGAGATTACCAGTTTGTTAAGGCGCCTTAACGGCGGGAGTATGTTCGCGATTCACGTTTGCTGAAATAAACGTTAAACATAAACAACATAACACATTCAAAATATCAACACTTTCCACATCACACCAAACCCAACTTATTCGCACAATGCAGCGGACTTACCATGCAACAGTCGTACCATGCAAATTATCGCAATCATACATCGTTCAAATCTAAAATTTTAGAGATAAGCTAATTAGTCGAACGCATTGTAATTTTACTTGCATTGGTCACTCACAAATAATAATATTGTATTGTATTGTATTAGAGTAGATATTACAGTTAGTCTTTTGCAAAATCATTTTTGGTGTGATCACCTCGAGCACCTGCAGTTTGGTCATCTAATAGTGAAGTCAGTTAATCTGTAGTTAAGATCTGTAGTTAATTTTGCCGTCATTAAAGTACTTTATATACATCAAGTTGTGCGTTTAATTTCAAAAACACATTTAATCATAAAAGAACAATCACAAGTATTGAGTTATAGATTACAGGAAAACTGCAGCTTTTTTAACCAATTCCATTGTTGCTGAAAAATTTATGTTTTTATGTTAATTTATAAGACTATGTCTTCTAATACAACAAACTTTTATAAGAACTCTTGCGTACCTGTTTGAGAATTATTGAAATTTGACAGTAATGAGTTGTGCAAAGTATTTCTTTCGCTTCAATGTAACGTCTTTTATAATGTTTATGTTCAAGCAAAATTACCTATTTCAAGTTGAAAAATTTATGTAGATTTTCAAAAATTCCTATTTTCTAGATGTTCAGCAAAACTATTACGATAATCATAATTTGCATAGTTTTTGACAAATTTACATGAACAAACTTGATTTCTAATTACAAACTTTTCTAACATACAAAAAAGAGACGTGGAGAGTGTTAAGAAAAATACAGATTTAAATTATTATTAATTTTTGAGTTATTAATGAAAGTTTCTAATAAGAAACTGGAGAGTTATCCAAAACCATTTATAGAGGTTATATAGCGTAAGCTTAGTACTAATATAAAAACTTTTAATCAAATAATGTTTTAAGGGGTAACACCAGTTTGGCTTCTTCAAAAATTCTAAAACGATATCGACAGTTAAAGGTAAATTTTCGAGCTATAGAAGTAAAGCGCACATAATTTTTTATTTACAACTGAACCCTAACGAAAACTTTAAGCGGGTTTTTTGTCGAAACAGCATATTCAAAGTCGGTGGGCACTCCAGCTTCGCCAATTTTTCATTAATCTACCTGAAATATTTTTTAGTTTAATCGTCACATGTCTATCGAAATACGTAGGATTTTTGAAAATATTGTAACGTGCACGAGGTAGACCACAGAAAGAGAAAAGGTGAACCGTATAATGCGCACGCCCCAGGTGGCCAGAAATCAAGGAAAGGTAATGTAAAATATAGAATGTCAAGGACGGCTCGAATCTATGGTGAGGTGAAAATGTCTAACGGAAACATCTAGAATTAAGCCGCCGTGTCATGCTCCCCAAAAATTTTTAATTCGGTTGCGAAAGCGAACGTTTAAGTTAAAATAATCATGCTAGTGCCATCTTCGCCGAAGGGAAGGGCTTTTATGCTTTATTTAAAAGCACAGTCTGATGAGTCTGTTCCGATTTATATCTATTTTCTTCCATCCAATATTCAATGTAGTAGAATCGTACTTCATTGAATGCGTTTAACGGGTCTCCATTGCTGAGCATTTGGCTGCCTTCGTTGAAATCAAAGTTCAGCACAGCAGGCATAACACTGCTGCTGGCTTTGTTTTCACAGAGGCGGCTTTGCTTTGCAACTGTGGATCCCGTTGGCAGTCCTTGTGCTTGTGTACGTTCTCGTTTTCTTTATTTTGGGCAAATTAAGACCGGGACTACGCAAGATTCAATTTATTTAATTTTTGCAACATTCGTGGCTTGAAAGGTTTACTGCCACTTGATCGCGGAAAATACGGCAGTTTTTGCACTAAGCGAAACCAAGGTTGTTTCCTATTCTGATATTAATCACATTATTGGTTATCACTTATAGGGGCTCTTCTCTCCTCAGAGGGGAATCGCAGTTTATATTAGAGATAATGTGCCATTCTCCCATCTCCCTCAATTCTATTCTACTAATCCAGAATTTAATTATGTCTGGATTAGATTTAAACTCTATCGGCACATTATGCACTTCTGCTTTTTATACCGCAGCCCTAATATATCTGACACTGACAATGTGTGCTCCTTTGATAAGCTGTCTTCTGATATCGATAAGATTTTGGAAATATCAGCCTCTTCTGTAATCATTCTTGCTGGCGATTTCAATGTCCACAACACACAGTGGCTCGGGCATTCTTCTACCACAAGCCTGCCTGGAAGATACTTCGAGTTATTTAGTGAGTCCTTTCCTTTGCAACAACTGGTTGAGGTTGAGTGTCCGACTCGTATTTCTGGCACTTTGGGCCACAACGCGCATCTTTTGGATGTATTTCTATCTTCGCATCCAGAAAAGTACTCGGTTTCGGTAACTGCTCCATTGGGTAATTCCGCCCAATTCTCCACATCCCCTCTGACAACCACTAACCTAAACTCCACCAAAAGATTAATGTGGCATTATAAAAATGCTGATTGGGCGGGACTTAATAAATATCTAAGAGAGCTGGATTGGTCTGATTGCTTTTATATGAGAGACGTTAACAAAAGCACCGATTATATTTTGAACATCCTATGGTTTGGAATGTATCACTCTATTCCTCATAGCTTCAAGAACAGCAAACCAACTAACACCAATTGGTTCAATAATGACTGTTTCGCAGCCATTAAAAATCAGGAAGCAGGAAGCAGCCTTCTAGGCATATAAATTGTGCCCTTCAGAGGAATTAAGACGTATCTATAGAGATGCGCGGAATATTTGCAATTCAGAAATTAGTCGGGCAAAGTTCAATTTCGACCAGAGCAGCAGACTCAAAAGGGCAGTAAGGGCTTCTGGTCTCTAGTAAAAACCGTAAAGAACAATTTCACCTGTTCGTCAGCACCACCACTCATTTATTATGGGAATGTTTTTACTGACTCATTGAACAAGGTCAACCTGTTTGCTGGTAATTCGTACTTGCCACCTTCATCGCAACCACTTACATCTCCATCAGAGTGCACTAGTAGGCAAAATCCGTTACAATTTCGCACTCGAGAAGTTTTAAGAGTACTTTCGAAACTCGACGTGTCTAAAGGTACTGGGCCTTATGGTTTCTCGCCCCTTGTTTTAAAACGCTGCGCCTCTGCCTTCGCTAAACCTCTGCGCAAACTTGTTCACCTGTCATATTCAACAGGAATGTTTCCAAGTGTATGGAAGCTTGCTCATGTCCAGCCGATACTTAAAAAAGGAGAGGCATGCGACCCCTCTAACTACAGACCAATTGCACTAACCTCGATCATATCTAAAGTTTTTGAATCACTCATCAACTCCCAGTTGTTGAAATATCTAGAAAATAACCATCTTATCAACGATTGCCAGTACGGTTTCCGAGCTGGCCGCTGGATGGAGACTTACTAACGGCTCTAAAGGAGCGTTGGAATCATTGTCTTCATAATTTTGGTGAGTCCGAAACCGTCGCTCTTGATATTTCAAAGGCTTTTGATAGAGTCTGACATGCTGCCCTTTTAGCCAAACTTCAAACATTTGGCTTACACCCTACCCTCGTCAAATAGATAGAGAGTTTTTTGTCAGGCCATTCAATCCGTGTAGTAATTGACGGAGTTACATCTGATTCCTACGAAATAAATGCCGGTGTACCCCAGGGTTCAGTTCTTTCACCAACCTAATTTCTTCTTTTTATTAATGATCTCTTATCCCTTACTCTCAATCCCATTCATAGTTTCGCCGACGACAGCACCCTTGATTTCGCGTACTTATTTGATCCTGTAATGAATTCACGTGGGAATGCTACAGAAGTCAATCGGGAACGCATATTTAGATCATTAAACAACGACATTTCTATGGTTTTCGCTTGGGGCAGAGCAAGATGTTACGTTTAATGCATCCAAAACTCAAAGCTGTTTAATGCCCCTTAAAAAACGGCCCAGTTCACCCCCAACCCATTTCAGTCGACGGAGTGAATATACGCAATTCACCCTCCCTAAACATCTTGGGTATTCAGACATCCAGCAATCTTAGCTGGACTGGCCATATATTTGCAATCGCTAAAAGTGCGATGAAATGTTTGGGTTTTCTACAGAGATGTAAGAAATATTTCACCCCACCTTACTTAGCGCTGATCTACAAGTCCCACATTAGGCCTAGACTTGAATATAATTCCCATATTTGGGCAAGGGCAGGACACACCGCATTGTCCTCATTAGACAAAGTCCAGCGTAAGGCTATTAAACTTATTGGCGATTCCTCAATCTCTGAGGGCCTTGACTCTCTGGAGGATCGTAGGAATGTCGGTTGTCTTTCACTCTTCTATCGCTATTTCCACGGCCATTGTTCTAACGAAATTTCTAGCCTGATTCCTTGTAGACGCGCGATACAAGATCTACAAGTCGCTCACACCCCTATACTCTCCAGGTCAAATTTGGACGTACCGTCAAATTTCGGGAATTTTCTAAGCAGAACAACACGAATGTGGAACAGTTTACCATTTTCCCTCGTCTTATGAGCTTGAAACTTTCAAACGGGGTGTACATCGACACCTCCTTCACTCCAACCTCCTAACCCATTTCCCTCATCTTTAATTCCTTTTCTACCAAGGCTGTGCTTTAGCATCATAGGGCATCCCCTTAGCGTTGGCAACGTCATATATAAAAAAAGAAGAAGCAAAGTAGTATAAGTACATCCGAGTAGTAGCTTAGTTAGTTTAAGTCGTAATTTGGACTGCGAAGAGTTTACGTTTAATACTGAGAGCAGTTAGTGGTGTTTTAACGAGTTAAGTTATAAGTGCTAATTATTAAAATTAAACAGGTCTGTGAAGTTAGCCCCCAAATGGAACGAAAATTCTATTTAAATAGCTCATTCGTTTGACCAGGGAATGGCCATGTTGACCCACCAATTAGTTTTGTTAACCAACTTTTTGAAAACGAGTTATTCAAAAAACAAAAATCGGGGCTAATTTCAGACTTTTTTCAAATCTTATGAAATTCGAAAATCGCTAACTACATCGAGTTTATAAAAAGTTTATTTTGCATTTTTTGCAAATTCACTCGGGTCAAGTGTAAATTTTGTGCATATTTTGAAAATATTTTACTTCAAAAGTGGTGTGACAGTTAAGTGATCAGAATATAATACAGCATAACAGATCGGTGTTTAAATTTGTTGGCTTAAGATTTAGTTTTCGGTTTCGTGTGAAAGCGTCCAGCAGCATATTTTATTATTTTTTGTTTCACTATTTATCATCACATGCAGGCTGAGTTATTGTGCCCAACGTTGCGACCATATTTTTTCAAAGCGCTCCTGATCATCAGCTGTCAAGCTGCCATTTCTTATCATATCCTAAAAAATGAAAATTCTACATTAATGTATACCTATACAATAAATTAGTGCACTTACTTATGACCACACAAAAGAGGTGAAAACGGAAAACTATATATATATATATATATATATATATATATATATATATATATATATATAAATATATATATATATATATATACATATAATAGATTAGTTCAGATAAGGTCGGTGAATCAGAAACTACTTATATATAATTATATTTGTGAATTAATTATTTTGTGGAATTTTGCTCTGATTGAACTTCTTCATGGTTGTTATATTCGAAGAATGAAACAATAGGTTTGTGGAAGCTGAAATACGTTATAAATACTTTAGATTCGAATTTATTTAAATATTGGGGATACAAATAAGTTTTCAGGGTTTTTTTTCGTAACTTTGAAGCTTTATTCAGAGCAATTGGTACAATGCATTTTATTCAAAGTATTGTCCATCGTTAGCTACAACTTTTTCCCATCTTCTTGGTAGCATACGGATTCCTCGTCAAAAAAATGCCTCGTCTTTTGAGTCAATCCAAGAGTCTACCCAATTTTTGGTTTCTTCGTAAAAAGTGAAGCGTTGTTTATTTATTTGTTTAAGCTTGATACAAGCTACAACATAAAAAATACAAAAATACAATCTAAAACATAATACTAATACTACAAACTATAATAAATGATAAGTAATAATAAAAGAATAAATAGTATAAGCTACAATATGAGCTATAAATATAGTAGATACAGGCAGAAGGCGGAAGGAAGAAGAATTAAGGAAGGCGATCAAGATCAGGATGGGCGGGATCAAGATATAAGGCTTTGTGATGGGATGATTAACTCAGATGGAAGTCAAAGGAGGAAAGATCGTTGACTTTTCGTAGCATCCTGGTAATTGGCTCGCTTTGACCATAGTTTGTGCGATGGCGGTCGAGTCGGAAAAGGGAAGTGGACCTAAGGTTACGGGGATTGGTATAGATTGGTGAAGATTGCAGGATTGAAGCGCAGTCTATGGCACCAGCTAATAACTGATAAATGAAGAGAATGTCGGAAACATCAGGACGTTTACTTTTAGGTGGTAAGTCGATCAGTTTCAGACGGTTTTCAGAAGGTGGAAGGTTGAATCTGTCTACCCACGGAAGATCACGTAGAGCGAAGCGAATGAACCTACGCTGGACAGATTCAATCCTATTAATGTGAGTTGTTTGTTTAGGTGACCATACCTGGCTGGCATATTCAAGGAGAGGTCTAATGAAGGAGATGTAGAGAGATTTGGAAACATAAGGATTGGAGAACTCTCTAGACCAGCGCTTCACAAACCCTAGCGCGGAGTTAGCTCTGTTAATTATGCACTCAATGTGAGAACGGAAATTCAGTTCGCTATGACAGATGATTCCTAGGTCACACAGAGAGGTAACGATAGGGACTGGTACGTCGGTTAACATATAGACTCTCGGGGTGGAAGTAAGACGCTTGCGGGAAAAAGAGATGGACTGGCATTTGGAGATATTGAGCTCAAGAAAGTTTTTCATGCACCATTTGGTGAACGAATCGAGGTCTTTTTGCAGGAGAAGAGAGTCGGTTGTGGAGGAGATAGGTTTGATTATTTTCATGTCATAAATGGACAGTTCTGAGTGTTTGATGATACATTCAACATCATTTATTGTAAGGATAAAAATCAATGGGCCGATAACATCAACATCTTTACCGTTTTCCAGGGCACATAGTGTTTCAGAGACGAAGTCAATAAGATTGGTGGTTGTAGATCTACCTTTGAGGAAGCCATGCTGGGAGAGTGAGAAGATAGACTTACAGTGGAAGAACATGGAATCATAGACCAATTTTTCGAATAGTTGAGGTATGGATAATAATTTAGCAATTGGCCTGTAGTTGGACACATCGTTCTTGCAGCCTTTGTTGAATTGGGAATAATATACGAGTTTTTCCATAATTGAGGAAAAACCCCTTGAGTGACCGAGAGACGGAGAAGCAAAGTAAGGGGTTGAACTAGATGCATGGCACACTTTTTCAGAACGATGGCCGGAATGCCATCTGGATCTGGGTGAAAGTCGTCCTCAAGCCCGTTAATACTGGCTGCGATTTGTTCAGGATCTGGGTCAAAAGATGTAAACGACGTTTGAGTGCATTTGTCCATGAATTCAAAATAGTTAAAGTCGGGTTGTAGAGAATTGTCGCTAAAGAATTTACTGAAGAAGTGTGCAAAGAGGTTGGCGATAACCTTAGGATCAGATTTTTCTTGGAATTACTAAAGTTATAAAAACGCTTGTGGTCGGATATGAGGCTAGATTCCATCCGTTAGAGGTACTCATAGAAGAGGGTATCACAACGTTCGGAAAAAGAGGTATAAGCAGATAGGTAGGAAGAATAGTCAGACTCAGTCTGGATTAGAAGAAAAGTTTGCCAACGTTTATTTCTCCTGTTATGGAGAGAGCGTATTTCTTTGTCGGGGATGAGGAGTAGTTTTTACGAGGAGTTTGTGTAAGACAAGCGTGTATTTCCGAATAGAACGCCTCTAAAGCAACGTCAATTGGAAGATGTTGAGGGATAGTGCCAATATTAGAGTTGAGGAGCAAATGATTTATTTTGTCAAAGTCGCCTTTACGAAAATTGAAGGATAAAGAAGACTTGGAGCTTGAAACGACATGAATGTGCTCGTAAACGAGGAACAAGGGAGGATGGTGACGGTCGAGGGAGGAGAGAAGATGGTTGCTTTCTGCGACAGCCGAGTTAACTGGGTCTGGAGAAAAGATTAAGTCTAATTGTCTGTCAAGGAAGTTCCTGACTCTGCTTACTTGAAAGAGACCTGAAACGGAGAGCTAATCGGTAAAGAAGGCTTCTTTGGCCGAAGATGCGTTAAAGGGGACAAAATCCGAACAGTTCTCGGACAATGTCCATTGAATACGGGGGACGTTAAAGTCACCCAATAAAATAAATTCATCTGAGGCGTTAGCGTTTTCAAGCAGGTTATCGATTGCTTCAATTATTGGCTCGTAGGCATCTAGAGGTTGAGAGGGGCGAATGTAACAACAGAAGATGTACAGAAGACACTTATTTAGTGCTATTTTTATACATACAAATTCTGATATTGTAGAGAGGTCTTTAGCAGGGCGGTATCATAACGGTTGTGAGCAGCTATGAGAACCCCGCGACCTGGTGGATCATTGGTGCCTGTACAACCGTCAACACGGGAAGATAGATAGGCTAGAAATAGACGTACGTTTTCATAAATGCGACGGTCGCGTAAAAGGGACAAGAGGTATCGTCCATCGCTGGAATCAGCAGAACGCAAAGTCAATTTAACTGTAGATGGGATTAGGGGATCGATATATGAATGATGTTCGGATAAAGAAGTTTTGGTTGGCGGGTTAACAGAGGCAGAAGTTGTTTCAGACGGAGCGACACTAAAGGAGGATGACGGCGTGCAATTATGTGGGCATGCCGAGGAGGTAGCGGGTGCAAGGTTTGGTGTATACAGAGGAGGGGTGGGACAGACGAAAATTGAATCAGAGGTGGTGGAGTGGTCGGAAGAAGTTGGCTTGTGGTTAGATGGGCACACGGAAGAAGTTGGGAGTGCGTGGTTAGTTGGATACGCTGGATATGCAGAACTCAAAACAGTAGTGGTTAGGTTGTCGGCTGGAATGGACGTGTTCGAGGGCTTCGGTGTAAATGGAACAGGGGGGTAAAGGGTGTGAGAATGTATAAAGTTTGGATACTTAACTGGAGTACATAGATTAAAGTTTGGAAATACTCCCATTTCGAGCTGCCAATTGGAGTTTGGACCACTAGCTTTAGGGTTAAAGGTACAAGGTGCGGAAGAGTGAGGAGATATTATGTTATTACTAGTTCTAAGGTTCTTATGATTAGGGTGAATACTAAATTTAGGTATGAGAGAAGGTCGTTTGGGGTAGATAGTGGGGTTAGGTTTATTAGTATTTAATTTCGGGTTAGGTGCAGATTGCTTAGGGATAAAATAAACTAACATACTTCCTAGTCCACTTAGAAATTTTGATGGTCCCGAGAGTGAAGATTTTGCTGGAAGGGTTAATGATGAGCCAGACATACTTGTTTGGGATGGAGATCTTGAATCCAAAATTCCGGGAAAACAAGCTGTGAACCCAGGAATCGTTGGCGTTATGAGCTGTGTTTGTTCAGGCCATGAGTCATCGACCTGAACAAGTGGTAGTCCGAAGGAGCAATGTCTGGTGAATATAGCGGGTGGGGTAGTACATCCCATTTAAGCGCCTCCAAAGTTTCCTTGACGACTTTTTCAACATGTGGCCGAGCGTTGTCGTGCTGAAAGATCACCTTGTCATGTCTTTTGGCATATTGTGGGCGTTTGAGCTTCAATGCTCGGTTCAATTACATCAATCAGAGGGTTGGGGTGATGGGCGTTGTTAAGAGGATTTTCCGCAACCGGCTCGCTTCAGAGAAGCTTTCGATTTTATTACAGAGGCCCTCCCACGAGGATCGCTTTGCTTTCCTAATCAATTTCATAAATTTTTTGAGGCATTTTTTATAAGAAGTCCATACATTAGTTCTTTTTGCTTGGTTAAAAAGTTTACAACACTCCTTTCTTAGGGTAATGATCTCACTCGACCAACACGGAGGTTTGGGCTTACCTCTAGGGAGCCTCTCAGGGCAAGAAATTTGTGACGCTGCATCACACGCAAGCGTCAAAGTATCCACCACCTTGTCAAGGGTTTGTTTACCCTCAATTGTGGTTGGCAGGCTATTACTGAGGACCATCATGTAGAGGTCCCAGTTTGTCCTAAGCCTGTTTTTATAAGGAGGACACATCTGCTTATGAAGTGTTATCCCAAATTCGACATAGGCGTGGTCGGAGAAGGATGGCTCCTTGGATACCTTCTACACCGTTATTAAGTGGGCGGATTGTTCCGAGACTAAAGTAATGTCTAAAAGTTGTGGGTTCTGCACCCACATTACAAATCTGGAGGTTAGTTCCGAGAATAAAAAAGTAAAAAGTTGACGTCCGAGCTACCCCAGACTATATCATGTGCGTTGGTGTCTGCTCCTATGACCAGCGTCTTCTTTTGTCTAGGGGCTTCCTTGATCGCATTCCTGAGTATTGAATCAGGAATGTCAAAGGTTATCCAGATACTGTTGTTTTTGATCTCCAGTATGGCTGTTGTGGTGTCCTTATCACTGAACTGAGGGAGAATAAGTGCATTAATATTATTCTTAGTGAGGATACACGACCTTGGTTTACCTGTACCTTGTAAGTAGAGAAGCTAATACCCCTTCATGTTGAGCCCGCAAACCTTGTCTGTGATGACTCAAGTTTCTTGGACAAGGATGAGCTCTTCTCCTTTTTGTGCGAGACGAAAGAGAAGGGTTGCGGACGCTGCCTTCGAGTGATGAAGGTTAAGTTGGACCACTCTAAACATCACTGTATCTAGGTGAGGATACCTCTATCACAGTGACGTCAGCAGTCTCCCCTTCACTGCTGGCATCTTCGTCAGTGGAGGAACCAAGGAGTAGGTCCTCCAACTCTGGTCCGGGAACCGGAAGGGTGTCAACTACTATAATAGTGTCGACCATCGCATCATCATCTTCTGGTGAGTGATTGACTACGGCAGAAACTGTCGTTACACTCTGTGCTTCTTCCTTTTCCCCGGTGTTGCTTGTGGAGGCTGCTGAATTGGTTAGCATTGGTTAGCTCCTTGAGGTCTTTTTCATAGACCTTCAGGCTGATAGAGCTGAAGCCATAGCAAATAATGCCATTGAATTCAGCAAGTGGGGCAAGGGACTGCTCACTTAGGATCACAATGACCTGCCTTGAGTTTCCCTCGACTTTGCCAACCTGGTCTACTTTCCAATCATGTGAAGGTAATCCAGGGTTGGCTATTTGGATGAACTTTAGGATCTCTGCAGGATCCGAGGGTTCGGTTGGCATCCAGGCCCGTGACCTAGCTCTAGAAGGGATTTAATCCCTGGGAACGGCTTTAATTTTTGCGCCAGTCCAGATTTCGCCAACACGGGAAACTGCATGGCTGAGAAGCTCCACCGCCCTTTGGTCCGAGCAGGCAAGTAGCTTAATGTGGCCTTGATGGCAGCCAGCATCAAGACAACGTGGAGGACGGCCAGGGTTCAACGAGCGAACCTCCATATACACCTTCAGCAACGCGACCTCCACCATCTTCCATTTGTCTGGCGTGATGGAGCAGTCCGCGTTGCTGCGATCTATAATCGCCCTTACTAAGCTGTCCTTTGCTATCTCGCTGAAGGACTTAGCGGTGGATCAAAGGGGGCCTGCCGCCGTAATCCTTTTGGAAGATGGCTGTAGCTCGTTAGGCGAGCGCAACCTCTTCGGGGTAGCTTGTAATGGGCCTTTGGGATGTCCTGAGTGGCGCGCTGGAGGATGTATGTCCGGGTGTTTTAGCCTTGGACAGGGACGTACTACCACGCGCAGGTTTCGCAGAGGAAGGAGGAACTGTGCTGCAACTACCGGGTTTGGGGTCCTTGGCAGTGGCGTATACTTTCCTCGAGGAAGGGGGTTCACAGGACTCCTTGTGGGGAGTCACCATGTTGGCCTCAGAAGTGTTAGAGGAGCGAGCAATGCTCGCAGAAGGTTGCCCACTTATCCCGTGGGCCGGGTCTGCCTTGAAGGCGGGTTGTCACCCTTTTCGGGTGGATGAAGTGGTCTCGGTTTTATCCGAGGCTGGGTGTATTTTATTCCTATATATATATTCATGATCGACCATTTTCGAGACAAGGCGGTACTCATGGTCTCGATATATCTGTGGGGTTGGGGTAATCAACCATGGTGGAGCCCATACCATGGTAGTCCTTCATACTCCTTGAGGCGGACAGTTATCAAGGAGGCTCCATAAGAATACAGCTAGTTGCAACCAGCTGCAAGCTATCCAATGGGCACGGTAGTCGCTTAACACCCTGGATTGGGGGAGTTTGATCAAGAGAGTGACTGTATCTTCGCCCTTCATCATTAGCCAGTCTATAGTAAACTACATGATGCGGACTTCCTACAGTATCCACAGTTACGGCACGCCAACAAATTATTGATAATTTGTTATCGGTTTGGTCCCCTTGTGAATCTAAAGGCAGCGGCCTTAGTCTATCCAAATTCACTAAACAGCACTCGTAAATAACACTTCACACACTTTTGTCACAAATTTGCTAAGATCTCAAACAAATGCCAAATTCTTCTTTTTCTCTATTCGCCGCCGCCGCAATTGTGTTCCAACTTTGGTGACTGCAACTTTTGACAGCGAATTTAGGTCGGCAGTTGACAGTTTTGCAGTCGATTCGTCGCAATTGTGTTTACACCTTTAAAAACACATTGTGCATACCTTCTGTTCCGAAACTCAACACTCTGGATATGTTGCGAAAGCATGCCCAGAATTCGGAAATTATAAAGAAAAGCATTTGTAAAATCAGTATCACATAGTATCCAGAAGTATAAACTCGTTTTGAATAAAGTTTGTTCTTAATTATTTGCTCTTAAATCTTGGAAACGACTATAATAAAAAAATATAACTCGCGCTGAGCGTGAAGGTTCACTTTCGTTTACTATTCAGAAAGAACGCAAAGTGCGTCTAAAGAAGTTTTCACTTAAAAAAAAATTATTTTGTTAGTAAGAATTCTCAAAAAAACCTTAAATTTCAGGAGGTTAACGTAGTGTTACCTATTAAGCAATTGTTCAGTTCCACGTATGAGATTCTCCTGATGGCACATCTGGAAAGAAGAATTACCACAAAGGATCAGGAATTTTATTTATTATTTGAAAATACTTATCTAATAGTTGAAGAGTATGTCAGTTCGCTTGATAATTTCCTCATAACTTGTTGAACCTAAAATGTAGAAATCAAAATATTATTGGATTTGTTCGAATCAAAACATGTAAACAAAATCAGTAGTTAGTAAACAAAAACAACTCACCATGAGCACGAAAATGATTTTAACTAATACAAACATTTAGCACAATTAAACACAACATCACAAACTTTAAACACAAAACAATTTAAATAGTTTCTCACCTTTTGATAAATAAATAAAAAAGTAGAATCCACACGAAATATTTTTCCCAACATCAGCACGTCACAAATCTGAATTGACAATTAGCTTGGATTCTTTCTTTCCCCTTTTCTTCGTCAAGTTTATCATAGAAAGAAATAATGGTATAATCACTATAATTCTATCTCAATATTTCAGGGGAATAACGATCTTTTCCATTACCAAAAAAGGAAATATTTGCAACAAGCAAATTAAATATGTCCTTATATGGTAAAATGAGTCAAAAAATGATATAACTGGAGCTAGAAAATCAGAAAAAGGGGAACGGACGGCAGTCTCAAGTCGTTCTACGTGAGGTTCAAATCAAAAACGTTTTAAGGAAGGTGTCGGAATCCAAATAATAAAGTCGAAATCAAATACAAAATTCGGAATCGAACAAACTAAATTTACAAAGAACTAAAAATTGAATAAGTGAATTGCTAAGTAGTCAAATCATTTTCGTGCATGTGGTGTGAATTATATCATTATTAAGTTACGAAATTTAGACAGTTAAATTATATTTAGTATCCAATTGTGTGTGAATCGTGTTATATAATCGTTGGATTAAAATTGAAGTCATTTGTGAAATACAATACAAGCAATTAAATTGGTACATATCAGTGCAATAAATCTTCTTTTATTTCATTCTGGAATAAATAAATCAAGTGAACAATTGGTTTAGTGGACGTGACATTGGATTACTAACGTGGAGACCGGGCTTCGAGAGTCAGCGAAGGGACAATTTTTTTTCTTTTTATTTTGATAAAAGGTTTGTTGGTTTATTTCTTGCACAATTAGAAATCGTTAAAAAGGATTAAGCTAATCCTTTTCATGGTCCTTCGAGCCGGATAATTAAATTACAATTTATTTCGGGAATCAGTGTCGTGTGTGAACAATCGTGAGGTGTAGCCACTTGAAAACATGAAAAATTAAAAGAAAACAGTTAAGACTAAAGAGACTGAAAAGGTGAAATAAGAACAATTTAGTTGCACCCACTGGTCATCAAACTTGAGTTTATGTAGGATTTCACCTGTGGCCTGATATAGAATAGCTCATATATGTGTAACCTTAGGATCATGAGCTTTACGTCCTGGTCTTATCGTTGAGTACCTCAGGAAGTTTGGCAAGGAATAATCCTTAAAAAATTTATAATATAATGATATGGCCTCATGTGATGGATTTCGCGCTTCAATGGTTTTTGCTATATACTGGCTGGGTAGATAAATTTCAGTATTTTTCAGTTTTCTTTCTATCAAGCTATGTATGGAATCACATTCCATTTGGCCGTGAGTGAAGGGATTTGGGTAGAAATTAAACTGAGGAATTGTTTACAATAGTAAGTGTCTAAGATATCATTAAGATTACTACACAAATCAAGTAATTTAAGGTAAATATTTTTAACTAATTCTAGCTTACTAAAATTAGTTTACATTACCAAGGTTAACAAAATAAATTCCGCTGTTGTTTCCTAATTTTTCCAACCGGATTTTTGTGGACTCTAATTTCCCTAATAGTAATTTTGATTATTTTGGCTGTTAAGATTTAAAATGGAGTAAATGACCATGAGTTTTGTTATCCGACTACATGTATTAGATAGATAAAGTCCGATTTTTGGCTTCTTTTTTCCCATTTAAACTCTTGTAAAAAGAACACAAAACTAGTAGGGTGGGTCCAGATTGTGGGTGTCACATCATTGGTGCGACCCTTGAGGTCCACACGAACAACTTCCCAGTTAATAACAATTTTTATAATAAAATTTCATGATCATAGTACAAACGAGTATGTGAAAACCCAATAAAATTCATATTATTCGATTTATCGTTTCATTTATCATTAATATCAACTATTTATGGTTTTTTTACCATTTTTTTAATGTTACAAAAAATATCTGTTTTTTTTAAGTATCGAGTTGTTTAAGAACCAATTAGAGTAGATGAATCTTTTTCAAAAAAAAACTTTCGCCCACTTTTATGTCATTTAAAAATACTTAAAAAAATGATATTTTAAATTTATAAATTAATAAATTAATGAATTTAATTTATCATGATAATTTCGTTATAATCAGATGCAAAAAAAATTTTAAAAAATTATTTCGTTATAGCACTATTTTTTAATGAAAACCAAATAAATGCACTCTGTTTGGAATTCATTTGTTATTAATAATTTTGAATGGCTATAAACAATTTATAATTGATATAAACAATTCTTAATTGTTATAGACTATTTTTAATTTTTTGTGGTAACAAATTTTTTGTGGTAACAAAAATTTCAATTGTTTATAAGAATTTTTCATTATTTATAATAATTTTCAATTGCTATAAACAATCTTCAATTTTGTATTCAATTTCCAATTTTCATAATCAATTTTCAACCAGGTAAAACCATTTTTTATGATTATAAATTTATTATTGTTATAAACAATTATATATTGTTATAAACAATTTTTAATTATTATAAACAATTTCTGTTCATTATAAATTGTTATTATCCGACTTTTTGATGTCCCGATCGTCATCAGAACAAATTATATCGAAGAAATCCTTTTCAAGAAAGTCTAAAATCAACGTTTTTTTTCAGTTTTTTTGTGTAAACAAAAAAACGGCTGAACCGAAATTGATTAAATTTCTTTCAGCTCTTATTGACAGTAATACGCTTCGATGGCACCATAGCGAAGTCGTTATCATTTTTTGTTCGCGAGATATCGTTGCCAAAAAAGTGGGTCCCAACGTACGTACGTACGTACACACACACACACACATGTGTTCAAAAACATGCGTAAAACACTATGGTGACTTTGAACTGTAAAAAAATTTTTAAACTAAAAATTTTTAAAATCGGGCCCATTACAATAACTTCCCTATGTGTGGGAAGTTAACAATGTATCAACACAACCGCACTACCGACCATAGCGGAAATTGTACTGAAGGTACTGCAAAAGTTTCAAGTAAATCGGTTCAGTAGAACTCAGGATATCGTGATCACCGAATCGAAAAACGTGGTTTCGAGAAAAACGGGTTTTAGAACATGATACCACCGAAGCAAACTTCCGTGGGTGTCGAACTTCAAAGTTCTGTAATTTGCTATTGAGCAATTTACAGAATTTCCAAACGGGCCGAAGTTCCACTTTGTAGCTCGCGCTGGCATTATAACAAAAGCGTTTTATCCTTCAAATATAAAACGGGAATATATAGTTTTTGCCCTTAAACTATTTGATGAAAAATACACTCGTTATAAAGTATTTTCAATTCGAGTTAGATTCTCAAAGTTTGCACACTTCTTCATTTATTGAAATTATTGATAGATAGTGGCTTATAGTAAATGACAAACATCCCAAAAAGGAAGTCATTTCAAGCAAATAAACGCCAACCCGATAAAGAATCATAACCAAGAGAGTGTAAAATATATTTCCTCCTTTGTTCATTTGCTCCAAGCTCTCTCTTTCTCTTTATCCATATACTGGGACAAAGACATTGGACAACTTTCTTTTGAGTCTCAATCCGCCCTGCTACATTCCATTTGTACTTATACAGGGTGTTTCTTAGCTCGAGTGCAATAATAAAGGAAGTAATAGATCTGTGCGAGAAACGATAAAAATTGTTTGGGAAGGGGGTCTATCTCACTCCTCCATCAAGCTATAGGAGTTTGAAATTTTTTTGCGATGAAATTAACTAGTCTTACATATTAACGCATATTTTCTATAGCTTTAGTGTTCATAATCATAATCATTTATTGCTGGTTCATATACACAAGATTGACAATCTTTTATAGTACAATCAAGTAGTGGCGCTAGTTATAATTCAAAAACTACCAGTATCAAACAAAGATGAAACAAAACAATCAATCACAATGAAAGCATGAACCATACGTACGAATTTACAAAATAAGGAAAAAGGATCACTGCGTATTTCCTATGCGGAGAAACAAGAAAGAAAGTGAAAAGGAAAAACGGTGAAAGTACATCATGTTAACTGGGCATTGATAAGTTTTTTAAATGTGTTGGCAGTGCCTGCGTTTTGTATATTATAGGGAAGATCATTCCATAAGCGAATCACTTGGACAAGATAGGATCTTTCCATGACCAATTCATTGAATCGCGGCGAAAGCTAATTTCTATTGTGTTGAGATGTTGTAAATTGAAACATAACTCTGAGGTACTCCGGCTTATTTGAATTAAGTAGATTATATAGAAATATTAGCGCTCTTTGTTTTAAATAAGAAGTCAGAGGACAACCGATCAAACATGGTCGAATCTTCTGAGCCCAAAAATAAACCTTATGCAATCGTTGAAAGCAATTTCCAACTTACGTGTACATATGCTGTCCAATCGAGGGAAAGCTAAGCTTCCGAAAGTGAAATGAGGCAATATTAACGTTTTTACCAGTTCTAGTCATCTACTACTGGGTTATATATTAGCCGAGAGCCATAGTCTTCGCAGCCCAGCATAAATCTTATTAAACCTCATATTTACATTGTCACAGCAACTTATATTACGGCTTAAGACAATTCCGCGATTGGACACCTTGCTGAGTACAGGCAAAGAGATTTAATTTAGAGGAAGGAATATCATTAACATCAAAGGTACTATTATAGAACATGATATATTGGGACTTCCCAGGGTTCAACAACAAATGGTTTTACTTAGACCAATTATATATCCTGTCCAGGTCAGAGTTTATACGAACAATACAATCATCAAGGAGTCCGATGGGTCTGCTTAAGTAGATTTGTACATCGTCTGCATAGAGATAAATTTTCACATCGTGTACCACGCGCGGTAGGTAATTAATAAATAGACTAAACAGTAATGGGCCTAGTATTGATCCCTGTGGTACGCCATGCAACAGAGGTCGAACACTGGGTAGTGTATCATTTATTTTAACTCTTTGACATCGACTAGACAAAAAACTACTGATGATAGCAACGGCGGAGCTACTGAAATTAAAGAAAGCCGAAAGCCTTGGAGAAATCAAGCAATATCAGCGCCGTGAACTTATCCTGATCCAGCGCGCTTCTTTTATCTGTAGACAGCCGTTGCACAGCTGTGGAAGCCACGGAAACCCGACTGCCATCGCGTTAACATGTCATTTTGTTCAACATGGTCAAGTATTTGCTTCGAGATTATCTCTTCTAACACCTTGGACAAAAAACATAATAAGCTGATTGGACGAAAGTCAGCCAGATAATTTGAAGAAGACTTGTTCGGTATAGGTAAAACTTAATGAAACATAGTGATAGGTTGTCAGGGCTCACAGCATCAGATTTGATGGAATACACCGTAAGAGTAAGTTCATCTAAACTCACCCCGCGGAAAGAGAAAGGGTCACTGTGTTCACTAGGTGAATAACCTTCCACCAGATTGACAAGCATAACTTACCGGGTGCAAGCCAGTAGTTGTTGTAAAGAAAGCATAAACCACCCCCCCCCCCCCCGGTTTTGTTTGTAGAATGTCAACTTGTTGGTCAAAAGAGGAAACATTCAAAATTGAATTCCTGGGAAGGAGCATACATTCCTCTATTAAAGAATTTACATTTATGCTATTAAAATCGCGATGTGAGAAGGTACTTAGAGAGAGAGCTATTCCCAAACAAAAGTCATAATTAAGGAAGAGGATGTCATGATCCAGAGTACGAGGTGGGCTAATTTGGTCTTGAGAGACAACTTTATGAGTATCAGTGACAAGAATAATATCAAGCATCGACAGGTTAGACGTATTAAAATATGTTGGATAAGAATTAACTGTGTTTAGATGGAGAGTCTCTGACGATTTTCTTTTTTTCGAAATTCGGGACATGCGCATAGCACAACTTGATTTCGTTTTTATCACGTAGCCTACGCCAGACTACATTGAATGCTACAATATTAATACAATTTAAAAATCCAATAATATGTAGTCAAGTAACTGTTAATATTATCAAAGTTATTATTATGAAAATTAAATTTACAATTTACATCATATTTGTCAGATGGACTAGAATCACCAGAATACAATAACATAAGTGATGGGTGATGAAGATTTTCCCCCAATAAAGGCACATCGCATCTGATCAGGCTACGATTATTCCCGTTAGAATCAGATCCAGCACACGCCCGTTGTGATTTCAAGTACCAAGAATCAGTAGTAAACCCAAGGATACCAGGACATCTATCACAGACAATTCCGATGCTGACAGTGCATTATATGAAAGACTCCGGCCGTCACTAGTCCTCCATGAGATATGGGGAATATTAAAATCACTAAAAATAAATATTTCGTTATATATAGAAAGGTTAGCAGGCAGTCTTTCAATTAAAGTGGAGGACTTCTCGTAAATTTCACAGACCATATTTGGTCAAATATAAACTACCACCAATTAGATTTATTTAGAAGGAAAAGACAGCTTAACACAAAGAACTCTTAGTTCATCACCGCCAGGATGGCATACATACTCGCAGCGGATATAATTTTTAACAGAACTCAACACTACACCACTTATTGATGAATCACCCCCACTTCGATCTTTGAAGAAAACTTGGAAGCCAGTACCGGAAAGCCCATTATCAAAAATACCTTTGTTCAGTCAGGTTTTCGTTCAACAAATGACGTCAAATTCAGAATTTATCGTAGAAATTTAAAGTCTTCGAAATGATGTTTAGCTAGAGCAGTTTTACCCATGTTGTTCATCTTCGAAAGGTGTTGATGAATTATTTTATTCATGAAGAACAAGGGATACTTATAATCGCGTAATATTGACTTAATTTTATCAATATTAACTCCAATATATTGTTAAGTACATATGTATATTAAATATCTTATGTAACATGTTAAAATGTGTTACGCTTCTGTTGTATGGGACTCTTGGAAAGAAAATTAAAGATTCTGCAAGAACTAGTGAGTTTTATATACTAATCAAAGTCCAACGAGTCATCATTTTTCCTAATTTCTATCTAGAAAAGATAAACGATTATTGGTAAATCTTATTATCAAATTTGAAGTGAAAATTCAATAAGCGTATCCAATTAATGGCCATTCTGCTTTCATAGTGCTATTTTTGTCTTAATACGATGTGGCCAAAGCCTACCAATACCCTTTGATTACCAATAATCCTTTGATGCGTAAGGGTAAGCGAAGTGAGGAAACTTGAATGTCTTGTTTTTGCATTGCTGCGAGCTAGACAACAGCCCAGAGACAGAGTGGATTTTTTTTTTTAATTTCTTAATAAAAGCTCACGAGGAGACCTGGTCTCGAACCCGGGACCCATGGCATGGCAGTCGTTTCGCTCAACGAATTGATCCAACTTCGTTTCCTTAGGAATGACGAACAATGATATCACGTCGAGTGAAATTGAGATATAATCTGTGGGTAATATAACATTCCGGATACTATGTATTAGTTGTGATAAATTCACAATATTAAATACAAATGTCTGTGTAAGGCAGTAAGTTGTTATGTACCAATACTGTACTGGAGTATTGATGCAAGAGACCACCGGTCTCATAGCCAATCCAGGTTTGTGAGTCTTTCCCATTCCATATAGCTTTGGAGATACGGTATTCAATTTTCTTATTGCGTTACATTAATCTTGTGAAATAACAAGTTGTTAATTAAACAAGTTGCTTAGTTTTGGAATATAGTCTCCGGATCCTTGTTTATTTTCTTTTATACCATCTTCTCTTTCCATAACTCCATCCTCATTTTACGGTTCGCTGTTGTGACTAGAGGTTTCTTCCTAGCGACTCTTCCAAAGAGGTTTGCTTCCATTAACCAATTTCGGACACTTCTTACACTTAGCCCCTCTTCGCGATTACCTAACAAATTTCCCTCCTGATACGAACGGCTGATTTCCCATGGTCTTGTTTCGCCAATCGGACTATTCGACGATCTGTCAAATCAGATGTTTTACGAGGACGTTTTTTTTCTAAAATTTCCGTAGTTCCGTGATTTTTAAAATTTTGCACTGCAGTGTATACCATCATTTTAGAGCATTTGACGCGCTGAGTAAAGAAAAACTAAAACATCGTACTGCTCAGATGCAATTATTTATAGTTTCCCTTGGTTGTCATGCATCGTTTTTAATTAGTGTGCCGATACCGATTGTATGTTGCTTTTGTTGATTACATGCGAGGCAATACAAAATGGCTTTTTATTTGCATTTCTTTATTTTATTGTAAATGCCAGTACTTCTACATTATATTCTTGAACTACTTTCCTATTAATGGGTCTGAATCCACAAAAATCACAGCAAGATCAGCTGTTAGCTAGCTACACAATAAATAAATAAATAAATAATAACCTTTCACGGTACCGTCACAATTTAAAAAAAAATTACTTAAACGATTTTAAAAAACTAAATGCATTTCGACGCGCGCGTTCACGTCATCTTCAGTAGCAGTCGCATACTAAAAACATCATCTGAACTCCAGCTGAGGAAAGGTCATTGTCATAATCTGTTACCGTTTATTTTGAGCTGATTTTGAAAAGTGCAGAATTTATTGGTCCATAGTCATTGTTTATTATAACATTTCTGTTCTGTGCGATATACAGACTTTCCCATGCATCGAGTTCTTTGACCTTATTAACGGCTTTCTCTAATTTTAAATTATTTAAAGATATATTGTTGTGCCCTTCGTTAATCACGTGCAGTGCAACGGCTGATCTAAGAGGTTGTTTGTTTTTTGCATGGTTCATGTGTTCTTCATATCGCTTTTTTATGCTTCTTTTAGTTTGTCCTATGTATCTTTTATCACAATCGTCACAAGTTATGCTGTATATTCCTGACTTTTCGTTATTTTCTACTTTGTCTTTAGGGTTTCCCAGTAAGTCATTTAATCTTCTATTATTCTTATATACTGTCTTAATTGAATTCTTTTTAAACACCTTTTCTATATCATTCGTTAATTTATCTTCATAACTTAAAATCCCCATTAAATGTTTATGTTCTTCTATTCCTGATAATGTCGTCATTTGTTTGTTCCTTAAACAAACCTTCACTTCCTTAAACAAACCTTCTTTGAATTTAAAAAGCTCGATCATCCTGAAGGGCTATATATTAAGAATTCTTTAGAAATTGTAGAATTTTAAAAAAATTTTAAATTGGAAGATGACGAAATCTTAGCATCATTTGACGTCACAGCCTTGTACCCGAGTATACCAATAAATGAAGCCTTAAAAAACGTAGAAGATTGGAGGTTTTAATGAAAGCAGTAAGATTATGTATGGACCATAATCAATTTAAATTTAGAGAAAAATATTTTAAGCAAACCGAAGGCACAAGTATGGGTAATCCGATATCATGTTTTATTGCTAATACTTTCCTAGGGAAACTAGAAACTAATTTGAAAGATATCGGAAAATTACCCAGAATATGGCTAAGATATGTGGATGATATTTTAGTGATAATTAGGAAACAGGAAATACAACCCTTATTGCAGGAAATAAATAATATATACCCCTCTATAAAATTTACACGTGAGGAAGAAAAAGATAGAAAGCTACCATTTTTGGACTTGATGTTGACCAGAGAAAACGGCAAAATAGAGTTTGATATCTACAGAAAACCGACGTCAACAAACAGATTGATAACAAGAGATTCTTACTGTACTAAACAACATAAAATGGCAGCATTTCACAGTATGGCCCATAGAATAAATAAAATCCCCTTATCAGTAAATAATTATATTAAGGAAAGAGAACACATTAAAAACATAGGAAAGATAAATGGTTTTAAAGAAAGCGATATTATAAACATAATTAATAAACAAGCCAAAAGAATATGGAAGAAACAAATGACGACATTATCAGGAATAGAAGAACATAAACATTTAATGGGCATTTTAAGTTATGAAGATAAATTAACGAATGATATAGAAAAGGTGTTTAAAAAAAATTCAATTAAGACAGTAAATAAGAATAACAGAAGATTAAATTACTTACTGGGAAACCCTAAAGACAAAGTAGAAAACAACGAAAAGTCAGGAATATACAGCATAACTTGTGACGATTGTGATAAAAGATACATAGGACAAACTAAAAGAAGCATAAAAAAGCGATATGAAGAACACATGAACCATGCAAAAAACAAACAACCTCTTAGATCAGCCTTTGCACTGCACATGATTAACGAAGGGCACAACAATATATCTTTAAATAATTTAAAATTAGAGAAAGCCGTTAATAAGGTCAAAGAACTCGATGCATGGGAAAGTCTGTATATCGCACAGAACAGAAATGTTATAATAAACAATGACTATGGACCAATAAATTCTGCACTTTTCAAAATCAGCTCAAAATAAACGATAACAGATTATGACAATGACCTTTCCTCAGCTAGAGTTCAGATGATGTTTTTAGTATGCGACTGCTACTGAAGATGACGTGAACGCGCGAGTTACATGCCAGGCATAACACGTGCACCCATAAATTCATAAATTCCCACATTCAACATTTCTCATAGGTTATAATATTCAAATTTCATTTTAATTGTAAAACTGCAAGCTAATGTCTAGAAGTCAAGTAATTCCTAGTACTGTAAATTCATGTTACGAAAAATTGCAAACATGATATCTTTATAAAATTTCGAGGTGACAAAACTTGTAAGTCAAAGTCAGTCTTAATTATATATTCGTGTAGACAAGTAAATTTGGTCAATAAAGTCTTTTAAATTAAATCAGTCAAGTGTTTTAAATTATATTTTTTTTTATTATTGATTGGGGAAAATATCCTAACTGGCGCAGTCGGTAGGATTCGCTCGTTGAATCCTTAAAAGCATAAAAAACGTGAAATAATCGACGGTTAATCGGTTCGGTCAAGTGACCATCACGATAAAGTGCTAATAAGAAAAGGATCAAGTGCAGTTATTGGAAAGAAATTTCAGGATCCTCACGTCAGAATCATCATCATTAAATTTGTGGTTCAAAAATAGACAAAAGACGAGAGAACATCGTCGCAAGCTAATTCTCATCGAAGGATTATCGAACGAGGAAACGCTTTCAACAGAAAATCATTTCGTCCAGGAATATCTTTGGGATAATGAAGTTGATAATTTTTTGCACGTGAGTTAAGAATTGAATATTCCTTTCTATTCCTGCATGCCTTTCAAAAAGAAGATTTTTTCCCCAAAAACCTTACCCACATAGTAGTAACAGTAGCTTAAGATTAATAAGATTTAACGAATTGTCAAGTGATAGTAAAGAAAGTGATAAAGAATCTCAAAGTGTAAGTGTTTCAAGTAACCTGCAATTAATTAATCCATTGAACCAATATAAAACTAGTGAATCAAAGCGTTCAGTGTCTTTCGAAAATCTATTGAATATTTTTAGAAAACCTAGGAATAAAGTAAATACGCGAAATAATATTTTAATCGATAATACAATTATGGCAACAAGTGCCCAACTTTCTCAACCTGTTCCTGTTCCCCCTGCTGGGACTGTTCCCTCTACTGTCACACCAAGTGATATTTTTAATAGTTTGCGAGTACCAGACGCAATAAAAGATGTCCCAAAATTCGATGGGAACCCTAGACTTTTATTCGATTTTCTTGACAATGTAGAGGAAATCCTCAATTTAATCTCAATAATTAGTAATACAGCTTATGGCCAGTTGTTACTTAGGGCTATAAGGAATAAAATTGTCGGACCAGCGAATGAAGTTCTCAATATGTATGGGACTCCACTCGACTGGGATCAAATAAAACAGAATTTAATATTGCATTACTCAGATAAGAGGAATGAGACTTCCTTAATTAGAGATCTCCATACCCTTAAACAAAATAGTAAGACAGTCGAAATATTTTATAGTGAAATTGTTGAATTGTTAGCAAGTATGACAAATCACGTCAATATCCACGAAACAGACCTTAATGTGATGAAAGCAAAGAAATGTCTTTACTCGGAAATGTGCTTAAACTCATTCTTATCGGGACTTAGAGAACCTCTTGGATCAACGATCCGCGCTATGAAACCGGTATCCCTCGCAGAAGCTTTTTCATTTTGCGTAAAAGAGCAAAACATGTTTTACGCCAAGCCAGAATCTGGAAAAAATCTGCTATTTTCTAAACCACCACAGAATTATTCTGTCCATAGGACCCAAACACCCCAATTACCACAGAGAAGCCAGTTTCAACCAGGTAACCGACAACAGAGATTTAACTCTTCGCCTGTATTCCCCTCACATCAAAGATTCCCTCAAATAAGCAACGTTCAAGAAAGATACAACCAACCAACTTTTAATCCACAGCAAAGATTCTCACAGACAAATAATTACCAACAAAGACCATTTTTCACTAATAAGCAGAACAATCCATCACTCCCTAAACCTGAACCAATGGATGTCTCATCAGGACATGCAAAAACAATTTACCCCCAACATCAGAACAGACCCTCCTTCAATAATTACTTCAGATCTAATCCTCAACCGAAGTTTATGAGCAAAGAACTGTTTCATGCCACCGAAGAAGAACCATATACAGAATTCACAGATAATCATACTAACTCTTATAAACAAAACCATGATAGTTACTACGATTACTATAACTATAACGGCGAAACAGAGCAACCATCCAATACAAGTTATAAAGATTATCCCGATCCCGATATAAATTTTACCAATGAAATAGAAGATGTAAATTTTTATGTACACGCCTCGACAGACCCATCGGATACGTAGATATCAATAAACACGGTTCCGAACTCCCATACATCAATATACTATCCCCTACCGGACAACCATTAAAGTTCCTAATAGACACAGGAGCATCATCTTCATTCATAAACCCTGAATATGCCCATCCTGATGATATCTCAGAAACTAAACCGACAGTAATAACCACTCTGTTTAACAAACACTACCTAAACAAAGTGATCATCCTTCCAAATTTTAGCGAGTTTAGACAACAAGGTCAGACTCGATTCCTCGTTTTTCGTTTTCATGGGTACTTCGATGGTCTTCTCGGACTAGATACTCTAAATGCATTAGGTGCTAAGGTTGACCTCCTTAACAAAGTATTGGTCACAAGAAATACAAGAATTCCTTTACAGTTTAAACCAAACCTAACGTCAAAATTACAGTCAATCCCTTCTAAAACAAAATTAATTGCGATAATGCCGGTAGATATTAAAGAAGGCGATATATACATCAAAGCCATGGAAATCAAACCAAATGTCTTCGTTTCCGAAGGAGTATATAAAGCTAATGACTGGTATAGTCAAATCGAAATTGTCAATTTGTCTAATCAGGATCAGAATCTCTTCATAGAACAGCCATAAAAAGCAGAAAAGTTTTCTTCCGAAACCTTCGTAGAAATAAATAACTTTAATATTAATTACAACGCACACAATGAAAACCTTGAACCCATAAATAATATCAGTAACCTACTCCGAACCACACACCTAAATCAAGAAGAAGAAAAATCCCTTCATAAAGTTTGCCAAGAGTTCGAAGATATATTCTTCAAAGAAGGCCAGAAACTTACCTTTACCAACAAAATCAAACATCAAATTCGCACAATGGATGACATGCCTATTTATACCAAATCATATAGGTATCCGTATATCCACAAGGAAGAAGTGCGGCGGCAAATCAACGACATGCTTGATCAAGGGATAATACGTCCTAGCTATTCCCCCTGGAGTTCTCCGGTCTGGATCGTCCCAAAGAAAAAGGATGCCAGCGGGAAACAAAAATGGAGACTAGTGATAGACTACCGAAAATTGAACGAGAAAAGTATTAGTGACAAATACCCTATCCCAAACATCAACGAAATCCTCGATAAGCTAGGCAAGTGCATGTACTTTTCTACATTAGACTTGGCTAGTGGCTTCCATCAAATAGAGATGGACCCTCGTGATGTTTCAAAAACGGCTTTTACTGTAGAAGGTGGACATTTCGAGTATATCCGAATGCCTTTCGGGTTGAAAAATGCCCCAGCCACCTTCCAGAGAGTAATGGACAACGTGCTGAGAGAATTACAAGGCACTGTATGTCTGGTATATCTAGACGATATAATAGTGTTCTCAACTTCACTCCAGGAACACGTCGAAAATTTAAAGAAAGTCTTCCAGAAATTAAGAGACGCGAACTTGAAAGTACAACTCGATAAATCTGAATTCCTTCACAAAGAGATAGCTTTTCTTGGCCATATTGTTACAACGGAAGACGTAAAGCCAAATCCAGATAAAATTAAAGTCATCAAAGAATTCTCAATCCCAAAAACCCAGAAGGAAATAAAATCCTTCCTTGGTCTTCTTGGTTACTATCGTAAATTCATCAAAGATTTCGCCAAACTAACCAAACCTTTAACAGAATGCCTCAAGAAAGGAAGAAAAGTCATACTAAACCAGACTTACATTAAAGCATTTGAATCTTGCAAAGATCTCTTAACAAATGATCCACTCTTGCAATACCCAGATTTTACAAAACCATTCGTATTGACAACATATGCAAGTAACTATGCTATTGGAGCCGTCCTGTCACAAGGACATATCGGGAGCGATAGACCTATATGCTACGCGAGTAGAACCCTTACCGATTCGGAAGTTAACTACTCCACAATCGAAAAGGAACTTCTAGCAATAGTTTGGGCTACAAAATACTTTCGACCCTATTTGTACGGAAGGAAGTTTAAGATAGTTACTGACCATAAACCCTTGTCTTGGATAATGAACCTTAGAGATCCGAATTCCAGATTAGTCCGTTGGAGGTTAAAGCTGGAAGAATTTGACTACGAAATTATATATAAAAAAGGATCACAGAACGGTAACACGGACGCATTGAGTAGAATTAAACCAGATGATCATTCAAACCATAACCGAGCAGAGATAAATATCGCAGGATCTGGAATGAATAACACTAGTACCTCTCTGCAAAACACTGTCGGAACAACCGCACACTCTGCCGAAGAAGATCTAAACGACGGCATCTATATTTCAGAGAGACCACTTAATGAATTTGCCCTCCAATTGGTGTTTGAAATTTCTAACTTAACCCCTCAAACAACCTTACTTATGCCCTTCAAAAACAAACAGCGAAGAATCCTTAGATCTAGCCAGTTCTCAGAGGAAAACATTATCGATATCTTTAAAAAATACCTTCCACCTAATAAACTGACTGCAGTTTACGCCAATGACGCTACATTTAAAATCATTCAGAGCACATATTCAAAATTTTTCTCACAATCTAAAACGTTCAAACTCATCCGATGTACAGAAATTCTTCAAGACGTCATAGAAAATGATGAACAGGATAAAATTATTAATGACTACCATGTTAACAACAATCATAGGGGTATAAATGAAACCTTGCTTCATTTAAAAAGGAACTACTATTTCCCTTTTATGAAAAATAAAATCACCAAGATCGTTAACACTTGCGAAATTTGTCAAACCCTTAAATATGACAGGAATCCTCCAAAAATTCAACACATGATACCCGAAACCCCGAACAAACCACTCGACATTATACATGCAGATATCTACACTATTAATAACCAACAAATATTAACCATCATCGATAAATTTTCAAAGTTCGCAGCCGCATATACATTGTCGGTAAGAAATAGCCTAACGGTCATCAAAGTTCTGAAACAATACATAAGCCTACACGGCATCCCTAGGAAACTAGTTGTAGATTCAGGCAGCGAATTCACAGCCATAATCTTTAGAGATTTTTGTAAACAATATAGTATCCATCTCCATATTACATCTTATCAACAGAGCAGTAGTAACTCACCGGTCGAAAGACTTCATTCAACATTGACGGAAATCTATCGAATCATATATAATAAACAAAAAGAAAAGGACCGTGATGAGATCCTCAATGAGACGCTTATAACTTATAATAACGCGATTCATTCGTCCACGAATTTAACACCCTATGAAGTCTTCTATGGACGAACATACAAGTTTATTAACACCCTACAAAACGAAAATGTTCACGAATATCTTGAAAAGTTACATGAATTCCAGACAAAAGTTTACCCTGCTATAAAAGACCGGATAGACCGAATAGCAAAACAAAATATAGAAAAGCTCAATAAAAATAGAGAAGCCCCTATAGAACTTAAAGTAGGCACTAGTATATACAGGAAAGAATGTAGGAGAAACAAACTAACTCCTAGATTTTCGAAATATAAAGTAAAGAAAGATAGATTCGTAACACTAATAACCAATAAAAATACTAAAATCCATAAATCCAAAGTAAAGAAAAAACGCAAATTTCAGGTTGATAACGACAATAATAGGACAGAAGATGGAAATACTAGACCTAACCAATAACAAAGGACTACTTCCTATGCAACTAGGAACTGCCAGACTGATCCAAGGATACTACAACTTACTACACATCGTAAGACTAGACCAATACGAACGCAACATTGACAGTATAACAGATTCTCTCAATGCAATAGATAAAATAGATGGCATGACTTACTCTGTAGAAATAACCAAAGCAAAACTTAAACAGCTAAACCACAAACTCCAAACATTAATGCCAAGATTCAGAAATAAAAGATATCTTATTAACGGACTGGGAACATTAATAAAAGGTATAACAGGGAACATGTTCTCTACAACCCGACCTTAACTATTTTGCATTCATGGACAAATGCACTCAAACGTCGTTTTCATCTTTTGACCCTGATCCTGAACTAATCGCCGCCAGTATTAATAGGCTTGAGGACGACTTTCACCCAGGTCCTGATGGCATTCCGGCCATCGTTCTGAAAAAGTGTGCCATGCATCTAGTCCAACCCCTTACTTTGCTTTTTCGTCTCTCGGTCACTCAAGGGGTTTTCCCTCAATTATGGAAAAATTCGTATATTATTCCCATCTTCAAAAAAGGTTGCAAGAACGATGTGTCCAACTACAGACCCATTGCTAAATTATCATCCATACCTAAACTATTCGAAAAATTGGTCTATGATTCCATGTTCGTCCACTGTAAGTCTATCTTCTCACTCTACCAGCATGGCTTCCTCAAAGGTAGATCTACAACCACCAACCTTACTGACTTCGTCTCTAAAACCCTATGTGCCCTGGAAAACGGTAAAGATGTTGATGTTATAGCCACCGATTTTAGTAAAGCCTTCGACAAGATCTCCCATAACGTTATCTTGTTCAAACTCGACCGCCTAGGCTTCCCCCCCAGATTCATCTCCTGGATTCGATCCCACCTCAACAACCGTCAGTACAATATTCTTTTCAGTTCATCCATTTCTAACCCTATTGTCGCTCGTTTCGGCGTCCCTCAGGGCAGCCACCTTGGTCCATTGATTTTTATCCTCACAATAAATGATGTTGAATGTGTCATCAAACACTCAGAGTTGTCCATCTATGCCGATGACATGAAAATAATCAAACATATCTCCTCCACTACCGACTCTCTTCTCCTGCAAGAAGACCTCGATTCATTCATCATGAATGGTGCATGAAAAACTTTCTGGAGCTCAATGTCTCCAAATGCCAGTCCATCTCTTATTCCCGCAAGCGTCTTACCACCACCCCGAGAGTCTATATGTTAACCGACGTACCAGTCCCTATCGTTACCTCTTTGTGTGACTTAGGAATAATCTGTGATAGTGAACTCAATTTCCGATCCCACATTGACAGCATAATTAACAGAGCTAACTCCGCGCTAGGGTTTGTGAAGCGCTGGTCTAGAGAGTTCTCCAATCCTTATGTTTCCAAATCTCTCTACGTCTCCTTCGTTAGACCTCTCCTTGAATATGCCAGCTAGGTATGGTCCCCTACACAAACAACTCACTTTAATAGGATTGAATCTGTCCAGCGTAGGTTTATTCGCTTCGCTCTACGTGATCTTCCGTGGGTTGACAGATTCAACCTTCCTCCCTATGAAAACCGTCTGAAACTGATCGACTTACAACCGCTAAGCAAACGTCGTGATGTTTCCGACATTCTCTTCATTTACCAATTATTAACTGGTGCCATAGACTGCCCTTCCATCCTGCAATCTTTACCCATCTATACCAATCCCCGTAACCTTAGGTCCACTCCCCTTTTCCGACTCGACCGCCATCGCACAAACTACGGTCAAAGCGAGCCAATTACCAGGATGTTACGAAAAGTCAACGACCTTTCCTCTTTTGACTTCCATATGAGTAAATCATTACTCCACAAAGCCCTATATCTTGACCCCGCCCATCTTGATCCTGATCGCCTACTTTAATTCTTCTTCCTTACGCCCTCTGCCATTAATCAATATATATAGCTCATATTGTAGCTTATACCTTTTATGTATTTATTCTTATTATTCATTTATTATAGTCTGTTGAATTAGTATTAAGTTATAGCTTGTATTTTATTTTTTATTTTTGTATTTTTTTACGTAATAGCTTGTATTAAGCTTAAATAAATAAAAAAAAAAAAAAATGGATGCTAACGACGCGATACAATTAAATAAACAAATAGAAAGCTTAATGATCGATGAAAATATTATGAAAAATGATATTAACCAACAAACAAATGATTGAGCGCTTTGATAACATAACACAACACATAAATAGGCAACAGCAAATAATTGTAGATTACCTGAAACACACGCAAAGCCAATATCAAAATGTGATTAAATCTAGCGAAATAGAATTTAAGTATTTGCAGTTTTTAAATAAAATTAACTTTAACATAGATCTTCTTAATGACCACATAAGTAGTATATCAGAAGCTATCATTTTGGCCAAACTCAATGTTATTTCTAAACAAATTTTAAGTCCAACAGAATTGTCAGAAATAAATGCCATTTTTGAAAAACAAGATATCAAGACAAATTCAAACGAGCATATTTATGAATTGTTAGGGCTTCAAGCATATTATAATAATACAAATATTATCTTTAATATTCAAATCCCAAGAATCTCCAACGAAACCTACTCCCTTTTTCATATCCTACCAATACCTACAAAGGAAAACAAAATAATTAACACAAAACCTTTCGTTATCCTGAATCCCAACAATATTCAATATCTTAACAAGAAGTGTAGGAACATCGAAGGAGTCTACTATTGTCCTGAAACCATGCATCGAGAAAAGACAAACCACTCCAGCTGCATTGGGAACCTCATCAACAATATACCAGCACATTGTGAATTGCATGACCGAGAAACAAGTGTGGAAATCCTTCAACCAGAACCCAATTACATCCTTATGATAAACGTACCAGAGACAACAATCTTCACTACGTGTGGCCCTGACAAGCAGAAAGTCAAAGGATCTATTCTAATTCACTTCAACAACTGCGAAATCCAAATTAATGATGTAATATATTCTTCGGAAATAAATATACATTGGGAGGAAGTTAACATCTATCCAACGATATTCAACGAGATTAATATATCTCTTCCTACAAATAACATCCGTTTAAAGAAGTTAGATAATTACCAATTTGCAGAAAGAGAATTTATAGATCTGTTGCAACCATACGCTCATCAAAAGGATCTTCAAACAACGACCTTTACACTCGTTCTCATAATGGCAGCCATTTTTCTACTCACTTACCTCATCATCTACCGGAAGTTTCGCATCCCAAATAATCATCATCAAGATCATAGTATGCCATCTTCCTATGACATCCCAACGAACATACCTACCAACGAACCTGCAAGGATCCAGTTCCTGTGGCCGATACCCACCACTAAGGGGGGAGGAGTTACATGCCAGGCATAACACGTGCACCCATAAATTCATAAATTCCCACATTCAACATTTCTCATAGGTTATAATATTCAAATTTCATTTTAATTGTAAAACTGCAAGCTAATGTCTAGAAGTCAAGTAATTCCTAGTACTGTAAATTCATGTTACGAAAAATTGCAAACATGATATCTTTATAAAATTTCGAGGTGACAAAACTTGTAGTAAAAGTCAGTCTTAATTATATATTCGTGTAGACAAGTAAATTTGGTCAATAAAGTCTTTTAAATTAAATCAGTCAAGTGTTTTAAATTATATTTTTTTTATTATTGACTCGCGCGTCGAATGAAATCGTTTAAGTAACTATTTTTTAAATTGTAACGGTACCGTGAAAGGTTATTATTTATTTATTGTGTAGTTAATAGTGCCGTCGGTGTTCAATTTGTTATGTGCTATCTAGCTGTTCCTCATTAGTTTGCCGCAATTGTATATCAAGTTTTTTATAATGTATATAAATCATTTTTACTAAACAGGAATGAAAAAATGAATCACCTTATCCTTGTCCAAATTGAGTTTTGACTTCATATCCCGGTAGAATACGTATTGTATAATTTAAATAACACTACCCTGCGACATTTTGAACATTTTGTGCCGCTGGACGATGAATAGTTGTTTCCGAGGTAATTTTTCCCGCTGAAACCGAATCCGGGCTCAGAATTGCTCTATCACGTCAGGTTCATGAGATATTCTAACCTAAAAGTGCATACATATTTGAGGTTATGTAGCATCGCGATTATTTTTTTTTTCAAAAAACTATGTGTGGGATCTTACAGTACAAGTCTTCCTCTTTCAAATGCCGTTGAATTTAATTTTTTATTTAATTTTATTGTATTGAAAAGTGACCATAAAGTTTACGTATATCGAGAAATTCATGAACATGACAATTTAAAAATGCGATATCTCAGCGAAAAAAGGAAGACTTGTACTACAAGATCCCACACATATTTTTTTGAAAAACAAAAATCCTGGTACTACATAATCTCAAATATGTCAAAAAACAGTGGTTTTTTGCATTTTTAGGTCTTGGTGGGCGGAACCTAACTTTGTAACGCGTGGCCTGATTTGGATGGTTTTTTTGCTGCTGTATAGAGTGTCATCCCCCATTGCTAAGAGGAGAAAAATTTGGTCCTATGGTGGTGGTGGGGGAAGGACCGATTTCGATGATTCCTTTTCTGTTCGGTAGAGTATGTTCCTTGGTTGATACCATGAGAAAAAAGTTTTAATGGGATGGAGGTGGGGTAGGCGGTTAAACCTAACTTTTTAACGCGTGGACCGATTTGGATGGTTCTTTCTTCGTTGTATAGAGTAGAAGACACTAAGCGCTTTTTGTGAAGTCGGTTCAACTTTTTTCTAAAAGCTATTTTATTTTGGATTCCGTTTGATTGAGGTTTCGTTTTACGTTTATATGAATGCAAAGGTAAAGATTACTTTTAAATTCAACTCCGGAAAAAGTAATAAATAGGGACATGTTCTTGTTGACTTCTAAAAGTTAACTCCGCATCCGAAGTGCACAAGAATGTAAGACAAATAATGTATGGCTTAGAATCGTGAATTTTTAATATAATTTCGATCAGCTGCTGGGCTGGGCATTGTATGCGAGGGTAGTTGTGACTGCCGGCTGGTCGGGCTGCCTAGCGTGTGGTGGACCGACTGACTGCAAACTTTACTTTACTTTCCTTCGTCCTTTTATGATAATCTAAATACTAATTAAGCAGAAGATTCATCGTTGGCGTAGGTTCCTCCGCCCAATTGTAAAAGTTGTCAATAGATTTATCAACATTTACCAACAAAAAATGTTAAATCACTAGAAAACTATCATTCTATTACTTATAATAAAGATGACTTAATTTCTTTCACCTTTTTAAGCAATTGAGCAGATGTAAATAAGAGATATGTGTACATCTGCTAGCATAAAGAGCTGGTGTCATCATTTTCCTCCTATTTTGACATTTCTTTTGGAATATAACAATTTATTTTGGCCGACAATAACTCACGGAATTCTAAATAAAACTCTATCACGACAATATCTTACAAGTAACCCACACAATATTACTTTAAAGTCCGAGGCCAATTACACCAAATTTTCACTTTAACTAAAAAATATATCCAATTTGCTGCTTAAATGTTAAAAATTTCTTACCGCAAATAACTCTTTATTCAATTTGCTCTTAGTTGTTGGTTAGATGAGTTTAAAACTTAATTAGGTACATTTTTTAAAATTAAACAAAACTTCCGATGACACAAATTCAACTTTTTCCTCTTTTTTGTTCTTTTTCCGACGTCACGTTAACAAACTGGCTCTACCTTAGGTCTGTAGTTAACAAGATGGCGTTGGCTTGAGTTAATAATAATAATAATTTAATTCATGGAATTAATTAAAATTGAAACCATCTGAAATCACTTTGGATGAAGTAGCAAGTTTTCTTATTTACATGGAAAATTTTGCTCAAATTTAATGCTTTCAGTTTTGCCTGATATGTTAAGTTGAGATAGATTGGGAAATAGAATTTCATTAGCAGAATTAGAGTAGAAATATTATCACGAACACGGAATTGGTCATAAAAATAGCTAATTGAGTAGGTACACTATTAAAAGGTAACTTGCTTACAATTTTGTAATTGATGTAAACGTTTAGACCAATAATCGGTAAAAAAGTTTAATGTCTTCATATAATTTTAATTTATTGGAAACAGTATTTCTACGGTTTTCGTACAATTGAATATGTGATCAAATATTAAGCTAAAACCCAAATTATTATACCTTCAATATGCACAGACAAGACAGTAAGGCCATATCCTGAATTTTTATTGAAATTGAGGTAAGTGTATTATAATTACAATAATATTATTAAATTCAAAATTCAATAAAATATGAACAAACAACGTGGAACTGTAAATTAATAACGTAAATAATTATCTTGAATATTCACATTTAAATCAGTGAGGAGTAATAGTTCTAATTTTGGCTATGTAGCTCTTCCTACATTACTTGTGTGGAATTACTCTACTAGCATTATTAAAATTTGAACTTTATATTATATTATATTTCCAATATTTCTGCATTACTGTGTATATTGTGACATAAAATATATTGCTATTTTGGAAGATTGTTTTGAAATATTATGTTTGTACGATTACGAAATTTTTCTTCTCAAAATCGTTTGAAAATAAGAAAATGTTATTTCCACTACATCTGCTTTTACATCGAATGGAATGTGTTATCTTGGCATTAAAGAGTCTTGTTTAAAATTATCTTTTTTTCGATCTTCGTTCTATTAAAAATCAGGAAAACACTAAGTTGATGAATAGCTTGTTTTGCGTAACATTGCTGTATCTAACTGATCTTAAGCAACATACATATAATTATCAAGAGCTATTTCTAGAAAGCTATTTTTGCTACAACCAATTTCCAATTTTAAAGCATTTTCACAATTCAAATGAACTTGAAAAAGATAATGGCATCGAGTTGACATAATTTCCAATAAAATTTTTTCTTTAAACTATACATTCGGCACGTGCTTTATCTAATCAAGTCAGAGATGCATCCGTGCTCGAAGAAAAATTTATTATGAGCAAATTTTCGTGACATTAATTTATGCCCCTTGGAGAGCTCTCATTGATAGCCAGATGACGTAGCCAGTTAACTAACTAGACGACAGAAAATAATCACGTAGACAAAATAATCTATAAAGCGAATTTTGAACGACTTAGCAGTTTTACAACTTTTCTTTTTCATACTAAAGTACTACAATCTCAAAGTGAATATTTTAATCATAAATTCAAGTCAACTGTTTGGATGATAAGCGCTCAGTGACTACTACAAAATGATGAGCTTTAGCACGCGGACAGATAGGCAAAACAGAAGTATATACTGCTATTTTTACTGATAAGCTGTCTATTTGTAATCAGCCAATTAAAGGTTTTCTGAACATTGATAACAACTTCTTATCGACTGACGGCAACCGTTATCAATAGCATAATAGTACTGCCTTCGGTGTGAAGTTATCAATGCAAAAAGCCCTTGGTGGAAAAGTACTTAACGCTAGTAGTAAGTGTTTGCTTTGATAAAATTTATTGTAGATATTTTCATTATCTTTCGGAATGAGTAAGAAACAAGAGGTAATAAAAATACAAAGCCCTGCTAGATTATTCTGGAATCAATTAAGGTCAGCAATTGAAAATTTTAGTTGAATAAAAATGAAACCATATTTGTGTGAATTTCTTGCAAATATTTAGATTAAATTTCAGGGAAACTATGACTATTTGCTACATTTTTAAGAAGGTATAATTATTTCAAATCCAATTTATTCGTTATTAATTGGTGCATCTCCAGAACAGAAAATTTATGAAGTAGAATAACTTTTCGCAACAAAACAATAATTTTAAATTATTATCTTACTCAATAAGTAAAAAAAATTAACGTATTTATAATAGTATATACAGTCCCTGGACAGCCCATTGCTACCACCTGAGAATTTTGCCTTTATTTTAAATTTCACTTGGAAAAAATTTTAAAACGAAACTTTTTTTTTGTATTTTTTATAAATGTAGTGTATTTTTAATAATTATATACATTTAGAATGTTCATATTATTAATATTTTGTTATTCCCCCTTTATTTTTAAGAAGTGCCTCTAGTCTTCGTGGCATGCTATCAATGCACGCTTTGATGCAGGATCGTATATCCTGATCATTCTCCCAGACATTTATAATATTTTGCATGAATGCTGTCTTGTTAGGGTTTTGTAATTCTTTTACCTTGGATTTTAGACACTTCCACACGTTTTCTATAGCGTTGAGGTCCGGTGAGTTCCCTGGCCATGGAAGAACTGGGACCCGTTCATCTTCAAGGAATTTCTTTACTTTTTTCGCTTTATGGCACGGTGCATTATCGTCCATGAACCAAAATGGCTCTGCATTTTCTCGCAGAGATGCTATCGAGGGCAGAAATATATCTTTCAGGACATGTATATACTGATCCTGTCTCATGGTGCCGTCTACAAAGTAGAGTGGGCCTGGCCCCTGGCCACTTATTGAAGCCCATACCATCACAGCTATTGGATTTTTCGTTGTCTTTAATAAGCAGCGTTCTTTATACTTTTCTCCTGGCCTCCTCCGTACGAATAAAGGCGTTTCGGACATCGCTTTGATGATGCACTCATCGGAGAAATGAACCTGTTAAAAATACGAAGAATAAGTAATTATAATGTTTATTTCTTTATGTGTTCTAGCAAATTTATTTTTGTAATTTACCTTTTGCCAGTCAGTAAGACTGAAGTTTTGATGCTGTCTCGCCCAAATTAATCTAGCCTTTTGCATCCTTTGCGTTAAAAGAGGCTTTTTAGCTGGTCGTCCGCAGGTTAGATTTACGTCTGCAAGTCTGCGTTGGATGGTCCTTTCTGATATGTCAGTACCGCACTCCAATAAAGCATTTCGAATAGCTGTTTTTGTTATAAAACGGTTCTGTTCTACTATTGAAACAATTTTTCTGTCTGTCCGTGGAGTTGTTTTGCGAATGCCTTTGCGATTCTCTCTTTTGTTAACCAAAGGGTCCATGTTTTCTTTTAGAGACTTGGAGATTTTAAGTACCGAAGGGTGGCTTACGCCTTCTAATCTAGCGATTTCCCTCGCTGAATGCTTTCCGCCTTGCAGTAAACTAATAATACTTGCTTTCTGTGTCCTAGACAAATCAGATTTTGAGCCCATTCCTATAAATATCAGAAAAGTATAGCGAAATTTATAGAAATTCATATTAATGTGGGAGCAAAGTTAAAACAAGATATAAAAAACACTTACTTACCTGTAATTTCAATTAAAAGTATAGAAATGGTCGCAGAAGAAATTAAACGGCACAAATTATTCAAATCTTTATACAATACACAAATTATTTTTAGAAAATATTCTCTTCTTTCACTTAACATTCTCACAATGAAGGCACTCGAATGGTACCATCGACATAAAAACCGTCCCTTTTATAGCCGTATGAGGGATATTACAACAGGCAGGTCATCAATTTAGAGAAAAGGCATGTACACAACATTTAACAAAAAAATTATCAATAACCAAAACAATTTCTGGGTTTCCCAGACAGACAAGTAGACATTAATGTGAAATTTTCAGGTGGTAGCAATAGGCTGTCCGGGGACTGTACTTTATTGCCTTGTTTCATTTTTTGCGTAAAAAACGTCAATTTTTGTATATTTTTTCTCAGCGACCTTATCAGTGCAAACTTTTTTTTTAATGTTTTACATTAACATTCGTGTTATTAAAAATTTTTGTTTATTTTTGTTCTTCCTCACATCGTCCTTTTTATAGATGGCGTAAAAGTAGAGGTCACAAAAAGAGGTGTAAAACGGTTCCCACTGTAGCGGCTGTCCAGAACACCGGGAACAAAAAAAACCAATAGGGTAGTATTCAGTAGTGTTATCTCTAGTGAGGGAACTAAAAATAAAGTCAAAATTCCGATAACTATAAGTTTGGTGAGTTCTTAAAAAAAAAGTTGATTTTTTAGCACAGAAATGCACTACAGGAAGCAATAAACAGAAAACGAATGCATATTAAGTTTTTATAATAGCCACTTTTTAAATTGGTGAACTACGTCACTAGTGCATATATAAAATAAATAACTTTATTTACTAATTTTTATGGCTAACTTAAAAAAGACAACAAAACTTTTACCTGCTAAGGTTACGGCAAAACATAAACAAATACAAAGACAACTTGAGAGCAAATTTGAAAGCTGATTTTTCGTGCCACATCATTTTCCTGTGGCGAGTTCGGGATTACTCCGAGAAGCTCAAAGCTTATCAATAAACACACTATATTTTCCTATCGAACGTGCCAGAGTCTCTCCGAGTACTCCAGTGCAATTCATTGAACAAACCTAATGAATTTATTTTATTAATTTCTTAAATCTTTCAATCATAGAAGACAGATAGATAGATAGATTAGATATGAAAAGATTTTATAAGAAAATTTAAAAACTTCTGTAAATATTTACTAAAAAATGTAGATGATTTAAGATCCTTTATGGAATAAGCTTTTCATTTATAAACATTTCGAACGTATTTAATTACTGTTATATGACTGTCAATAATGCGTGGGGGATTGAATCGAACCGGAAATCTGCTCTGTTGTACGGTTATTCGACATGACAATTATCCTATCGAATATCATTTAAGGTTGAAAGAAAAAGAAAGTTATCCAAATTTGAAAATGGTGACAGTAGCTGAGGGACTCTTAGCACAGTGCCATTCTAGATCGAGGGTCGATGGATTAGAAGTCTTATGCTCCACAAGAAGTCTAAGGGGGAAGAGAAGCAAACATAGGCACGTGCCTAGGGGCAGCAACTCAAAGGAGCCCAGGCCTCAATTGAGAAAATTATGATGGACTAAATTTATTATTTCTTAGTACAATCTTAGCCTATAATATCTCAAGACAAAGGATAAGATCGGTTTCACCAGGTTTTTTCCTCATGTGCTTTTAATTTTTTAAATATATGACCCCTTGCCCCTTTTACTTCACAGGTATACAATGTGAGGCTTAGGTCATGTGCAATCTAGGCGAGAAATGAAAAAAATTTATGAAAAGGGTGGTCTATCTCTCACCACACAATCCCTCACCACAAATTTTAAACTGCCATAGCTTGGTGAGGGGGAGGGCCTCTCCAAGCTATAGCAGTTTATAACTTGTTTACGATGAAATTAACTAGTCTTACATTTTAAAGCACATTTTCTACAGTTTTAGCGTGATAGACGTTATTAATATATATGATATATACCATTTCCCATTTGAGTGCAACCATTTCCAAACTAAGCAAAACTAAAACCCAATTGAACAGACCTTTTTTCCAATTAAATTAAACTTACCCCAATGAAATTGATATTTTTCGCAAATAAATTAAACTTTTCTTTATTTTCTTTATTTTATTGAAAATGGAGAAAAGTTTAATTCATTTGAGAAACATGTCAATTTCATTGGGATAAGTTTAATTTAATTGGAAAAAGTGTCTCTTCAATTGGGTTTTAGTTTTGTCTAGTTGGGAAATGGTTGTACTTAAATGGGAAATGGTATAGACCCCACCATCCCATACAATTTTTCTCGCCTAGATCTATCAGTTCCTTCAACCTAAAAAACACCCTGTATCTCATTGAAATAAAACTTTCAATGCTTTTTACAATTTTATAAGTAGCTCGAAGGGGACTGCGGCCCTGATTTGAAAGAAACATCTTAATCTTTTTAATTTTTGGACACTTTTTACAGGTAGCTCGGACGGGCCGTGGGTCTTAAGTGAGATAAAATAACTGAAATAAATAATATGTAATCTATACAATCAATGTAGATAGCGCCAGTTGTAAAATTGACGCTAATACAACGAGGCATGGTTCAATTTTTGAATTCTGTCTCTTTTCATTATCCTTAGTTGCGCAACTTAATAAACGTGTAATTATCAGAACAACCAAATGTCCCTTTGAATGTTTATTTGAATAAATGTATTAAAATAAATTATTTATTATTTATTAAATATCTGAAATTAAATAAACAATTTTGGGCACAAAATGTGTTATTTTTTAATTATTTTATTTTAAATCAAATAATAATTTTGGGACCAATGATATAATTAAGAATGGTTCTTCCTGAAATTTGCTTAGTGTTGGATTATTTGAAATTTTTTAAATCCTAAACCTTCTTAAATAACAACAATAAAAATTAATAATATTAATAAGTGCCTACCGGACTGTCTCCGAGGCGGCGGTCCTCGTCATCGCTGGGGTCATACCTATTGGACTTTTGGCGATGGAAAGGGTGGCCATCTTCAGTGGAAGGGTGGAGATCGGGCGAGCGAGGGCCGCCGAGGAGGAGAAAGCCCGCACCATGGGCAAGTGGCAGGAGTCATGGAACAACGAATCAAAGGGGCGTTGGACCGCGCGACTCCTGCCACGGATAGAACCGTGGGTCAGCCGAAAATACGGAGAGGTGAACTACCACCTGTCGTATTTGTTTGTTTTGGTGATGATGGAGAGTTACAACTTCTCTCCAGAGGGACGTCTTAAGGCTGCTTCTATCTATTGATGTGTTTGAGGGAGTTACAGCTTCTCTCGACGAGGTGAACAGGTGAATACACAAACTTCAAACTTTGCGGTAATGGGTCTATTGATTCTGTTGATAACAAGTGAAACTCTTTTTATTGCTTATTTGTTTATTCACAATCTTTTAAAATCTCTTCTTATTCACACTCTTTAAAATCTCTTTTTATTCACACTCTTTAAAATCTGTTCTTATTCACAAACTTTGAAATCTATCCTTATTTAAAATCTTCACAATATTTCCTTATTTAAACTCTGCACAATCTTCTTTCATTAAAGACTTTCACCATCTTTTCTCATTAGGAGTCTTCAGAATCTTTTATGGTAAATAATCTTTACAATATTTCCTTATTTACGATCTTCACACAACTATTATCACACGACTACTATTCTAATTTGCAACTCGCACTTAACTATTGCTTCTAGCAACTTTTTAATAACACTCCATTTTCAGCTTACAATTACTCTATATTCACTGCGTACTGACTACTTTAACAGGCTATTTTCGACTCCTTTTCGGAGTATCAACTATTCACTTAAACAGACTAATCACGACTCCTTTTCGGAGTATCAACTACTTTCTTTAACCGACTATTTTCGACTCCTAAACGTTACTTCAGAATCTTAAAAGAAGATTCTGTTTTCCAAAATGGTTTTGTCAACATTCTTCTTCCGGTTAGATGAAGAATCTTGACTTCGCACAGGTGTTCCGCCTCAGTAGCAAAACTTTTTAAACAACGGAAAGATTTTCACTTCTGTGTTTTACCACAGGTGTGAAAATCTGCTTCCGTGATAAAGATTCGCTCATAAGACGAATCTACACCTGCACGGAATACAACACAACTAACGCAGTTCCTTAGCGGACACGGGTGCTTCCGGGCGTATCTCCATAAGGTAGGGAGAGCCGAGACACCCGAGTGTCCTTACTGCGGAAGTGGCAGGGACGACGCAGAACACACGTTCTTCCATTGCGGCCGCTGGGCGGATGATAAACTGCTGTCGAGGAGATGCTCGGATCCCTGTCGCCGGAAAATCTAGTGGTGTACATGTTGGAAGGAGAGGTAAAGTGGCGCTTGGTCGCGGAGTTCGTGGAAAACACACTCCGCACCAAAAAACCTGGAAGCTGTGACGTACGTCCTGCCGCGTTAGGAGCCCTGTGGGCTAAGCGAAAAAGGCCCAGCCCGAAGTAATGTGGAAAACGGTCCCGGGCTGGTGTCCTTGGAGCTGGGAGGAGAGGTTTTAGCCGGTAGTTCACCCGGGTGGGAGTCCGGCACCCCGTCCGTAAATGGATTCCCCTCCTCCTTAAAAAAAAAAACAAAAGTAATGGCACGGTGGGGACATGTCCAATTATTCTGAAAAAACACACGACCATTTGCTTCGAAGTGCTTCGTGCGTGAAGAACTTTTGTTGGATTTGGCTCGTCTTGAAAGACCAATAAAGTCGATTGTTACTTAGTTTCGGATTCATATGAACAGATCCATGATTCGTCGCCTATCACGATCTTATAGACACCTTTTGAAGCACCGCGATTACATTTTTTTAACATTCTTTGCACCAATCGACACGAGACTTTTTTGAGCAATTTTCAAATTATGCGGTATCCAACGCGAACAAATCTTTTTGACGGCCTAATATTTATGCAATATTGAATGTTTGCGAGTTGAACAAATGCCCAAACATGTCTCAATCTCGCGGTATGTCACATGACGATCTTGCAATATCAGTTTACGCACAGCATAAATTTTTTCTGGCACAACAACCGATTTAGGACAACCTTCTCGAAATTCGTCCTCTAGCGAAGTGCGACCACGATTAAATTCGGAAAACCAGTAAAACATGGACTGATATGCTGCCTTATTACTTTGGGGGAATATTGTTGTAAAATCCATACCCTTCGGAGTTAGTAAGATGAATAATGACAATCCCGATGCTGTTAAATTATTTGGTGATAACGTACCCCTAGAGATCGGAGTAGAAAGAGAGTGACACGTACCAGCAGTCGAAAACGACCCGGGTTATTCTCAGAAACGGCTAATCCGATTTCGATGGTACTGTTACGAGGTTTAGTATTTCCTTAGGCATAGTTTATACTACTACGAAGGGCAAAGGGGGAGGGAGCATGACATACAAATAATCGAAACCGCCGATAATTGGATCGAACCCATAGTTTTCTGTGTCGCTGCGTAGAGTTGCCAAGTCGGGCGATTTCTCGATTTCCCGATTCGGCTACTTGAGCCGTCAGTTGGGCGAGAAAATTTTCCTCTCTAGGACTAGGCACTTTTTGGGCGATTGTTTAATTCCTGCTGGGCGCTTTTGAGCGATTTTTTAATTCTTGCTGGGCGCTTTTATTTTTGTGCCGTCGTTACGTCGTGGATATCAGATTCTGATACAACCGACATCAAAATTTTTTTTCTGTCTTGCTTTTGCTATCCTTTGTATATATATTAATTCCTAAAAGATTTAAATGTGCGTAATAAATAATTGGAAGCAACTGGGTGAATTATTACAGGTTGTGATTATTTGCACTTACGTGTATTTATGTACGTCAAAAATTTATTAGACTTTCTGGGAGGAAGAGGTGTATTAATGAGGCTTTTAATTGCTTTATTAAATGGGGGGTTACCACCCCACCCCCTCCCCCGCCAGGGAATATATTTGTAAAGTAGTACATAAAAGTACGTAAAAGCGGAACTTTCCCGAATTCAAAAGTACACGTAAATACACGTAAGTGCAAATAAACACTTTAATTATTAAATACCTACTTAATTAAGGGTATTTTTTGTTTTTCACGACTCCTCTACTACAATTTTAAATTTGTGTTACTTGTATCTTTTGCTGTGATTACTGTAATAAATATTACATTAAAGTTGTACAAACAACAATTTGAAAGACTTGATTGATTATAAAATCAAAAGGCGAATTTTGGAGATTTCAAATAATAGCGCGGCGACTTTGGGCGACTTCAACGCCACGGTTCGTGACTCTTGCTCCATACCGTCTGGCATCTCTGTCGCTGCGATGAAGAATGAAATTCCCCATGTCATTAGGTACTGCGGTAATAAGACACCTGTAACCGTACCGTGTATGTGGTAAGAAAAGGACTGAAAAAAATAATTGAAATCGACCGATGCTGATGTCGAATTCATAATTTCCGGAATTACCGAGATGAGATAATTAGTGCAAGGTGAGCTAGGTCAGTTAGTCAGTAAACTGATCGTGTCTCTGTTGGGCGAAACGAGTCGTCGATATATATATATATATATATATATATATATATATATATATATGTATATATATATATATATATATATATATATATATATATATATATATATATATATATAAAATAAAAAATAAAAATATAAAAATATATTAATTTTCACGTCTTAATACAGAAATAGAACGAAAAATAAAAAATATTTGTCCAATTATATATCATTAACAAAAAACTAAAACACCATGGAAAAAAAACGCAATGAAATTCATCATACACTTATAATAACACATATTTTTTGTTGGTTTTTATTGTTTTTTCAATATCTGGTTGGCCCTCCTTTGGAATCAATAGCAGCTTTAAGCCTTCTGGGTATGGACTCTACTAAATTTTGGGTAGGTTAGGTTAGGTTCGTGTGGCTGCATTAAAGAGCACACTTGGACCTCAAAAGACCCATTGTGATGCCACGGGAATCCAAGAATTCCCTCCACCTCCTCATTGGAACCATCCGGAGCTGTCGATGAAGCGCCAAAGATCTGCAACGTCAATCGCCGCCAGATCGCAGAGACTATCAAAGAAATAGTTTCCCAAGAAGGACTTTCGCCTGCATGCCAGTTCAGGGCACCGGCAGAGGTAGTCGAAAATAGTTTTCTCCTCTTCCTCGTCCATGCAGCTTCTGCAGAAGTCGTTTGAGAGTATACCCAGTCTCTTCGCTATTCTAAGGTCAGATCTGCCCCTCGAAAGCAGACACTTAAAGCGCCTAAGATCCAGCTTAGGCCAGATCTGTCTGGACGTATGGCACGTAGTGCCGTTTGCCCATCTGTGGACCGCTAAATTAATTGCTCTCGTGCTAAACAACATCTTACAGGTTGCCAGGGGCCAACCAAGAGTAGTCCTTTCCGGTTGGATATCCATGGTGGTACCACGTCTTGCAAGCTCGTCCGCCACGCAGTTTCCTGGAATATCCTTGTGCCCCGGGACCCAGCACAGGTGAATTTGATATCGTTCAGCCAGCTCATTTAAGTGTGAGCGACAGCTATTAACAGCCCTAGATGTCGATAGGACAGAATCAAGGGATAGCAAAGCAGCCTGACTATCTGTAAGGATACAGATGTCTTTTGAAGTTTCGTTCCCCCTCAACCAATTCAAAGCTTCCTGAATAGCCATGACCTCCGCCTGAACCACACTACAGTAGTCTGGAAGACGGAACGATAAGCTAATGTTCAGTACCTCTGAGAAAACACCACCCCCACCCTGCCCTGTAGCTTAGAGCCATCTGTATAAATTTGAATGCACTCCCCACAGGGATTGGTATTGTATAAATTTGAATGCACTCCCCACAGGGATTGGTGTCCCCATCCCAGTCAAGCCTGGTTGGAATGGTCAATACGAAACGCTTGCTGTCTAACTTGCTTGCTGGACTAGCTAGGAGTGGTGAAGTAAAGATGCCCCAAATTTTCGAAATTTTACACAATTTTTCGGAAATTGCTCTTTTAAGGACTCTTTATCCGTTATTTTGTTTCTTCATATCTGCCGTTCCAGATGCTCCCATAAATGCTCTATGGGGTTCAAGTCGGGCGACTTGGGTGGTGAATGAAGCTGTTTTGGGACGTTATGCAACAGCCACTCTTTAACAATCTTCGCTATGTGCTTCGGATCGTTATCTTGTTAGAAGACCGACATTGAACCCCAAAGCATAAAGGAGCCGCCACCGTGTTTTGCCGTGGGTGTAATATGCTGCTTCCGTCTGCTCCGAAGACATTAAACTTGCTCTCATCTGCGAACAAAACAGTTTTCCAAAACTCTAAATTTTCATTTTGGTATTTTCTAGCAAATTCACTCTGAGTACATTCTGGGGGTGTATTACTTTTCGCAGACCCTGTGACACTTGTGCCGATAACTTGGGAGCACTTTCTTTTGGATTCTTGCTCACCATAGCTACTAGATTCCTTCTATCTTCTTTACTTAATATGGGTGGCCGTCCTGTTCTCTTCTGGTTATCAACGGTGCCTGCGAGATTGAAGGTTTTTATAATTTGCGCAACGGTAGAATGATTTCTCCCAACGATTTTTCCAATTTCCCGCACAGATTTTCTTTCCTTGCTTAACCAAACAGTTATTTCACGTTCCTCCTTTGTCGTTTCCTTTCTAGCAGCACACATTTTTAACTTTTTCTACAATGACTTGCCATAAGTTCAACAATATAAACACTACGCTTGCTGCTTAGCCGAAAACTACTGTGCTTAGAAACTTTTTACAATCAAAATCACAAAAATCCCGTTTTAATTGACGTTGTTCTTAGAAGTGTATGATTACTTTCGTTGCAAATTTCCTAGGAAATTTCGCCTTTTTGTTTTTTGTTTTTTTTTTTTTTTATACGATAAGGCCAAATCCTAGGGGACAACCCTTTGATGCGTTAGCATGGTTTTGGCCGGAAGGGAATTAGGGTAAGGGAAGTGAGGAAACTTGAGTCTTGTTTGCATTGCTGCGAGCTAGACAACAGCCCAGAGACGGAGTGGATTATTTTAATTTCTTAATAAAAGTTCACGGTCATCTGGGCTCGAACCCGGGACCCAAGGCATGGTGGTCTTGCCGCTTAACGCATTGATCCAACTCCGTCTATTTGTTTGCAAATAACTGAGTTTGACTTCATATTTTACTTAAATTACTTAACGTCATGTAAAACTTAACAAACCTTTTTTTGTACATTTCTTATTTCATAAACTGCGTCAAAAATCCGAGGTGTATGATCGCTTTCGTTGTATATTATATATATATATATATATATATATATATATATATATAAATATATATATATATATATATATAGTTGAATGAACAGTAAAATAAAGTAAAGCCAAGAATTATTTATTGAATTGATACACATACTTACCTGAGTACCTGGGACATCATCAGGTACAATGAATTATAAAAAATCCATCTGAAATGAAATAATATGGAAATAGAATTAGATTGAATTATAATGTTAAACGTGAATAATACACACAAAAACATTGTATTTCATTAACACAACAAATCGATTGAACAATGTAAACAATTTCTTGGCGAACCAACAACAAGAACACAGGCAATTTAAACTTTGAAAAATTCTAATAAAATAACATGCAATACGTTGGTCCAAGACAATTAACTCAGCAAATACACAACACTAAACAGAATTTGGACAATTTCAAGCTCATATTACAGGCATGATAGGTGAAATTTAAGAAATTCAGACACCTGTGACAGATCCTGCAATTTTATTAAAAATTGAACCAATTTCATAATTTAAACGTATACAAATGATTATCACGGCACTATTATTACTTTATAAACTATTACTTACCTGTTTAATTGTCCACAAGCAGCATAAACACTAAAAAAGCAAATGTACAACACTCGCAACTTACAAACCGCGAACCGTCAACTTTATATGTAGAAACCACCTGACATATGAAATCAAGGTGATTTTTCGCGTAGAATTCTGTGGCGTTGCCAGAATTAACGCGAATTACGTAATTTTCCTTTTATTCGCGATTTTATAAATTTGTATTTACGCAATAAGAGGAGAAGAGACAAAAGGTATAAGGGAGATAGAATGAAAATTACGTTCCACAAAGAAATTATTCATATAGGTATGGCTATAAATTTTGTGATCCGCCATGTTATAGCAAACTTGCTTATTTTTAACCGACTTCCCAAAAACAAAGAGGTTCTAAGTTCGAGGAGTATTTTTTTATTTATTTTTTTATGTCTGACCGGGTATAACTTCGTAACGCGTCGACCGATTTTGATGATTCTTTTTTTTTTGGGTTCGAATATGTTCACCGATTGGTACCATGTCAAAAAAATGTTTGGTAGGGTGAGGGTGAAACCTAACTTTGTAACGCGTGGTTCGATTTGGATGGTTCTTTTTTATTAATATTTTAATTTGGTCCTATGATGAAAGGTGTGGGGGGGGGGGGGGGGTAGTCTAACTTCGTCACGCGTGAACCGATTTGGATAATTCTGTTTCTATTGGGTAGATTATGATCCTTGGTTGATACTACGAGAAAACAAATGTTGGTGGGATGAGGGGTGGGGGAGGGTGGAACCAAACTTTGTAACACGTAGACCGATTTGGATGGTTCGTTTGCTGTTGTATAGAGTGTGATCACCCATTGCTAATAGAAGAATAATTTGGCCCATGGTGGGGGGTTGGGTGGGGGGAGGAGTAGTCTTACTTCGTAACGCGTGGACCGATTTGGATAATTCTTTTTCTTTTGGGTAGAGTATGCTCCCTGGTTGATACCACGAGAAAAAAAATTGTTGGCGTGGTTGGGGTGGGAGAAGGGGGTGGAACCTAACTTTGTAACGCGTGGACCGATTTTGATGGATGGTTCTTTTGCTGTTGTATACAGTTTGATCCCCCATTGCTAATAGGAGAATAATTTGGTCCTATGGTGGAGTGGGTGGGGGAGGGGGAGGGGTAGTAACTTTGTAAAGCGTGGACCGATTTCGATGATTCCTTTTCTGTTCGGTAGAGTATGTTCCTTGATTGATACCATGAGAAAAAAAGGTTAGTGGAATGGGGGTGGGGTAGGGGGTTAAAACTAACTTTTAACGCGTGGACCGATTTGGATGGTTCTTTCTTCGTTGTGTAGAGTTGAACACAAAAAAGTGAAAAATAAAATAGTTTTTAAAAAAAAAGTTGAACCGACTTCACAAAAAGCGCTAAAAAGCATAACATAATTTTTAATTTTATATCTATTACGACATTTTGAAGTCGGTGCAAATTAAACAAATAAAACAACTACAGTACCACAATTGAAAATAATACATAATACTACCTGAACGTTTATGTACGGGATCATAAGAAATGACGATTAAATATTATTGTTGTAGTTGTTTGGTTTGTTTGATTTGCACTGATTTCAAAATGTCGTAATAGATATAAAATTTAAAATTATGTTATACTTTTAAGCGCCTTTTGTGAAGTCGGTTCAACTTTTTTTTTTAAAACTATTTTATTATTGAATTAACCCTTCTAACTCAGAAGGCGCACTTCACAGGCAGAAGCCAGGAATCAATTGACCTACCCACCAAAATACACAAAATATTAAGGTGGATGAGGCTCCTACACCACATGCATAAAATCATTAGTAAAAAAAAGCCAAAATACATCCAAACACAATAATCAGGGATGCACAGGCAGCTTAACCCAAGTCAATACAAAACATAGAAGGAAGGAAACTTTGCGCCTTACAAAAAAAAACTAGTGGGTTGGGTCCAGATTCTGGGTGTTCATTGGTGCGACCCTTGAGGTCCACACGAACAACTTCCCAGTTAATACAAATTTTCAATTGTTATTAACAATATTCAATTATTATTAACAATATTTAATTGTTAATAGCGATAAATTTCATGATCATAGAACGAGTAAGTGAAAACTCAATAAAATTCATATTATTCGATGTATCGTTTTATTTAACATTAATATCAACTATTTATGGTTTTTTACCATTTTTTTAATGTTACAAAAAACTATAAAAGTTCTGGATAAAAATATATGATTTTTTTTAAAGTATCGAGTTGTATCAGAACCAATTAGATCAGATGAATCTTTTTCAAAAAAAAAAAACTTTCGCCCACTTTTATGTCATTTAAAAATACTTAAAGAATTGATATTTTAAATTTATAAATAAATTAATTAATGAATTTAATTTATCATGATAATTTTGTTGTAATTAGATGCAAAAAAATGTTCAAAAAATTATTTCGTTATAGCACTATTTCTTAATGAAAACCAAATGAATGCACTCTGTTTGGAATTCATTTGTTATTAATAATTTTGAATGGATATAAACAATTTATAATTGATATAAACACTTCTTAATTGTTATAATTGATTGAAAATTGATATAAACAAAGTTTCTAAAAAAAAAAATTTTTTTGTGGCAAAAAAAATTTCATTGTTTATAAGAATTTTTTATTGTTTATAATAATTTTAAACTGTCATGAACAATCTTCAATTTTGTATTCAATTTCCAATTTTCATAATCAATTTTCAACTAGGTTAAACCATTTTTTATGATTATAAATTTATTATTGTTATAAACAATTTTTCACCATTATAAACAATTTCTGTTCATAATAAATTGTTATTATCCGACTTTTTGATGTGCCGCTCGTCACCAGAACAAATTATATCGAAAAAATCCTTTTCAAGAAAGTCTAAAATCAACTTTTTTTGAACCGGAATTTATTAAATTTCTTTCAGCTCTTATTGACAATAATACGCTTCAAATGGCACCATAGCGAAGTCGTTATCATTTTTTGTTCGTGAGATTTCGTTGTCGAAAAAAGTGGGTCAGAACGTACGTACGTACGTACATACACACACACACACACACACACACATGCATGTGTTCAAAAACATCAATCGGGACCATTACAATAACTTTCCTATATGTGGTAAGTTAACAAGTGAGTACAACAGGATGGTTACAAGTTGTAAAGGCTTCTCTTTAATGTCAACTTGTCCATGTTTGTCCATTAGCAAACCTACACATGCGATTAACAGGCTCGAACATACCGTAACTAGTGCGCGAGAAAGCTATCTGAAAGCTCGAACGGTTTCGAAGGGAATAGTTCAGTTCTCTAGGTGATATTTTGGAAGAAAGTTCCGCACTGTCAATCTTTCCCTGCAGAAGCTGGTGTAGAAAAAATATATCGGCAACCCAGTGACGCTTCTCGAGAGTAGCAAGTTGAAGCAGTCCCAACCGATCACGATATGGAGGTAGAATAAAAGGGTCAGTCCACGGCAAAGCACGAAGGGTCGACCTCACAAATCTACGCTGTACAGATTCAATACGTTTAGTGTGAGATCCATAAAACGGAGACCAAACCGGACTAGCATACTCCAGCAGTGGTCTAACAAGGGGTGTATAAAGATGGAGTCTTATGTGAGGGCTAGGAAATTCAATGGACCAACGGGGGATAAAACCCAGCATAGAGTTGGCCCTGGCAACGATATTATTAATGTGGGGGATGAAGTTAAGTTGTCTATCAAGATACACACCGAAATCCTTCAATCCTTCCACCCGTTGAATACAAGTATCTTCAAACTTGTACTGAAAAGAAAGTACAATAGTTGCGGGACCTCGAGAAGGTCATAACCTGACATTTACCAATGTTTAATTTAAGATTATTATTGACACACCAGCTATAAAATATGTGCAGGTCCGACTGCAAGATCTCGCAATCCACAAAAGATTTGATTGGGAGAAAAATCTTGATATCGTCCGCATAAATAAGAATTTTACTTCTTTGAAGTAATAATGTCATCAATAGATAAGATGAACAACAGAGGCCCAAGATGACTACCCTGAGGAACGCCGGAAGCAGCTACAAAAGCATCAGATAGCACGCCACAAAACCGCACTCTATAAGTCCTATTGTATAAATACGACTTAATCCATGCAATGAGTGGGGCCGGGAAACCCAACCTGGACAATTTGAAAAGGATAATAGAGTGAGACAGCTTATCAAAGGCTTTACTCAGGTCGGTATAAATGCAGTCAGTCTGGCAGCCTTCCAGAAACCCATCCACACTGCCAGACACAAACTCTAACAAGTTGGAAACCGTTGACCTACCCTGAATGAATCCATGCTACCTGCTAGAGACTAAACCCCTACACCCAATAGACAATTGGGACTGGATCATCAGTTCGCAGAGTTTTGGAATGCAAGATAGTTTAGCAAGATGTCTATAGTTAACAATCTGTCTCCTATTGCCACTCTTAAAAATGGGGATAAAAAATGAATCCTTCCAGAATGTAGGGAAGCGACCAACCAAGAAGGATCGCCGGAAGAGTAAAAGTAAAGAACATATTAACACCAAAGAACACTTCTTTAAGACAAGAGCAGGAACCCCGTCAGGGCCACAAGAAAAGTCATCCGGAAGATCCAAAATATGCTTGTATAAGCTCTCCTCCGTGATAGATGGAATAGGTACGGGGAATATATTACTATTATTAATGTGCGAAAAATTGCAACTTTCTGGATAAAAATCGGATGATTCAAATGCGCCCCTGAAGTATTCAGCAAATAAATTACAAATAACCTTAGAATCGTTACTGGAACTTAGCCCGCATTCCATAGTCGATGGATAGTTATCAACCCTTCTCTTCATATTGACGTAATCAAAAAATGCACTGGGGTCCTCTGACCTCTAAGGTTCAGTAGGTATTCTTCATATAGAGAAAGAGAAAGGCCTATGAAATGTTCGTGACAAAGAATAAATTCACGCCTAGAGTGCACACTTCCCACTCGCAGGTACTTTTTCCAGAGTATATTTTTCCTATTTCTGAGAGTTTTTAATTCTCTGTTAAACCAGATACGTTCCTGTCAATATCGTCACTAGACAGACAGGTATGGAAGTCTAAATCACCAAGATATTCATTCATAGCCTCAAAATCAGTCATTCTAAAGTTAAAACTAAATTCAGATTCGAGATTATCGACACGCACGTCCGAGAGACAATTAAAAGTGACAAGCAATGCAGGGTGAAACATGTCCAGACTCGTCAAGGGAAAGAGGCTAGGTTCCACAAAAGTGAGCGTGGAGTTCGCAGAGAACACTAAATCAAGCTGTCTACCCATATTGTTACTCACATTGCTCATTTGGCAAAGTCCTATGCTAGCCAAGGTGTCAAGGAACAGTGATTGTCACTCAGTCAAGTTATGGGGAAGATAGCTATCGTCATCATCATTCACTACCCATCTCACGTTGTGTAAGTTGAAGTCCCCTACTAGGACAATTTCGTCCTTTATTAACAATATTTTGAAGATTTTATTGGAAAATTATAAAATGTTGTGTTCAATCACTGGCCATTTCATTGTCAAAAGAGGCATCGGCCTCTTAGTTTTTTTTAATTTCAAGGAGTAAAGTCGAAGGTCGAGTTCCAGCAAGGTTATATTTTTTTTGTTTAAAAACAAATTGTCAGCAAATTCCTGCATGCCTATTGGACATTGGGATTTAACATGCAATTTGTGATAACTTATTATTCAAATTTTTTATTTCCTTACAGCTGTTTTTTTTAATTCTCATTTTTTTTGGTGAATTATATATTGTGAAGATTAGTATTTTCAATCATTTTAATATTTAACATTTTTAGGTGGTTCCATCCAGGATTGTGCTGCATATTAAATTTTTATTAAAATTATCAGTGAATTTATTAACGGTGGACAAATTAACGGGTGCATTGAGTGTATATTTATTAGAGTGATTTATTACGGTGAAGAATATTTACTGAACAATTGTACATCTACAGTTATCAAGATGTCTTTAATAAAGGAATTAACGATTAAGGAGAGAATTTTAAGGACAAGATTAGAGAAGCTGATTGAAAATGGAAAAAATACAACTATTCCCAAATGTACACAAGTATTCTATGAAACCAGAATTTCAGGTCTGAAGAAAATTTGGGAAAAATACAATGCTGTAGACTTATCAATTAATGAGTCCTTACTTGAAACAGATGCAAAAACATCTACTGCATATTCAGAAGAAGACAATTACGGGGCAATGGAACTTAAATACTCTGATTATATGAGCGAGCTCGTAGAAGGTATACGAAAGTCTTCTTCAATTGTAGAAGCAACTCAATAACAATCGAACCCTGCGGCCTCCATACATACGACCACCGTAATACAACAGGAATCATCACTACCTAGAGTTTCATTACCAAAATTTAATGGAAATTATGATCTATGGCGATCGTTTCATGATCTTTTCGTGTCGTTAGTACATAATAATCCGCGATGAACACCTGCACAAAATTACACCATTTAAAGACATGCTTCGTTGGTGAAGCCGAGAAGGTCTTGCAACATACGCCAATTACAAATGAAGACTATGAACCAGTGTGGAATAAATTAAAAGAGCGATTTGAAAACACACGAATTTTGGTAAACCACCAACTGAAAAAATTAATAAATCAACCCAAACAAAATATGGAGACAAGTAAGGGAATAAAATCCATACTCGATGCAACTGAAGAATGCCTACAACAACTGAAGAGCTTGAAGGTAGATACAAGTTCATGGGATGTACTATTAATCCATCTTCTGGTACAGAAACTGCCATACCTCACTTTAAAATTGTGGGCAGAAGATCAAGGAGCAACTCCAGAACTACCTAAGTTCACCCAATTTGCCGTTTACACGTTCAAAAATATAAGAATCTATTGCGGATGTGCTAGTAACAAAGACGTTACCATTAAAGCAAACATTACGGCAAACAACTCTAACTTACCACACTACAAAGGGAAATAAATGCCCTGCATGTGATGGAAATCACTTTGTGCAAAAATGCTCCAAGTATCAAAAAATTAATACTGAAGCAAGACGAAAGATAATCAAAATGGCTGGCTGCTGGTTGAATTGCTTATCCTACAAGATTGCACAAGTAAATACAGATGCTTTAACTGCAATCAAAAACACCACTCTACATTTCACGAGAACCTCAACAAGGAACAAAAATCGACAAATCCGGGAAAAAATAAGAGCAACATTTGCGAAAACATACCAGTATATAAACAGAACAACTCAAAACAAAATCAATCAATATTCCCACAGGATTACAATCAGCCGACTGTGCTGATGGGTTAAGCACTACCCAAAGTTTCATAACCATTGAAAAACATGAAGCATTGTTATCAACAGCGCTAGTAATGGCAAAGAGCAAGTTTGGTGAACCTACAATTCTACGCTGTCTGGTCGACAGAGGTTCACAGTCATCATTCATTATAGAAGCTGCCTGGAAGAAGATATGTGCTACTAGCACTCCTACATCAGTAGCTATTACGGGCTTAAACGCTAGGCCCTCTGCTATATCACGATGGCAAACAAAACTACAATTACGATCGTGTGGATCAAATTCTACTACAATAGAAGAAAATTTTCTCGTTCTAAAGGAGATTAGAAGTTGTTTACCAACGACGGTCATATCTGGAATGGAATATAATCACCGTAATGGATTACACCTTGCAGATCCTACATTTTGGAAACCTGGTAAAATAGATGCGTTATTGGATTATTCAAGAAGGCATTAAACGAGGACCAAATACAGTAGCAATAGCGATCAACACGATCTTCGGATGGATCTTACTGGGTTTAACTATAGAGACACTCGACGACACAGCGACACTCCACGACACAGTGACAAGTTTCACAATCACTACCTTAGATGCCGATTGAAATGTACAACTCAAATGATTTTGGGAGTTAGAAGAGCTAACGACTCAACCAATTCTCAACAAGAAGGAACAAGAATGCCAAAATATTTTTGAAATCACACATCAACGCCTAAGTAATGGAAGATATCAAGTAAATTTACCATTTGTAAATAACGAAGTTCCCAAATTGGGGCAATCAAGGCCACAGGCAATTAAACGATTTCTAAATCTGCAGAGACAATTTGCAACCAATCCTGAGTTGGAAAGATCCTACAGAGCTTGTCTCAATGAATATATAGAGCCTTTCCATATGGAAGAAGTTAAGCCACCTAACGATATTGAACCACATTATTATACCATATACCACACCACGCAGTGTTTAAGGATAGCTCCACAAGAAAATTAAGAGTTGTTTTCGAAAGTCAATTAACGCAATAGTTTCAAAGGCCATATATTCAAATTTCTATGGCGACGATTTATTGACTGGAGTGGACACTTTTGCTGACGCTAAAAGACTTGAAGTAGAATTATTGAATATGACGATAGCTGAAGGATTCAACCTAAGAAAATGGGCCAGTAATGAACCAAGGCTACTAGAAGATATACCAATGGACCATAGGGAACTTAAGGGTTCACTAACATTAGCAGAGGATGAATCAGTCAAGACTCTCGGTATACGATGGCATCCTGTACTTGATCATTTTACGTTCATAGCTACGCCAAAAAGGAAACATACACCAACAACTAAGAGAACTATATTATCGGATGTTGCATCATTATATCATCCTCTTGGCTTGCACCCATTATCATTGTAGCAAAATTTTAATTCAAAGGTTGTGAATTATAGCATCATAATAAATAATCATCTGTGGTGGCATGGACCATCCTGGTTAACACAAGGACAAGAAGAATGGCCAAAGTTGGATGGAATTAAAGAAGAAGCCGAGTTAGAGGCAAAACAACTAATTATTTTAACATTTCTAAGCAATTCAGATGATAATATTCTTTTAAGATATTCATCGTTTTCACGATTATTGCGCATCATAGCAACAATTCAACGATTCATATACAACTGCAAAAATCCACAAAACAAACGCACGAATTTTTTACAAAGTATTGAATGGAACACTGCGGAGACAACAGTTTTGAAGCTGGTACAGCAAATATCTTTCAACGAAGATAACAGTCATTTAATGAACAACATATCGTTGTCTAGCAAAAGTAAGCTGCTCAAACTGAACCCATTAATTGATTCCAATGGCTTGATTCAGGTAGGTGGAAGGTTAGATAATGCCATGATTTCGTATACACGACGTCATCCGATCATTTTACCGCAAACTCATCATGTAACATTAATTTTGATTGATAAAATGCATTGTGAAACATTTCATGGCGAACCATCCCTAGTTCTGAGTACAAGTCGTGATAAGTATTAGATTTTTGATGCGATACGCACTATTACTAGTAGAATTTACAAATGCGTTATCTGTGCAGAACAACGAAGCACTACAATTACTCAGTTGACCTCAGATTGTGGCACCAATTTTGTCTGAGGAAAAGATGGGATGTCGTTCAAGCAATTTACCAATCAGTTCCTGAAGCTGCTCAGTATCTTGTGTCCAAGTCAGTCACATGGCATTTCAATCCACCAGCTTCTCCACATTTTGGAGGTATCTGGGAGGCTGGTGTGAAATCAATCAAACAGCACTTACGAAGAACAATAGGGAAGTTAATTTGTACGTTCGAAGAATATGCTACAATTCTGGCTCAAGTCGAAGCTTATTTAAATTCTCGACCCTTATGTCATATTCGAAATGATCCTGATGAATTTTTTGTACTGATGCCAGGACATTGTTTGATTGGACAGGCTTTGAATGCCATTGTTGAGCCTGACTATTCTATGACCAAGATACTACCGTCGCAAAGAAGGAAGCTTCTGCAGCAAGTCATCAAACATTTCTGGGATAAATGATCAAAGAACTACCTCAACCAACTCCAACACCGGCCTAAATGGTCTATAAAACAAGCAAATATCAACATTGGAGATGTAGTAGTCATTAAAAATGAAAACATGCCTCCCACAAATTGAATAAAATAAAAGACAAATAAAACAATAAAGGAAATTAAAATAATTAATGAAAAAATAAAAAGAATAGAATAGAGTGAGGCGGTCTTTTAGAAGCAATTGAATACATAATAGTTTTGATATAGCTGGGCCGGCAAGTTAAGAGGTACAATAAATAATTAGGTAAATGTAGCACATTTAAATGTGAATGAAGTCGAAGGCATAGTGAGGGCAGTGATTTTTAAAAAAGTACGAAATCAAAACAATTTGTCTGTTAAAGTAGCGTAGTTACGTAAAGTAGTCAGGTAGTTACCAGAGCAAACGATATGCCATGTCATGCCATGATATGGCATTTTCCAACTGGCAGTAAAAATAAAAAAGCATTCTTACAATCGCTTTAAACATTCGATAGTTTATTCATCACTCATTATTAAACCAGAAGTGTAGAATCAGACTTTTATCTATATTGAACTCGTTCCCCACTCGATTTTGTGGAATCTTAGCGACCGAATTACGTTGGGCAGATGTTCGAACCCCACTATCGGGTACCTATAGTTGCTTTCTCCTGACAACAGATTACGATAATACGGTAGTATGGTAGTTACAGAGTAATGTCGGTGGTTCGGAATCCGCTTTAAATTGTAGGTCTACTTGCAACCATCTCGAATCGTTTTTCTCCCGCCCAATGCCCTACAAGGGGTCACTAGAACTGGAGAGAGAGAGGGTTGATGGAGTAAGTGACAACGTGTCGGTCTTCCATCCTGGAGGTCCCAGGTTTGAACACCACCGGCGGCGAGCCATGGCTTTTTTTTTATAACGGATTATGATAAAAAGGCCATTGAGGGTTGCAGAGTAACTTCGGTGGTTCATAATCTACGTTAAATTGTAGGTCCGCTTGTAATCGTTATCTTGATTCGAGTGAAGTTTCTCACCCGCCCCAGGAGAGAGTCTTTACGCAGCAAACCTGAGGTAACTGATATACTGCCAGCTGACTCCACCAGTCTACACTTGACCGAGAGGACTTATAAATCCTGAAGACAGACCGACCCAAGCGAAGACCATTAGCCAAGATCGAGCATCTAAAATACTACTTCAGGTCAGCAAAGCCAAACTAGACCACAAGACCACTTAAAAGAAAAGAAGAGGAAACCCAAAAGTAAAAAAAGGGCAAAAACCTATGCTTGACAAACAATAGCATAGCACATAACGGAAGAGCATATAATTCAGCAAAAAGAAACGACAGTCAATATTGTCAAATTGCTAGAGAATACGAAAAAAGAAGCCAAAGAAAAAAGAACTACAGAATACATTGCTAGACAGCAAAAAGAAGTTCAATCAGCATTGGAAACTTTTTAAATATAGGCATAAAGCTATTTTAGAGTGCAATCAGCTTGAACACGAGTACTTCATGGATAATTTCTTTAATCAACTCAAAAAAACAAAAGGTAATGCCGATACAATTCTTAAACCATTTACTGCTGCTTTGCTGCTATCAGTGAAAAGGCAGAGCCTGGAGCTGACCGAGCAATCCGAAAATTAGACCAGAATCAAAACCACCCTAGGTTAGTTGACGGCCACAGATAATAATTCAGTCGACCTCACTTAAACCTTTATACGGTCCGTTGTGATAAAGCAAAAAAACCAAAACGCAAGGTCTTTGAAAATGTCTGAATTAAGAATAAAAACATTCATCGACATACTTAATGAAATAAATATTAGCGGACCAATAAATACTACGGTAATAGAATACTATACTAGAATATACTAAGCCGCTGCATGGGTGGAGCTGGATATACTATTATATTAGGAAATGTTACTTAAAAACCGACGAAAGTTTTCAACGAACAATTGAAAGATATGATGAAATAAAAATAAAACAACAAGTGCCCATATTAGAAACGCAAGAAAAAAAGCATACAATACAGGAGCCATGTACGAAAGAAAATGAAATACGACTACCCCGCAGTGATGACACTTGGATCCAAATGGATCCATTTGGATACATTTTTTGTAGAATTTTTATTTTGGATTCGCAATCAATCAATCCGCGGCAAATCTATTCCATTTCATTATAGTTGACTAGTAATCTTTGGAAGAAAAGGCCTTGGGGGAGATTTCTGCAGTACTGAAAAAGAGGCACTTTTCTCGTAAAGTGGACGAAACTACGGATGTAAGTACGTCCAAAGCCCTTGTGCTAGTTGCAAAGGTTTTTGATGAAATTAGCTCTTGTTTTCAGGATATATTTCTGGGAATGTTAAAACTAAGAAAAGCTTTTAAATAAAATTAAATCTTAATTGACATTAACGAATTTTATTGTATACCACCTAGAAAGTTGTTGTTTTGCAAAGAATTTTATTCAAACTTATTTGGCAGGACAGTTTGGCAGATACCAATTGTGGTATCTACAGTAGGAAAATTAAAGAGCAGGTACATTTGCTTGCTATCGAGCATTGTGCATGAGCGAATTAAAATAAAGTTGCTAATACTCCTAAAATAAAATAATAATGGGTAAAAGTTAATAAATATATTCTTAACCTTGCCCTGTATTAGTTACTAAAAAATTTCAACAAAATTGAAAATATATTTACAGCTTCCGTTACAAGTGTGTGAAATAATGTCAATATTAATGGATATGGATGTGGTAGTTGTGATATTATTCATTGTGATTTTGCAAGTTATACCATAACAGTAGTAGTGGATACATTTTTGGGTCACTGGATACATTTTTTCGAAAATTTGGATACAAAATAATTAAGCTCGGCGGCAACACTGCAGTACCCCGTCTAACGATTCCGATTTTCAGATTACAAGTATGAGTTATGGACAGTGTTTCATAATATTTTTATGCGACTGATTCACAACAACAGTTACCAAAAAGATGAAATATCTAAACACCAACGTTAAAGGGGAGGCAAGCAGATTATTAAGCCATACAATTACGAAGCTTCCTGGCAGTTCTTAAAATCTCGTTACGAACATATGGACATATGCCAGGAAAGTGGCCGCAAACAGGGGTGGCTAGCTGTTAAAGATAGATTAGAGTGAAAGAGAGCTCGCGCGCTACACCGCTCGTCAGACGAGCATGGCGATTGAATTATAATTATAATATAATGATAAAATAAAATAAAAAAATTTATTTACACTAAAAATGTATGAATATATAATTTTCGTTTTAATAGAATTGTTTAAAAATTAGATATTATTTTAATATAAAATAGTTTTAAAAAAAAAATTGAAACGACTTCACAAAAAGCGCTAAAAGCATAAAATAATTTTTCATTTTATATCTATTACGACATTTTGAAGTCGGTGTAAGTCAAACAAACCAAACAACTACAACAAAAGTACTTAACGCTGAAACGTTCAGGTAGTATTATGTATTATCTTCAATTGAGGTTCTGTAGTTGTTTTATTTGTTTAATTTGCACCGACTTCAAAATGTCGTAATAGATATAAAATTAAAAATTATTTTATGTTTTTTAGCGTTGTTTGTGAAGTCGGTTAAATTTTTTTTTTTAAAACTGTTTTATTTGTCACTTTTAAGTGCCTTCTATTTTATAGAACGAAAAAAGAACCATCCAAATCGGTCTACACGTTAAAAAATTAGGTTCAACCCCCTACCCCCCCCCCCCTCCCAATCCCCTTAAATGTTGTGGTATCAATCAAGGAACATACTCTACCCAACAGAAAAAGAATCATTGAAATCGGTCCGCGTGTTAAGTAGTTAGACTACCCCTCCCCCACCCCGCACCATAGGACCAAATTATTCTCCTATTAGCAATGGGGGGGGTCACACATAGTCTGTACAACAAACAAAGAACCATCCAAATCGGTCCACGCGTTACAAAGTTAGGTTGCCCCCCCCCACCCCCCTGCAACCAACATTTTTTTCTCGTGGTATCAACCAGGGAACGTACTCTACCCAACAGAAAAAGAATTATCCAAATCGCTCCACGCGTTACGAAGTAAGACTACCCCTCCCCACTCACCCCACCCATGGCCAATTTTTTTTCTTCTATTAGCAATGGGGAATCATATTCTTTACAACAAAAAAAGAGCCATCCAAATCGGTCAACGCGTTAAAAAAATCTACACTTCGAACTTATAACTTCTTTGTTTTTGGGAAGTCGGTTAAAAAATATAACGTATAGTAAATAGAGATTTTCGGTAGTAGTATGATAGTTAGCTGAATAATTTTCTTGTTCGTTTGAAATGAGGTTTAAGAAGGTCGGACTACCTGATAAATTCTACCAGCCTGAAAAAGGTTATATCTTAGGAATTATGAGATGGTACTTCATTGCCACGTTTTCAAATAGAAAAAAAGTAACAATAAAAATACGGCAACTTAACATTTTACTTTATCAAATTATTTACTTCTATATTTTTCTTAGGAGCCAGATATATGAAGCGCCTTAATCCAGCGCTTCACGAATATTGTATATTAAAAAATTGTGGTGTGATGAAAAACTATAAAATTTAAACTTGACACATCCAGAATTAATAATTGTATCATAATGTACTATTATATAGTAACTATAAACTAAATCATTCTTAAGTTCAATTAAAAATTTTACTTACGGTTTGAGTTTTGCAAAAATCTTCAAATTCTTGCTTATCTTTTTGTTTTAAAACTTCAATTTTTCTAGATATTCTGTATGATATCCAAAATCGTCCGTAGATTCCATTGTTAATAAAATGTCATGGTATTTATAGTTTTTTGTGCGACGAAACAATAACATTGAAAAACACTTTTTAAATGATACATTATTGAATTCAAGCACTGTATTCGTTTTACTACACAGAAAAAAACACTTCTTCATTTTTGAAAATTTAAGCTTTACTTTAACAAACGTGTATTACGAGCTCCAAGAGAACGTGGTCTGAATAACACTGCGCTGTTCAGTTGAGAACACTAGTTTTCGCCGCATGCACAATGGCTTTAAAAACTCGTACAGCTGGCAATCGCCATCCTCGTCTGACGAGCGGTGTTGCGTGCGAGCTCTCTTTCACTCTAACCTATCTTTAACAGCTAGAAACCCCTATTTGCGGCCACTTTTTCAGAGCCAGAGGTATTCCATCATACACATATGATTGATTTTCATATGTATATAAATTATAAATATACGTCATGAACTTAACTTAAATTTTCAAGTTTTTTACAAATATTGCTGTGAAGTGGATTATATTTTATTTAAAAAACAAGTGAATGAAATTTTTTTCGAAAAATCAATTAATATTATTTTAATTAAAAATACTAGCGGCCACATTTTGATAAGCACCTCGGCAAAAATATATTCTCCCATTCATAAATATATGTAAAAATTAGACTTTGATTAAAAACTAGATGAACGTAGTAATCTTGCAGCCGGATCTTAGACTATTAGCCATTCACCAGAAAGAAACTCATCCGATTCAAAGATAGTGTTACGAGACTTTTATGTAGGCGACCTAATCACGAGAACAGACATCTTATATGACGCGCGAAGCACCTAGAGAAGCCTAGTCGAGCTACCTAACGCCGGAAGATTTAATCTACGAAAATGAACGAGCAACCGCAGAGGATAGTTATTAGGTATTCCAAATATCTACGCGAAAGAAACGTACTAGATATACACGAAAAGACGCAATTAAAACTTTAGGCCTTCATTGGAATCCAACCAATGACAGTTTCCAATTCTCGCTATCTAAATTAGTATCAAACAAACCAAGAGTATTAGCAGACATCGCCAAGATCTTCAATCCAGTAGGATGGTTAGCGCCCGTTACTGTTTATGCTAAAATTCTAATGCAAGATATTTGAATTAAACAGGGACCAAGCGCTCCTAGTAGATATTGAAAAAATGGAAGAGGTTTAAAGAGTAATTACCATTAGTTCAATCGATAAAGATCTCACGATAAATTAAACATAAACAATCAACTGAACACGGGGAACCATGATTACCACCCTGTTGTTATCAAAAATGAATGTCGCCCTGGTGGGTAACAATACCACGTCTAGAAATATGTGCAACCGTATTATTAACAAATCTAATGAAACATGCGGTAACCCCAGTAGATCTTCCTAACGCATCCGTGTTTATGTGGATAACCTTAATTCTAGAAAGTTCAGTAATTTAGTTCTAGAAATTTCCGTTATTCATTTTCACCACATCAAGTCACCACAGATTCGAGTCAGCCTTGACTTCATACGTCATCTGACATTTTTCTGGTTTCCGAAATTCGGAACATGTCCAGTGTGCATACACTGCCCCCTCCTTGAACTGTTCATCCAGAACAGTTGTATCTCCTTGGTATGGCTTTAGTCGGTCAATGGCACGATCTTCTTTTTGTCTTTCGGTCCACGCTGGACCCTTTAACCCACATCGTTGCTGCACGTAAGGATCTTGTAGGGCCCTTCAGGATGGATTTCTGCGAGACGCGTCCGAAGCATGGTTAGAAATGTATGTAGAAATATCGAAATGAAGCTTTCCCAATCCTATGGTCATCTGTTGTATATCGGATTTCACTTATAAACATAAGTCGTAAAAATCCTAATCCGATATACAACGGGAAGTCAATCATTATAACAAGGCTATGCCGCATATCGGATTCAGCTTATTCAACACGATAAGCCATAAACTCGAATCCATATGCATTCGGTTGAGCCAGCATAAAAATTCAAGTTTAACAAACAAAAACATTAAATTACACTTACAGACTCAACCAGCATACCAACCTTCGTAGCATGTAAAATGCTACATAAGCATATTCCCGATAAAGCGCAAGAACGAAAATAATTCGTTCACACGGAAAGCGCTGACAAAACATTTCAAGTACCATGTACCGTACCCAGCGTTGCCAGATGTCCCGATTTTGGAGGGACGTCCCGATTTTTAAATCAAAATTAATTGTCCCGCGCGGGACAGGCTCAGTCCCGCTTTTCGGGGATAACTCGACCGTGCATGCAGCGTGCTGAGGAAGCGCGGGCGGGTGGCACAGACAAGTATGGACTGGCCGCCCGCCCGGCGCGTAATGAAGATAAGCGCGCGGGAGACAGAGAGGTGTGCGTCACGCAATCGGTGCGTGTGACCGCGACATCTTCTCTTTCTCTTTCGCTCTTTTCTTATTCCCATTTGTTTATAAATTTCTATTTCGCGAGAACGTACGATTACGTACGAAGAAATAACAAATACCATTTGTTTTAGTGCTTGGAAAGCAGTGAGCAAGTACTGAGTTGCGTTGCGTGCGTAATTTAGTTAACTTACGTTAAGCAAACAAAAGTTTAAGTTTTTTATGTGTTTTTGTTCGTAAATTACTGGAGTTTACTTACTGGAATCGTTTAAAGATGAATGAAACCGATAGTAATGTTTCGGATTGCTAGGAACCGGAAAACATTGCACCCAAAAAGAAAGTCAAACTAGAAAAACATCGTCTTACGAAATACAGTACAAATTGGCAGAATGATTATAATTGGTTGTGTATTGTGACGTCGGATGAGTATAAAGCTTACTGTAAACTGTGTAAAAAAGAGTTTACTATTTCTCACGGCGGATTAAACGACGTAGTGAAGCATTCAAAAAGAAGTAGTCACTCGAAGATCGCGAGTTCTCGCGCTGCAAGAAACATAACTAGCTACATATTTCCACGCACCAGGTACTTCCACATCTGATCGTGATCGTGATGATATTATGTACAAAACGTCAGCCGCAGAAATTACTTCTATATATCACACCGTTAAACATTCGTTAAGCTACAATAGTATGGATTGTTTTCAAAAGTTATTACCTCTCATGTACTCCGATTCTAAGATACCTATGAATGTTAAATGTGGTAGGACAAAGAATGAAACAATAGTTTGTGAAGTATTGGCAAAAGAAACTTTGAAGGACGTAATTCAAAATTTAAAAGAACATTTATTTTTTCGATTTCTACGGATGCCAGCAATAAAAGAAACCGGAAAATTTTCCAATATGTGTGCGATATTTCAGTTTGGACAAAGGAATACAAAACAAATTAATAGATTTTGTGGAGAGTAATGACGAAACTGCCGACCAAATAACAAAGGTACTTTGTGAAACATTGAATAAACATAACTTAAAATTATCGCAAGTAACATCATATGGTGCTGACAATGCAAATGTAAACTTTGGTTCAAATCATTCTGTTTTCATGAATCTCGTTGCCAAAAACGAAAAAATATTAAAAGCTAACTGTTCAGTTCACATCTTGGATAACATGAGCAAATTTGCATGTGATAGATTAGACATCGATGTAGAAGCTATCATCTTAAAAATATACGGCCATTTCTCACAATCAGCTAAACGTCGTGCGGAATTGATGGAGATATTTACGTTACGTAAATACAAGATTTCTGTCGCTCTGTCCTGCTGTTGAGAGAGTAATCAAGGTTTGGACTGCTTTGAAAAGCTACTTTGTTCATTAATGAAATGCTTTTGGTACATTAATGAAAGAGTCTCTGGGAAATGATATTGCCATAACAGAAATGCATGAGTCATTATGCCTCTTCCGCTCAAAGTTGACTCAAAAGCTAAAGGATGGCTTTTTTGGCTCAAAGACGAAACAGATTTTAAATAAATTGGTTGAATCTGAACGGACCAAAGCCATCGAAGACTTCAAATTTTTTTACACAAATTGCCAACAATATATAGGCAAACGTTAAAATTTTCAAATGAAAATATTTTTTCTTGACTTAAATTCATAAACCTGGAAAGTGAAGTTAGTTTTGACATGATTGAAAATGCTGTATTTTTAATAAAATTGACAGGCGATATTTCGGTAGATAACTTGTATGAAGAATTTAACTTGTTGAAATAATCCTTGGACGTATTAGTGGGAAATTGCAAAGACACCACTGCCAACACCGCACAGAAATGGCAGCAGCTCTTTCAACTGTTGATCCAAAAAAAGATACCAGGAATATGTTTAAACTAGTGTCTTTCATATTAATTATCCCAACATCATCTTCATCTTTATTAAAGAGAAAAAGGAAACTTTAAAAGAAGTTAAATCTTCACAGAAATATCATGAATAAGTAATTCTTATAAATAATTATTCTGTTATTGTAAGTTGCAATTTGTAACATTCACTCCTCAGACTATTGTTTGAAACGCCATATTTTTCGAACGAATAACATTTTTTTGATTTTGATTTTTGTTTTTTTAAATTTTTTTTATTCAGAAGACGAATAAGACTCAACTATTTAACGATAGGGTAAATCTGATTTAAGATATCATATTTGTTTTTAAATACATTTTCTATGGCTATTTTTGCTATCTATTGTCACGTAAACGTCATTTGAACTCAAATAAAATATAAATATTTAAAAACTTCTGATTATATACGTTTTTTTACTATGTCCCGCTTTCGACGAAAGAATCCCGCTTTTTTTACTCAAAAAGTTTCAAAATCCCGACTTGGTAAAAAAAAATCCGGCAACGCTGACCGTACCTCACCCTGATATACATGGGTAAGGCACAAAGAAAGCAAAAAAGCTCTAACCTTGTACATGGAACGCCATCATGATCTCTCCCTACATCGAAAGAAAAAAAAAGCTTAAAGCTCAAAGCTTTCGTGTAGACACGGTTAATGAAAATTAACCGAGGGATCAAAAGAGAGTCTTTTTTAGATCGCGGTAAAAGGAAGTCGAGTCCTAATATAGAAAAAGGAAAAAGGTCGTGATCGTTGTAAAAACGTCTGGTTTTCTTTTTAAAACGCGAAGAAGTTAAGTCGCGCATTATCGTTGTTTTAACCTCGTCGAAGTCTGGGTCAAGTACGATAGTCGTGTGTGTCTGGTCAACCTGAGGTCGTAAAATAAATCGAGTGTAACTTTTGTAAAACGAAAGACCATATAGGTGTCTTGTTATTAACTAACATTGGAACGTAGCAAATAATGAAATTAAGTGTATAACTAAATGAAATTAAGTGTATAACTAAATGAAATTAAGTGTATAAATAGAAGAAATTAAGTGTATAAATAGAATAAATTCGGTGCAAACTAAATCAAGTGTGTAAAACTAATAAAAAGTTTGATAGAGAGAGAAATTGGTTGTTTGAAAACGGGGTAGTACAGCGTTCGGGGACTCCAGTGGTGATCTCAACAAAAAGGCTATAACAAAATTGGCGCAGCCGGTAGGATTGAGGAAGCTCTGTTCACAGAACTGTAAAGGCTTTAAAACTCTCAATCCTGCAAACGAGTCTACTACGGGGAACCATTGACCCCTGCTGAGTCGTCAATTGCTCAGCAAGTCACCCCCAACGCTCGGGGATTAGTCAGCTCTAACTGCCTCTGTTCCAGGCGAACACGCAGCTATCCCCCTCAACAGCACCGAGTGCCAACGCGGGACTCTAGCGGGCCTCATCCCTGCCCAGAATACGCTTGAAGTAAGGCTAGGATCTATAACGAGCGGGAAGTTAGTGTCAACCCTCCTCAAACGGACGACCCAAAGGTCAACTTGTCCGCAACAAATTAGCAGCAGACATCGGCAAGGGCTACTCAAAGGACAGCCAGCCCAGAACGGAAGGATCTACTCCAGAGTTGGGAGGATTCTGAAGACGGCATAAAGCCCCCTTCCAAACTACATCGACAGGGAAACCTAAAAGAGGGTTGAGGCAACCCCCCTGTCTTGAGAAATATCGGCAAGGGAACACAAAAGAAGGCCCCTTGCCACATTCGGAGCAGACTTAGTGCATGTCAGATTCAGAGGACTCCCCACCAACAGCAGCCCCACGAACCAAGTTCCGAGCTGAGAGGACCTCATCAGCACAAGGTCAACAAGGACTGGTCAAGGACAAGGTCGCAGCGGCACTGTTTTGCCTGTTCCGTCAGCTACCATCAAAGTAAGCTAAAATAACTATTTAGATAAGATTTTAGGGAAAGCGCGAGAATCTGGCAGGTTTTCTGCTCCTCACTGTGAAGCGCTGGATAGCCCGAAGTCGCGATGAAAGACTCGTCTTAATAAAAGACTTCAAATCAAGCACAGAGGAGTTTAAAGCGGACATCGCTAGATTTGCGGGATTCTCGCCCTCGCTCGATTTAGATAAGAATTTAATTAAGGATTTAAATTTAAAAGATAATAGCGGTACCAGTGTTAATAATTGTGACGAGGCCAGTGCTATTGTAAGAGCCTCTAGTGTAGAAAAAGAGAACGACCAAGAAACAAACCCAGTTCACGAAGACTCAACTTCCGTGCAAGACTTATTACTAGACTGGATAGAAGCATCCTTAACGGACACCAGTCTAGAGGAAAGTTTTAATAGTCTGCCCGAGCCCAAATTGTTAGAGAAACCGACTCCTACAATGGCAGACTATTTTAAAGTAGTAAAACTGGCTGCTGTAGTAACGAGGCTGCTGCAGGCAAACGCAGCAATGCCTCGAAGAGGACGAAAAAACGGCTTTCCTCCAAATCTTGCCAACCAGACTCCGAGGCGAGACATACCAAATTTATGGGACCTCCACACCCACATCCCTAACAGAGTTAAAAGAAAAACTAAGTCGTGCGTTCCTTCCACGAGAAACATATCAAGAACTAGTAAACAGACTGATTACAGCAAGGCAAAATCCTTGCGAGGCTCACACTGCCTTCACAACTAGGGTGAAGCAGCTGTTGACGCTTTGCAAAGAGGCCGCCACTACCAAATACGGAGCCACAGCAGCCCCATTTGTAAAGACACAATTGGAGGACTTCGCTCGAAACGCACTCCGCAGTAGGGTTACAAATCCCCACCTATGTCCGTACCTGTTGACAGTTACTGAAGGAAAGCTCGACGATCTAATCCAAAATTCCTTGGATATGGAAAGGCTGCAACAAGGGGCCAATTTTCTACAAGCCCCCTTGTAGTATTCTGCAGCCACCATGCCTATAATCGACCCCAACTTGCTGGTAAGAGCGACCAAAAGGTCTCCAGTGACATACAATCAGTCGCGCCAGGCGAGAGTCGCCGTCAGGCCATTAAACCCTCACAGTTTTCGCCCTCAACTTCAAAGGGTGTCACCCTCGCAAAACAACACATATCAGACGACAAGGCCCTCAATAATATGTAGTTTCTGCCATAAGCAGGGTCACTCATATTCGGAGTATTATAAACGCAAGAACACCCCCTTCTGCCTGTCATGCAAAAACTACGGGCACGATATAGGCACATGCAGGGATAACCGTCCAGGACCCTCAAATTCCCCCAAGAACAGACCTCCTCAGTCAAACCAGAAAACGGGTGGCCAACAAATGTACAATCTGCACCAAAAATTTAACAAAATTGAAATGTGAATGGAGGAGTGTAGACAAAAACTCAAATGGAAAAATAAACAGTCGGGAAACGACAAGAAGCTGTCGCAATTGCCACCCGACAAGAAGCAAAATTAAATAAAAAGGAGAAGAAACCCTCTCGAGCGCCCGAATCCGGTATTCCTACAGAAAATTTACCACTAGACATAAGCCTAAACGGCAAAACACGTCTTGTAGTGGATACCGGCGCAGAGGTTAGTATAATAAAAAAGAAAATATTAAAATCCCTCGACGTAATAAATTCCGAGGACAAAACAACGTTACAAACGCCATTTGGTACTGGTAAGACATTGGGATCCTGTAAGGGAAAATTTAGATTACAAAACCAAATACCCTGTAAATTCCAGGTCGAAAAAAACATCCCAGGCCTTACCAATGACGGGCTTTTCGAAAATGACTTCCTAAAAAGAAACTGTAACGTTGAGGGGCCCGCAAAGACACTTAGATTTACTCGCACAGAAATCAATTCGGAAGAGTTTGCTGTACCCATAACGTACGATCCAAGTCCAGAATCTACAGTCGACGTAGGAACGCCAACAGGGAAGTTAAAGGACAAATTAGTGACACTTTCTACCTGTGGTGTCCTCAAGGCGCCTAAACAAAAGAGCGCTGGTTGCCGGAGAAAAGGACACAATTTGGAAAAGTTGACTGATCATGATCGAACCTGCGAAATGAGGCAGCAGCAGGTAATCCTAACGGAATCTGCTTGCATACCTGCACGTTCTCAAACCATTGTCAACACTTCGTTAATAGTGCCAGAGGAAATGCTCTGTTTATCCCAAGAGATAAGCGATGGAGTCTTCTTGGCCAACAGTTTACTCCCCTCAGGAAACACACTGTCAATTGGAGTCCTCAACTCAACCAGTTTCCCAGTGGTCCTGACAAGTCTTAAACTAAATCTTGTCCCAACCAAAGACTACTCCGTTACTCAACTAGCTCAATCGTCCTACAAAGGCAAGCTAATACCAGAGGCTAAACAAATTCCACAGCAAAAGAATGATAAAAATAAAAAGGATTCCTCAACTCACCGGATAAAAGTAATAACACTCAATAATAAAGACAAAGCGAATCAATACAGCGACGTTTGTAAGGTCAAACAAACGACCGGCGTGAGTGCAGATAACAAAAGTCGGGCACCAAAAGGTTGCGTTACTCGACAGTTTTCAGCGCCCCTTGATAACGGGCATAAGAGCCCCATCGTAAAGGAAGAAACCTCAACACATCAAAAGAGCCGAAAACAAATGGTGAGTAAGACAAATAAAACTAAAATTCAAATACGCAGAAGCCAAAGCGTCGAAAATATAGCCGCTCTGCAACATATTAAATATATATTCCCGGACTACGAAGAACCGGATGATACTCGTCTAAGCCCGCGTCACGACAGGTTAGAGCAGGAACTCAATCTAGATGAATCCCTGAACGCGGACGAGAAATACCAAATTAAAAAACTTTGTCATGAATTTGACGACATATGTTTTCTTAAAGGTGATCGGCTCTCATATACAACAGCCATCACCCACAACATAAATCAAAAGATGTATAGACTAACCGAAACGCAGCGGAATGTCATTAACGAACAGCTCAAAGAAATGTTGAACAATGACATAGTCCAACTGAGCAGAAGCCCTTGGAATTCACCTCTCCTAGTCGTCCCAAAGAAGGCGGGACCAGACGGTGAAAAAAGGTGGCGCGTCGTCGTCGATTTTCGGAAATTAAACGAAAAAACAATTGGAGACGCCTTTCCGCTACCCCGGATCGAGGACATTCTTGATCAATTAGGTCATTCACGATATTTTACGACCCTCGACCTCGCCATCAAGTCCTAGTCGATCAAAATGATCGACCTAAAACCGCCTTCAGCACCAATTATGGACACTATGAGTTTAAACGTATGCCATTTGGGTTAAAAGGAGCCCCGGCTACGTTCCAACGCTTGATGAATTACGTCCTCACAGGTCTACAAGGCCTCGAGTATTTCATCTACCTAGATGACATAATCATCTACGGGAAAAATTTAGCGGACCATAACAGAAAGCTCCGCAAAGTCTTCAACAGATTGAGAGAGAACAACTTGAAACTGCAGCCAGAGAAATGTCAGTTTCTGAGGAAGGAAGTAGTTTATTTAGGACATAAATGTTCTAGCCAAGGTGCGCTTCCAGACCCAAGTAAAATGGCCTGCGTCCAAACTTTCCCAGTTCCACGAACTGTGCGGCAAGTACAATCTTTCTAGGTCTTGCAAATTACTACAGAAAGTTCATACCTGACTTCTCCAAAACAGTGCGTCCTATTACCAATTTACTCCGCAAGGATGTTAAATTCAATTGGACCGAGAAGTGTCAGAAAGCTTTTGAGGAAATCAAAACTTCATTGGTTTCACCCCCACTATTAATATATCCCGATTTCTCAAAGCCATTCAATTTAACCACGGACGCCAGCAATGAGGCTCTTGGAGCGGTCCTATCCCAAGGCGAAGTGGGAAGTGACCAGCCTATTGCTTACGCCAGCCGTACACTCAACAAGGCCGAACGCAATTATTCTACAATAGAGAAGAAATTACTAGCCATTGTCTGGGCTACAAGGAATTTTAGGTGTTACCTTCAAGGCCGTAAATTTACGGTCTATACAGACCATAAACCTCTCAAAGGAGTTTTTAATGTAAAAGACCCCACTTCCCGTCTGGTAAGATTTCACCATAAACTCTCCGAATTCGATTATCAAATCGAATACAAACCCGGAAAGTACAACACTAATGCAGACGCATTAAGTCGCATACCATGGGAAAATACAGAAGACGTCAACGGCCAGACCTTCACGGTAAGGGCCCCAGTCCACCACCAAATGGACTCAGACATCGAAGAGGGAAACACCCCTCTAAGCACTAAAAGTCGCCTAAAATGTAACGCAGTGACTAGGGCTCAGGCTAAAAACGCCCATACAAATAGCCCCAAGAACCAAGATCACTCGTTAAACGACCGAGACGAAACGAAATTAGGTGATGGGAATAAGAAAACAAGCCCCATAATCACCACTCCAAGTACTGATCCAGACGAAGTAAATAAACTGAAACCCGAAGTCATCACAAGCCCCGAGGAAATCAAAACAATCTTAAAAGATTATCACGATTCTCCATTCGGCGGCCACCAGGGTGTCATTAAAACTTATAAAAGAATCCAACGAAAGTACTGGTGGAGGTACATGCTCAAAGATATAAAGAAATATATCCAGCGGTGCCCTAAGTGCCAAACAATGAAAGCTTCGCCTCAATATAAAATGCCGATGGTCATCACGGATATTGCAGAACCACCTTTTAATAAGGTCTACTTAGATATAGTCGGTCCACTAGAGGAAACGGAGTCCGGAAACAAGTACATCTTGACTTTCCAGGATAATCTCACCAAACTTGTCGATTGGTACGCCATACCTAATGGGAAGGCCGTAACCGTAGCGCGAATTTTCTTCGATGAGATAGTCACGCGCTATCGCATCCCCAAACGAATAGTCACCGACCAGGGAAGTAATTTCCTAAGTGATTTGTTCAAAAGGGTATGTAAACTTCTAAGGGTAAACAAGTTACACACTTCTGCTTACCACCCTCAGTCTAACGGAGCACTAGAACGTGCCGACAGACCACTAATAGAGTATTTACGTACAATAGTGGACGACAACCCCAAATCCTGGGATCAGTTCTTGCGAACCGCTGCATTCGTGTACAATAATAGTGTACACGAAGGGACAAAATTAACCCCAATGGACAGCCTATATGGCTTCACAGCGGATGTCCCCTCTAATTTAAAAAGAGATCCAGAGCCGGTGTATAACCACGAAAGTCACTATCACCTTCTTAAATATAAGCTCCAGAAAATGTATGCCACGGCAAGGCGAAACATCTTAATAAGTAAGAACCGCTCAAAACAGTATTATGATAAAACCGTTCGCCCCCTCACTTTCCATATAGGGGACAAGGAACTACTCAGGAGTGAGAGTAGGAAACACAAACTCTCTCAGGTTTGGGTGGGACCTTACATGGTAATCAAAATTCCAAGCATTGTAAACACCACTATCCAAATTGGTAAAAGAACAGTTACGGTTCATAATAACCGTCTGAAACCATTTTATGAATAAACGAAATGGTATTGGAATTGTACATACATAGATAAATTAGTTTAAGTACACACGAATAACACGGGGAAGCACAACACTTAGTATTATCCTAAAAATTAAAAGGCAATTTACTAAATAAAACCTTTTCGTTTCCCCCGACAGGATGCTGTCCGTCGTAATAATTATTATTGGAACCCTACTGCTTCCACATCGAAAATGTGTCGCAGAACCCTACTCGGAAAAACCGCTCAACAACAGTGGTATTATATTCCAGGACATTGGAAGTCTCAATTCCCATCATGACAATTGGAGTTGGACCTATCAGAGTTAGAAAATCAAACTAGGTTAGCAGAACGAGCTGAGCATTATGTTCATCAGCTCTGTGGCCAAGCCACACTAGGTAATTTATGTGAACTCCAAACCAAACACGTTCACGCCTTAATGGAAAATATTAAGAGAAGAACTAGCGTTATAAGGGAAGCAGTGCCCAAATCACGCAAACCTAGATCCATCTTTGACGGAATAGGAAATGCGATGCACTACCTTTTTGGCACTATGAACAGTGAAAACGAGCATGAAGTGTATAGTCGTATCGAAGAATTAGAGACAAACACTCAAGCTCTGTTGAATTTAGAAAAACAACAAATCAGCGTGGTAAAAACCACCTTCTGTCAAATCCAAAAACCCCTGACATCCCTGGCTGAACGGCAACGTCTCCTTAGCGGTCAAATAAATAGTTCGTTAAACGCTACTGACGAACTGAACGAACGTCAATTAAGACAAGAGATAATTTCAAGCTTATTGCTACAAATGGTGGAAATCGAATTTCGGCAACAAGCCCTGTTGGATATAATAGTATCCAGCCGTAATAATCAAATCCACCCGCTCTTGATCTCCGCAAATACTTTATTAGAGATATACCACAAGTCACACTCGACTTGTCCTAATCCCCAGAACTGCTTATCAGTCCTCTATCAAACGGCAGATCTTCGAACCCACCTATTACAGGAAAAGCTAGTAATTCGAATCACATTGCCAATTTTTAATATCCCAAAAATGAAGCTACAAAGAATTCGATGCTTCCCAATACATGTAGACTCAAACCATAGTTTGGTCCCGGACATCGAATACTCACATGTTGCCAGTCAAATTCAAACCCAAGAATTTCTGTTGCTCAAACCGGAGAACATGAAAACGTTCCGTAAAATAACAAAAGAGGTAAAAGAAGATACCTATACCGGCAGGTTAAATACTCCAGTAACCAAAGGAACAATATCAGAAGAATGTGTCATCAAAATTCTCTTCAACCCATTAGATGAAAACCCGAGATGCACATTAAAAGTCCAAATTCCACCTAAAGTTACTCTAATTAAGCTGAGCAAACCTAATTCGTGGTTATTTTCATTAATGAAACCCACAGTGGTACATATAACATGTACCAGCTGCTCACTTACCGCCTTTCAAGTCAGGGAATTCTATTAATCAATAAACCCTGTCGATTTCAAATCGGGCCTCATACAATTTACTATGAGGCTGAAAGCAGGCATAACTTATGTATCTCGCAACCCGAATACTTCCCAAATACAAATGAAAGCCACTCGCTACTAAAATAATTCATGATGAGGGAAGTAGAAAAAACAAAAAACGTAGCTCAAAATAGAGATGATCAGTCACACCCGACTTTACTGATCGGTGACGAAACTAATCGACTGATGCACCAGAGTACAAAATCTCTTGAAGAAATTAGAGCAAAAATGCAAAATATTCGCATAAGCCCTAGAAATAAAACCTCCCATGTATTCTCGGTAACTTCAATCTCGTTAACAGGATTAATTCTGTTGGTCGTAGCAATGCATGCTACAATTCGGTACGTGGTTCCCGCGATCCCAAAGAGATCCAACCAACGTAACCACCAAAAAACCCCAGCTACCGATACCCCTCTGGAACCAATTTATGCTGCCCCCAAACATCGCAAAAGCGACCCACCACTCTTCCCCGAACCAGATCAATACAGTGAGTTGACCATTAGGTTCAGAAGAGAAGACAAAAACACAACAACAAAAAACAACAACAAAAACACATTCATCCTCCAAAGAAGAGAGGCTGTCAATATAAGACTAACCCCAAACACTTTTAATGCCGGCACAAAAACCAAGAAACAACAAGGCACAACAACAAGAACGGAAAAGACAAAACAATCACAAATGATTAAGCAATTACATAAAGTTAAAAAAAATTTATTTATTAATAAAAGGAAAAAAGAAAATTTTACATTTAATTAAAACAAAAAGAATATAATAAAAATATTAAGTAATAAAAAGATAGATATATATATATATATATTATGTTGATAAAAAAGAAAAAAACGAGAAGGGCAAACACCAGGCGAAGTACTCCTCAACCCCAGGTCTCCTCCTCTTCCGACGCTGCGACAGCAGCAGGAGCAGCTACCTCCCCTCGTCCAACACGGATTTCGGGAAAGCTAGGGGGCCCGACGTAATAACTACGTCCAACAAAGGTGATGGTTCCGCCTGAAAAATACAAAATATAAAAAAAAAAAACTAAATAAATCAAACTTACCACTAACTACCCAGCGGTCTCCCTGCGCCATCCACAGGGCCACTACATGAGTGGTCATAACCTGAGCGGGGGCCATCCAGATGTTTAAGGGGAGGGCATCTTCCCGGTGGCAGCACACCCGTAGTAGGGGAGGGGTAAGTTAACTTCGTAACGTGTGGACCGATTTGGATGATTCTTCTTTTGATGTGTCGAATATGTTGCCCCATTGGTACGACGACAAAAATGTATGAGGTGGGGTGATGTGCGGAGAGAGCGTTCCCCAATTTCTTAATTCACACACCTATTTGGTAGATTCTTTTTTGTTGTATACAGTATGATCCCCAATTGCTACTATATGTAAAAATGTTGACCTAGGGTTGGGATGGGGAGAGGAGTGACCTAACTTTGTAACGCGTGAATTGATTTAGATGATTCTGAACAAAAATTATGTATTGATGTATTCTGACAAAAATTATGGCTTGTAGTGAGAGTTGCAGGAGAGGCGGCGCCTAACTTCAAAAGGCATAAACCGATTTTGATGATTTTAATTCTGTTGTACAGAATACATTTGCTAATTGATAAATGATAACATTTTTGTACCTAGAGTGACTACGATGATTCTTTGACTACGCTAATTCGCTCTTGCTGTATAGAGTGCGGTGGCGCACTCAGGCCATGTTAAGAATTTTCTAAGGTATGTAATTTCATCTTTAGAGTGCACTATCTCTGAAACTTTTGAAATTGCTTTATTCGTATGAGCAGCATCCTTCGACTCTTATATATGAAGACAATAAAAACAATAAAACACAAAATAGTTTTTAAAAAATTTAACCGACTTCACAAAAAGCGCTTAAAAGAATCAAATAATTTTTAATTTTATATCTGTTACCACATTTTGAAGTCGGTGCAAATTAAACAAACAATACAACTAACCAACCATAATTGAAGATAAAATATATATATATAACTACCGGAACGTTTCACTACATCAAGTCACCATAGGTTCGAAGCGGCCTTAACTTCATACGGCATCTGACGTTTTTCTAGTTTCCGAAATTCAGAACATTTGCATTGCACAATTTAATTTCGTTTTCATCTCGTAGCCTATGCCAGACTACAGTGTATGTTACAATATGTTCTAACCTGTATATGTGTTGTAACCTGTTCGCCCCCTATTTCTTTAGAGGCCAAGGTACGTCAGTATTGAAGCTTCCGAAAAAGTGAGTATCCTGTAGGACTTTGCTTGTTTAAATCAAATGTTTCTACCTGTATCAACACGGAGAAGTTCAACACAGCAGATCAGACCATTCGAACTCTTTTCTGACGCCGACAGACTTTAGGAATGTTCCTATCACATAAATCTTTACACTGTTCCCTCTTCTTCCTTTGCAGAGTTTTCTTCAGCGCTCTTTTTAAGGACATATATTTATTTGAAGCTACTGGGTCAATACCAGCTAACTTCCCGATCATGAGGCCGGATTCTGCTAGTCTGGTTAAGTTAGAGTGCATGACTAACGGTGAACCTCCTCCACAAATTTATATTTCTGGGTAGATCATAATCATATCAACCAATCGTCAGTGATGTAAATTATAAAGTGTCGGCCTTCCAGACTCGACTCGACTGACGCGACTCTTGGTTGCTTTTTGTTGACAAGAAATTATGATAAAAAGACATTAGGAATTGCAGAGTAATGTCAGTGGTTCAGAATCCACAATTGCCCGCCTCACTTCAAGATCATATGAATGAAATTCTTGCAATATATGTCCAGCTTATTCTAAGCTTACTTATGAAAGGTAATATAAATTATATTAATTTTTATTAATAGTGAAAATTATTATTACAATAATGAATAAACACCTCTATTCTTGCAACCTCAAAATCCTTTCCCTCAGCGAAAGAGTACATGCCAACAAAGTATAAATATATATTATATAAATTAATACTAACTGCATGTGCCCGGCGTTGCTCGGACTTTCGGTGAGTGTCGTTTCCAATTATTTTTACATGTCACTTCCTTCACTTCGTTCTAGCAGTACTAGATGTGTTTCAATATCCACTCCATAGTATTCAACGACATTTACAGTATGATTGTTCTTCTCAGACACCCCAAAAACTATGAATTCTACATTTACATCGGTCGATTTCGATTATTTTTTAGGTTAACCAAAAATTGTATGGCAGGGGGCAATCCGAACTGTTTGGGAGTTACAGGGTGATTCATAAATTTCAGTTTTTCATGGTATGCACATTACTCTTTTATTTTTATCTTTTGATATGCCCATCACAGCGACATCAAACATACGCTAAAAAACTACTATCCCAATGAACTTTCGAAAATTGTCACCAATGTTGATCTAACTCCTACCATTACAAGTACAGTCATTTCCAAAAGTAAGAAAAATGGTTTGCGATTACCTAACAGTCATCATTTTCCCAAATTTTCTCCGAAATTTATGTTATTAATAAACCGGTTTTTTATCTTATTTCCTTTAAAAAAAGGTTCAACATGATAAGGTAGACAAAGGATTAGAAAAACCGCTTCCTTAGAAATCCTGACTAAATAATTATTTTATTGCGGGTTCGGTAGGAAATTCTGTAAATAAACAAACTTTTTAAGATAAATGGTCGAAAATGTTTGTTTCGGGTTAACAGGTAATTAATTTTAATTATTTCTGCAGAAAACTTATCAAAATGTTAGTGTAATCTTGTTTTATTGCCGATATAGCTTGTGTTATCCAGAATTCACTACCCTGTATCCTGGCGTCCTTTTAATCGTACCTGATGGAATTTTGCAATAATACCTATCCTAGTTGAAAAACAAATCAATAAGTACAGTTGCTTTTAAGTAAATTTTATTAAAAGATGGTAGAATTTAATTTGAGGAATATGCGGATATTATTTACTTTTATGAAACGAGAGAGCGGCTGTACTGGAATATCAAAGGAGATTCCCTATTCGGCCAGCACTCCAAAGAGGGGTACTTACTTGGACTTTTCGACGGTTAAAAGAAACAGGAAGTGTAACTTCACTCAACAGGGAGACGCGACTCGAAACTTTGGGAACTTCTGCCGACGTCGAGCAGCAAATAATCACCACCGTGAGACAAAAGTCTGAGACGAGCACGAGACGAGTCGCAAGACGATAAGGAGGGTCTTCATCTAAGATTTGGAGGGTTATTCATCGAAAGGAACTGCGTCCATATCACCATCAGGCAGTGCAAGGACTACTGGAAGGATATTCCGAGAGAAGACTGGAATTAAGCGCTAGGCTTCTGGAACGCGACATTGACGACAGGGCGTTTCTGGACTGAATTCTGTAGACGGATGAATCTTAATTCACCTGGGATGGTGAACTGAGATTCATAACCTCCATACCTGTTCGGAAACTAACCCACACAGGACAAAAGTAACATCTAGCAGAGATTCAGTGTCAATGTTTGGGCTGATATCATCGGCAAACATTTGGTAGGACCATTTATTTTGTCCCAAGTGCTCAACAGTCAAATTTATGGAGACTTTTTGTAGAATACACTGCCGGAGAACATCCCTGTGCATAATTGAACGGACATGTTTTGCCAACACGATAGAGCACCAGCGCATACTGCTAACATTGTGAAGGCAATACTAACTGAAAAATGTCCAGGTGCACCGATTCCTTGTGCTTCTAGATCTCCAGACCTTACTCCATTGGACTTTTTCGTACGGGAAACAATAAGGGATGAAGTTTATTCCTGTTGAATAAATAAATTGGGAATGCAGCGATGAAAGTACGGGAGAGGCTGGCTGAAATACGCTGGCTGAAATACGCCGGCGGTGGACATTTTGAATAGCTTTTTTAATTTACTAAGATTAATTGTAATGCCTTTTTTTATTTAATAAATACGATTTTACAGTTAATATGAGTTCAGTTTCTTTAAGGGGTTACATGGGTTTCCTCGGGTAAAAAACGGCTTATTTTTAAAAAAAAATTTTATAAAAAAATTAAATATTTCATTTAAACTTTTTATTGCCTTAAATATACATATTTGAACAAGAATTTCTGAAATTTTTGTAAAAAAATATTTAAAACTCTGCCATTGCTACGTCATTTCCGGTCACCCCTCGGAAAAAAGGTGCTTGCACGTTGACAGCAAAACTCATGACAGGATCAACTGAAGTAAAAAATAATACGTGTTTTAGTTAATACCTTAAACTAGAATTTGGACGAAGGAAAAAGTAAGTAAAGTGAAAATTTGATTTTTGGCAGACCTTTTTACAAAAAATTAAAAATTTCGGTAAAATTTGCTGTTCATTTTATTTTTTAAATAGTCGCAATTACAAAAACAAATCCTTCATCCAAGTCCTTGTCAATAATATCTCGAAGACGTGTGTAAAATTTCATCAAGATCGGTTCAGTAGTTTTCGAGAAATCTTGACAACCGATTTTGAAAGTACAGTTTCGAGAAAAACGCGTTTTAAGTTTTGACTGACAATAAAACTGGGAAAAAAATTCTCGCTCGCAGATTTTTTCTGAGCAGCTGTGCCAATATACCTGTGGCGCGCTGAGCCCAACTGGCTTTGAGCGCGCAACTTCCCAGGGCTCTATCTCCGAAACTATTACTCCGATGGACTTGAAAATTTCGGAAAATATTCTAGAGATGTTGTAGAATTTAATAAGACAAATAGATTTTTTAAGCCACTAAACCCATGTAACCCCTTAAATTGCAGATTTTCAAATATTTCCCGAAAAGTTTTCTACTTAAATTTCTACACTCTTTCTCTACCTGGGTATGTTGTACCTTTCTGGAAGGGTAATAAGGTGGGAAATCTAATAAAAATAAAAAAGGGGTGTACTAATTACATAAATTTCGAAGAAAATTTGGGAAAAATCTGAATTTTTGGTAATCGCAAACCATTTTTTTTACTTTTGGAAGTAACTGTACCAGCACTTGTAGGAGTTAGATCAACATTGCTAAGAATTTTGGAAAGGTCATTGGGATAGTAGTTTTTTAGCGTTTGTTTGATGTCGCTATGTTGGGTACATCAAAAGATAAATAACAGAGCAATGTGCATACCATGAAAAACTGAAATTTATGAATCACCTTCTAACTACCAAACAGTTGAGATTGCCCCCCACTTATGAATGTTATGAATTTTTGAATATAAGTCTTCAAGGAAAAAATCTCGAAATTCTCGAAATTTGGATCCGCTCTATTTTCAAAAAACAAAAATCCTCGAACACGTATCTCTTTTTTTCGATATAAAACCCGTAAGAAAATTTCAGCCAAATCAAAAATGTGTCGGTCATAAGTTGTTCAGTTTGTTAAAGAATGAATGATATATTATATATATATATATATATATATATATATATATATATATATATATATATATATATATATATGTGTATATATATATATATATATATATATATATATATATATATATATATATATATATATATTATATTATATATATATTAGACCACCCATGAAATGTATGGGAAGTGCAAAGGTGTTTTTTTGCTCCATGTGGATCTTTTTGTAGATCATGACGAAAAATTAAGATTAGTAAAAAAACAATTAGTTAGTCTAGTGGAAAAAACTCATGCGGTATTCAATTAAAGCCCAAATGGCTTAAAAATCATTGATACTGAAATGAAATATAAAAAAAAATCTGGAGACTGGTCTAAAGCATATTTTTATAGAGAATCGAAAGACAAACACTTTTTCTATACAAAGTATTGATGTACGAATGATATTTCATGATGTTCTAGTTGAGAAAAGTCAATTTGTCTTGAAAATAAAAAAAAATTAATAATTATTATTTTTTAAATTAATATACATTTTACAGAGAATTACAGGTCACAAAAAAGTACGTTGTTAGGGGCTCAAATACACTGAAAACTGAAGACTAAAAGAACTCTCCATCTATCTCGTTATGTCCTTCTAAGCCAAAATAAAGAATTATCCTGGAAAGAATTTTGTTTATTTACAGCTTAAGATACGGAAACATTCACTTAAATTATTTCGGGAGACGGGCCAGATAAATCTTTTTTTCTTCGCCTAAGTGTTGCAACACCAGAAGAGGAAGATGGTCAACTCGAATAATACCCACGTCAATAATTGAATACACATATATACGTATATAATTTATACACATAATAATTTATACACATATATACGTATAGAATTTATCGTTGGTACACTCTGTTTGGCTAAAACAGATAATTAGAGATAAGTTTGAGTTTGAGCTGAACTACTGACGGGGACGGACGTGCCGCCGTGTCTTGCTCCCCAATAAATTTTTAAAGCGGTTGCGAAAGCGAATCGAATTTTAAAAAATCAAAGTGCTAGTGCCATCTTGCCGGAGTGAAGGGCTTTTATGCTCTACTTGAAAGCACAGTCTGGTGAGTCCGTTCCTATCTATTTTTTATTTTCTTCCATCCAACATTCAATGTAGTACAATCGTGCTGCATTGAATGCGTTTAACGGGTCTCCACTGCTGAGCATTTAGCTGCCTTCGTCGAGATCAAAGTTCAGCACAGCAGGCATAACACTGCTGCTGGCTTTGTTTTCACAGAGGCGGCTTTGCTTTGCATCTGTGGATCCCGTTCGTCAGTCCTTGTGTTTGTGTACGTTTTCGTTTGTTTTGTTTTGGGCAAATTAAGACCGGGACTATGCAAAAATTTTTATTTAATTTTTGCAACATTCGTGGCTTAAAAAGTAACCATTTTTCGGTTTACTGCCACTTGATCGCGGAAAATCCGGCAGTTTTTGCACTAAGCGAAACCAAGGTTGTTTCCGATTCTGATATTAATCAGTATCACATCCCTGGTTATCACTTAGTGCCGCTCTTCTCTCCTCAGAGGGGAATCGCGGTTTATATTAGAAATGATGTGCCATTCTCCTATCTCCCTCAATTCTCTTCTACTAATCCAGAATTTAATTATGTCTGGATTAGATTTAAACTCTATCGGCACATTATTCACTTCTGCTTTTTATACCGCAGCCCGAATATGTCTGACACTGACACTGTGTGCTCCTTCGATAAACTGTCTTCCGATATCGATAAGATTTTGGAATTATCCCCCTCTTCTGAAATCGTTCTTGCTGGAGATTTCAACGTCCACAACACACAGTGGCTCAGGCATTCTTCTACCACAAGCCCGTCTGGAAGACACGTCGAGTTATTTAGTGAGTCTTTTAATTTACAGCAACTGGTTGAGTGTCCGACTCGTGTTCCTGACACTTCGGGGCACAACGCGCACCTTTTAGATCTATTTCTAACATCGCATCCAGAAAAATACTCGGTTTCGGTGACGTCCCCCTTGGGTAATTCGGACCATTGTCTAATCTCCGCCCAATTCTCCATCTCCTCTCTGACAACCACTAATCTAAACTCCACCAAAAGATTAGTGTGGCATTATAAAAATGCTGATTGGGCGGGACTTAATAAATATCTCAGAGAGCTGGACTGGTCTGATTGCTTTTCTATGAAGGACGTTAACAGAAGCACCGATTATATCTTGAACATCCTATGGTTTGGAATGCATCGCTTTATTCCTCATAGCTTCAAGAACATCAAACCAACTAACACCAATTGGTTCAATAATGACTGTTTCGCAGCCATTAAAAAGAAGGAAGCAGCCTTCCAGGCATATAAATTGTGCCCTTCAGAGGAATCGAGACGTATCTATAGAGATGCGCGGAATATTTGCAATTCAGCAATTAGCCGGGCTAAGTTCAATTTCGACCAGAGCATCAGACGGAAGGTATTTTCTACTCAAAAGGGTAGTAAGGGCTTCTGGTCTCTAGTAAAAACCGTAAAGAACAATTTCACCTGTTCGTCAACACCACCACTCATTTATAATGGGAATGTTTTTACTGACTCATTGGACAAGGCCAACCTGTTTGCTGCTAATTTTGCTGCTAACTCGTACTTGCCACCATCATCGCAGCCACTTCCATCTCTATCACAGTGCATTAGTAGGCAAAAGCCCCTACACTTTCGCACTCGGGAAGTTTTTAGAGTACTTTCGAAACTCGACGTGTCCAAAGCTACTGGGCCTGATGGTTTCTCGCCCCTTGTTTTAAAATGCTGCGCCTCTGCTTTGGCTAAACCTCTGCGCAAACTTTTTCACCTGTCATATTCAACAGGAATATTTCCAAGTGTATGGAAACTTGCTCATGTCCAGCCGATACTTAAAAAAGGAGAGGCATGCGACCCCTCTAACTACAGACCAATTGCACTAACCTCGATCATATCCAAAGTTTTTGAATCACTCATCAACTCTCAGTTGTTGACATATCTAGAAAATAACCATCTTATCAACGATTGCCAGTACGGTTTCCGCGCTGGCCGCTCAACCGGAGACTTACTAACGGCTCTAACGGAGCGTTGGAATCATTGTCTCCATAATTTCGGTGAGTCCGAAATCGTCGCTCTTGATATTTCAAAGGCTTTTGATAGAGTCTGGCATGCTGCCCTTTTAGCCAAACTTCAAACATTTGGTCTGCATCCTACCCTCGTTAAATGGATAGAGAGCTTTTTGTCAGGCCGTTCAATCCGTGTAGTTATTGACGGCGTTACATCTGCATCCCACGAAATAAATGCCGGTGTACCTCAGGGTTCAGTTCTTTCACCAACTTTATTTCTTCTTTTCATCAATGATCTCTTATCCCTTACTCTCAATCCTATTCATAGTTTTGCCGACGACAGCACCCTTGATTTCGCGTACTCATTTGATTCTGTAATGAATTCACGTGGAAATGCTTCAGAAGTTAATCGGGAACGCATGTTTAGATCATTAAACAACGACATTTCTAAGGTCCTCGCTTGGGGCAGAGCAAATCGTGTTACGTTTAATACATCCAAAACTCAATGCTGTTTAATGTCCCTTAAAAAACGCCCAGTCCACCCCCAACCCATTTCAGTCGACGGAGTGAATATACCCAATTCACCCTCCCTAAAGATCTTGGGTATTGAGATATCCAGCAATCTTAGCTGGACAGATCATATATTTGCAATCGCCAAAAGTGCGATGAAATGTTTAGGTTTTCTACAGAGATGTAAGAAATATTTCACCCCACCCGACTTAGCGTTGATCTACAAGTCCCACATTAGGCCTAGACTTGAATATAATGCCCATATTTGGGCAGGGGCAGGACACACCGCATTGTCCGCGTTAGACAAAGTTCAGCGTAAGGCTGTTAAACTTATTGGCGATTCCTCAATCTCTGAGGGCCTTGACTCTCTTGAGCATCGACGGAATGTCGGTTGTCTCTCACTCTTTTATCGCTATTTCCATGGCCATTGTTCTAACGAAATCGCTAGCCTGATTCCTTGTAGACTCATTACAACGCGCGATACAAGATCTACAAGTCGCTCCCACCCCTTTACTCTCCGGGTCAAATTTGGACGTACCGTCAAATTTCGGGAATCTTTTCTTAGCAGAACAACACGAATGTGGAACAGTTTACCATCTTCTGTTTTTCCCTCGTCTTATGAGCCTGAAACTTTCAAACGGGGCGTACATCGACACCTCCTTCACTCAACCTCCTAACCCATTTCCCTCATCCTTAATTCCTTTCCTGCCAAGGCTGTGCTTTAGCATCATAGGGCATCCCCTGAGCTTTGGCAACATCATATATAAAAAAAAAAAAAAAGTTCCATATTAAATATAGTTACGAATGCAAATAAAAGGTTAGAGGGGATACTCACCATGTAGAGAAGACTATTGTTTCTTAAGTTACGATATCTTAAATTAGTGATAAATAAAAGAAAGTAGTTTTGTATATTTTAGTAAATTTTCGACTAACCTAATCCGAATTTCTCTTCTTAAATTCTATAATATCTATTTTTCTTGGACACACATAACCTTAATACACACCGACAACACATAACCAGTTTTCACTATTCCTCATTGTCCCGAATGAAGGAAGATAGTTAATATAGATGTTGGCAACCCAAAGTATATTAAATTGAATCCATAGGGCTCCAAGGAGGCTCACAGAACAATTTAGAGCCCCTAAAAGTGGTTATCAAATTTGTTAAGCAACAGGAAAATTTACTATTAAAACGAATTTTTATAAATTTGCGGATACCAACAAAAGACATCTAAAAATTTATAGATTATTGTAATTTAAAAAAATGAATTTATTATTTTAATAATTAAACCGATTCAAACCGATTGGGAAAATCAACATGGAGATTACGTATAAGACGAAATGGGGGGCATCGGTCTATAAATATAGCCACCCCCATATAACAGTTCTTCTTTCTCTTTTATTTCTTTCCGTGTGCTAATTATCTTGTTGGAAGTGAGACGCATATGTAAAAGTTTGAAGTGGAGTTTAATTTTAAAAGTTGAAAAAGTGAAAAGGCAAAGAGTTTTGAAATCGCATTTAGAAAAGAAGTCAAGTCAAGTATCGAATTAGATGGAATCATCAAAAATAATTAAATTTTGGAATATTAGTGTTATAGTTGTTTGATTCAAAGAATTTACAAAAAAATTACTCAAAACATACAAAAACCATATGGCGCCCAGCGGGTGTTAGGTTTCCATCACCTACTCCTTTTCACCACGCTAGCCGGCATAGTATATGCTTAAATAAAGAGCACATAATATTTTGGTGCCCAACGTGGGTCCCGAGAAAGAGGAAAAACATTAAAACGCCCGTCATCAATCAGATAATCAAACAAATCAGAATATCCAATCCTAATCATATTTAAATAAGAATTTCTTTTTTGCTGCAGCAGGAAATGTCAAGTGGAATGTTTCGGAACTTTTAGGCTCAGTTTATTTTCGGTTTCATCGAGTTTTAAAAGTGTTGAAAGTCGGTGTATCTTGCTGGTACAACAAAGGACTGGCAGTGTTGACATCCGAGATCACCAGCTCCGTCGTTAATTTGAATAATTCCTTTTATTTTCACTATACTTGTTTATTACACAATCTTCAAGTTCGGTTCTTTTTACTTTCCGAAAACTAATTTTTCACTAACTTATTTTTCAATAACTAACTTTTGCTTTTCACTATTAAAGTTGTACACAGGAAGCCTTAACTCTGGTGGGGGGATCACTCCTGATCAGATTTAAAATTAACTCTCTGTCCTATACTTACCATCAGCTATATTTATATCGATTTTCCCTCAAAAACCGCTAACCTCGTCAATTTCCCGACCAATCAAATTTTTCGTTCAAATCGATACATAACGAGACGTTATGTAAAAGAAATTCTTTTGTTGTCAAGACCAAAGAAAGTCACCCGAGTTCAAGTACCTTGAACTGTAACATTGTACGGAATTTGTTTATGTTCTGGTTTATGCCCGCTTGAATTTAAGTGACAGAGTTGAGGAATATTGGATGTAATTTGAGGAGATGAGTAATTATTTGCTTTAATTTATGATATGGATTTGAGGAAAGTTGAATGTAATTCGAGGATTTATTTTGATAATTTTTTTAGGTTTACTTTGGGTTTATTTAAGTGAAATGCTGTTTTCTGGATTTTAGGAATGGAAAGCAAACATCTTTGAGATATTAATAGTGATCTCGAGATTGCGTAAATGATTTGAATTGTGAGATCAATTATGGGAAAAAAGGGCAACCATCTGAGATCTTGAGATTGCGAGAGGTAGTGAGGAAAGGACAAACATCTATAAAGATGTTACTAGCGATTTGAGATCTTGTTTATTGTTAAATTATTTGGAGAAGGTTGGGGCAGCTGCATAAGGCGGCTGCTTACAACATACCATCCCCCTTATGAAAGAAAGTTGCGCGAGTAAAACGAGTGAAACTTTCGTGAATGGAATAATTAATGTATGTATTAATCATGGTGCGTATTCTGAGGCAGTCCTTCAAGATTAAATATAGCTGGTAGTAGTTGAAAGGAAATTTTAAAATGTTAATACCATAAATTTTTTGTAACATACATATATCTACTAAATTAACATAGAATAGATTTTTTTTGTTCTATTTATCTGAAACAATTTTCATGTATATATATGTATATATATAGAAATTTATATAAAAAATATAAGTAATATAGAGTAAAAGAAATTCGTATAATAATATAGTCTAAAAGAAATTCATATAATAATACAGTCTAAAAGAAATTCGTATATTTATTACATATCGGATTATCAGTTTTTCCTAAGATAATTAATCTACTTATATAATTACATTTTAACACATCGTAATTTCTAAAGAGTGCCGGATCATATTTTCTTTTTTTAAATTCAGTGCCAGATGGGCTTCTACTTATCGTTCAGCGTTAATGTGTAATCGGATCTTCGCTCTGTTGTTTTTTGTAGGTTGGTGGTATTTTTGGACCTGGGGAACATTTCTTGAGGTATTTCCTCAAGGCAAATATAATTATGAGAATGACTGCTTCTAGCAAGAGATAGTTAATTGTATAATGATGGATATTGTGTTTATGAATGTTCGATAAACCATTTTCTTCTTTGGATAGTTGTGTTTTAATGGATTCACTCAATTTCTGTAGATAATTATCATAATATTTAATTACTCTTGTTGGCGTATGTGAAAGTGTTTCTTCGGGAGTAGGAATTGATAGTGTAATATTGGTCGAAGCGTGCACTGTGGGTAGGTAATGGTTATTAAGTTCTGATTGACGGATGTTATGCGCATGGATAGTCAATTCTTTAGCTTTTAGGTAACATCCTTCTTTTAGTTTAAGGATACCTGATCGTTCTAGGGGGTATGTCGTGATAGAAGTACCGCAAATGACATCTGTGCTGATTGCTTTATCCAATAATCTGGTTGTGGTAATGGGATCCAGTAATTTGCCTTTGGTAAGCTATGAATCTCACAATTTTGGGGAAGAACTTTTGCATGTTGCAGGAGTTCTAGTTCGCATATCGTGCGGTTGCATGTGTATTAAAAATCGGATGTATAATACGGCAGAGGTAGCTTCTTAAGTTTTGCGTGAGGCAATTTCCTATATCGAAATTGTTAAGTGTAATGTAGTAATGCTCACGTTGGAGATCAACTACTAGGTATTCTGAAGAGGGTTTAACATAAACAAAAGTGTTGCCGCGAGGGTTAGGCAGAGGTATAATTTTGAGGAGTTGATATGGTTCTGTAAGCGAATTGGAATCTTTAGTTCGAAAATTATTTTATTATTCACGATTGCTGTACTGAAATGGCTAATTTGGTAGAGTTTAAGAACTTTACTTTCCTTATTATCAATGGGCAACGTGAGAATACTGGGTATGGATTTTTGAATGCTAGTCACCAGATTTTGCATTTGCTTGGGTGTTGGGTCTTACAGGAGAATAATTCTGTGTGATATTTATTTAATTGATCACATATTTTTTCTATTTCATCACTGTATTGCAGTAACTTATAATATTCGTAATTAAGATTTTCCAAATTGTAAAAAATGATGACCTTCCATTCATTACTATATCAACCGACTTTACTGATTTCCTCGAAATATACAGTAGGAGTGAATGAATCGTTTATGTAGGGCTGTTAATTCTTGTCCTAATTTTGATTTAACTCTTAGTAAGGTGTTGTTTAAGAACTATATATTTTCTGTGCTCCCGTGACTCTCTGTTTGTATGTTGTGTTGCTGAGTTTCCTTGTTTTGTTAATGCTGCTTTCTTTTTGTTTGAAATGCTTTGGATAAGCCTTTGAAAGCGAAATGTAGCATGTAGGCGGCACGATTTCTAGGTTAACTTTTGACTAAGGTTTTGCTTAAACGATCTCTGTTGTCTTTGCACCCCTTTTGTAGTGTTTGGGAGTGTTTTTTTTCTCTTTTTTGTTTACTAATATTTTATTGCATGGGTTATGGGAGCCTCATTCACCTCAATATATGTTATATTCTGGTTAATAGGTCAGTTGTTTCCAGGCCTCTGCCTGCGAAGTGCGCCTTCTGAGTTAGAAGGGTTAATTCTATGAGTGTTCTCGAAGGTAGTAATGTTTATATGTCCATTTACGATGTTTATTATGCTGGTCCATATTAGTGCGTAGAAGTGATACCTGTAATTTAGATTTAACTTACCAATCTATAAATGCTTTAAGGTTTTTTTTTTTATATATGATGATGCCAAAGCTCAGGGGATGCCCTATGATGCTTAAGCACAGCCTTGGCAGGAAAGGAATTAAGGATGAGGGAAATGGGTTAGGAGTTTGGGTGAAGGAGGTGTCGATGTACGCCCCGTTTGAAAGTTTCAGGCTGATAAGACGAGGGAGAAACAGAAGATGGTAAACTGTTCCACATTCGTGTTGTTCTGCTTAGAAAAGATTCCCGAAATTTGACGGTATGTCCAAATTTGACCTGGAGAGTATAGGGGTGGTAGCGACTTGTTGATCTTGTATCGCGCGTTGTCATGAGTCTACAAGGAATCAGGCTAGCAATTTCGTTAGAACAATGGCCATGGAAATAACGATAGAAGAGTGAGAGACAACCGACATTCCGTCGATGCTCCAGAGAGTCAAGACCCTCAGAGATTGAGGAATCGCCAATAAGCTTAACAGCTTTACGCTGGACTTTGTCTAACGCGGACAGTGCGGTGTGTCCGGCCCCTGCCCAAATATGCGAATTATATTCAAGTCTAGGCCTAATGTGGGACTTGTAGATCAGCGCTAAGTCAGGTGGGGTGAAATATTTCTTACATCTCTATAGAAAACCCAAACATTTCATCGCATTTTTAGCGATTGCAAATATATGATCAGTCCAGCTAAGATTGTTGGATATCTCGATACCCGAGATGTTTAGGGAGGGTGAATTGGGTATATTCACTCCGTCGACTGAAATGGGTTGGGGGTGAATTGGCGTTTTTTAAGGGACATTAAACAGCATTGGGTTTTGGATGCATTAAACGTAACACGATTTGCTCTGCCCCAAGCAAGGACCTTGGAAATGTCGTTGTTTAATGATCTAAACATGCGTTCCCGATTGGCTTCTGTAGCATTTCCACGTGAATTCATAACAGAATCAAATGAGTATACGAAATCAAGGGTGCTGTCGTCGGCGAAACTATGAATAGGATTGAGAGTAAGGGATAAGAGATCATTAATAAAAAGAAGAAATAAGGTTGGTGAAAGAACTGAACCCTGAGGTACACCGGCATTTATTTCGTAGGAATCAGAAGTAACTCCGTCAAGTACTACACGAATTGAACGGCCTGACAAAAAACTCTCTATCCATTTAACGAGGGTAGTGTGCAGACCAAATGTTTGAAGTTTGGCTAAAAGGGCAGCATGCCAGACTCTATCAAAAGCCTTTGAAATATCAAGAGCGACGATTTCAGACTCCGGTTGAGCGGCCAGTGCGGAAACCGTACTGGCAATCGTTGATTAGATGGTTGTTTTCTAGATATTTCAACAACTGAGAGTTGATGAGTGATTCAAAAACTTTAGATATGATCGAGGTTAGTGCAATTGGTCTGTAGTTAGAGGGGTCGCATGCCTCTCCTTTTTTAAGTATCGGCTGGACATGAGCAAGTTTCCATACACTTGGAAACATTCCTGTTGAATATGACAGGTGAAAAAGTTTGCGCAGAGGTTTAGCCAAAGCAGAGGCGCAGCATTTTAAAACAAGGGGCGAGAAACCATCAGGGCCAGTAGCTTTGGACACGTCGAGTTTTGAAAGTACTCTAAAAACTTCGCGAGTGCGAAAGTGTAGCGTCTTTTGCCTACTAGTACATTGTGATGGAGATGGAAGTGGCTTCGATGAAGGTGGTAAGTATGAATTAGCAGGAAAATTAGCAGCAAACAGGTTGGCCTTGTCCAATGAGTCAGTAAAAACATTCCCATTATAAATGAGTGGTGGTGTTGACGAACAGGTGAAATTGTTCTTTACGGTTTTTACTAGAGACCAGAAACCCTTACTACCCTTTTGGGTAGAAAAAACCTTCCGTCTGATGTTCTGGTCGAAATTGAACTTTGCCCGACTAATTGCTGAATTGCAAATATTCCGCGCATCTCTATAGATACGTCTCAATTTCTCTGAAGGGCACAATTTATATGCCTGGAAGGCTGCTTCCTTATTTGTAATGGCTGCGAAACAGTCATTATTGAACCAATTGGTGTTAGTTGGTTTGATGTTCTTGAAGCTATGAGGAATAAAGCGATGCATTCCCAACCAAAGGATGTTTAAGATATAATCGGTGCATTTGTTAACGTCTCTCACAGAAAAGCAATCGGACCAATCCAGCTCTCTGAGATACTTATTAAGTCCCGCCCAATCAGCATTTTTATAATGCCACACTAATCTTTTGGTGGAATTTAGGTTAGTGGTTGTCAGAGAGGAGATGGAGAATTGGGCGGTGATTATTATGTACAGTTTTATTTTTTTGATTTATTCTTATTACGGAGTTCTCCGTGGATTTTATATTGGTAATTTCATACGGCCCAATTCATAAAGAAGCGAATTTAGTTTTTCTTGTTTAATTTTTTAACAAGACTTTTGGTCCTACAATGAAATGTTTTGGTTGGCTGTGTTTATCGTAAAAGCTCTTTGACCTTTCCTTTTTTATTACTAAGGATTCCTTGGCTATCTTGTATCTGTGCTGCTTGTATGCGGAGTAGTATTATATACGTACACCGCAAACGGGATCCAAGTTAATATATCTCGATTAACATAATGCCGTTAATATTCGGATAAAGTTCGATGACTTCGTTCTAGAGCCCCGTTAGTTTGTGAATGATATGCAGTCGTCCGAAGTTTACGTATTTTTAGCAATTTGTATACTTGTGAAAATATAAGTTAAATTTATTTAAATTTTATAAAATAAAAAAAAAAAATTTTTATTTAATTATCAGCCGAAGCTGGTGTTTATTCACTCGATGCCAAAACCTAACTTAAATTAACTTAAACAGAATAATTCTTATGAGCTAAATTATGAATTGGGTTGCTCACGTTGCAAAGATAACGCAGACATGCTGTCAGCACTTTTAGGTGGTTCATGTGTCGAGTCGTTGACATAGCTTGCGGCTCGTAGGAACTTCTAATCGTGCGAATGCAATTTTTATGTTTTCCAGATTTTAGCTTAATCGGCGTTAACTCTTCCCCCTTTAAATGAGGATGTCCTCATCCTCAGAAATAAGGAATTTGGTTGATCCTTGTGGTATCAGGTAAGGATGATGTTGTGCCATGATGATCTGCGGTGGTCTCTACCGTTGGTATGATAGTGACTGTTTCTAATACAGTGTTGGTGGGCAGATAATTACTTCTGCAATGTTTAATTATTTTCATGATTATTTTGGTTGCCAAAAAAAGTATTATCAGAGTAGTTAAGCCAAAGTTCGTAAAGTATCCTGTCCGGCTTTCATTTTTAATTAATTTTATTTGTCCCGTATTATTTAGGTGCAGTTCTTTCATTGTCTGAAGGGTAAGGATTTCTTCGAATGTCCTGAAGGAGGAGTCGGGTTGTACTATTGGAGGAAGTGGTTTTATCCTGTAGGCTTCTTGGGATGTGTACAGCTGCTTGTTGATCATGAGTGTTGTGTTCTAGTATTGTATCACGAATGTGCCTGTTAAATCTAGGGCCTCGCCGTCGATAAGAATTGTTCCATTAAATTGGTTTAGAAGCAATGTTCCTGGGAAGATTTCCTCTGTAGCCGGGATGTGCCTATTATCAATTTCGGTGCAGTTCGGAGGTTTGCTCGTGAGCAGATTTGGAATGCAGCTTGATGAGCTTAGGTCTACAATATTTTTCCTATTACAAATTGTTAACTTATTACTAGCTAGACATTTTTCTCTTATTCCATTTGTTGAATTGCTTGAGGCGATTTTGATATCGGCAAAGTCGATGGCCTCTTCTAGATTAAGATATGGTACGTTATTTTTTTCAAACAATTCTTTTACAATATTAATTTCACTATTTGATAAAACAAAGGAATTTACAATGCCGGCCTTTGGCCAATGCAAGGCGTAATCAACGTTTATTATTTCTTCTTTAACTACATAGGTCTAATTTATTCTTAATATTCATTGCGATACCGTTTTTAATATCTTCGACATTTTTGTATGCTTTTAGAATTTTGTTAGTAATATTTGTTATCTCGTTAATTCGATCGATCGTCGACTTATTGATTATCACTTGTTTATTATTGTTTTCCAATACGTCGTCTATTTTGGATTTTAGTATTTGGAAGTCATCATGGTCTGGGCTTCCAGCTAGCCATTTCCATGCACTTCCCAAGAAATCTAGTGATCTCGTTGATCTCGTTTTGGGCTTCAAACGATTAAGCAGAGATATGACCTCAGTGGTTTCATGTATGAGGAAAGGGTACATGGGGTGATCGCTGGTGACATCATTTTTAACTTTAGCTTCTAAATCATGTAGTGTTTTCTCATAGGCCTCTAGTTCGATAACATGGACTATTTTAAGTGTTCCCGTCTGTAGCTTTGAGGTTCCGGTATTCAGCGTTATTATTTTTGAATTCGAATAGTCTAGGATTTGCACTTCTGCAGAGCAAAAGACAACATATAATCTGGAAAGGAATACTAATTTTTAATATTATTCTTGTGGACAACTTTGCCTGATTCTGTAACTATAGTTTTTGATTTATTTTCCTTAACAGTTTCTTTTCTATATCTTGGGGACAATTTCGAACCTACGCGTTTATTTAATTTTACGTAAATAATTTCTCCGGGGGTGTAGTCCTTTATTGGATGTCTCTTTTTGTTGTGGTTGCTAAAGTCAATTATTTGCTTTTCCCTTAGCCTGGTTATGTTTTCTTGCCTAGCTTTATCGAAATCGTCAGGGTTTACGCTGACATTCCTACCGAAGAAGACTTCGAGCGGTCTTTTACCCGTAGTCGAGTGTATGGAAAAGTTGTACTCGTACACTGCCGTGTCGAGTAGTTCGGGGAAAGTTCTGGGTGTACTGTCTGATTTGAGTAACCGTAGTATCTCGGTTAGTGTTGAATGAAACCTTTCTACTTGGCCATTAACTGAACTAACATAGGGAGGAGTTTTAAATATTTCGATTCCTAGTTGATCTTTCACCATCATTGAAGCGGAATTTAGTGATTTCTCGTTGTCGATCACTATTATTCTAGGTACGCCGAAAGCGAAAAGCAGCTCTCGAAGCGGGGTTTTAATATCTTCGATCGCTTTTGATTTGAGTATTTTCACCTGCGCGTATTTAGAGAACTTGTCGATGGCAGTTAGCATCAATTTTTTTTCTGTGGAGTAGATATCGATATGTAGGATTTCTCCTGGGTATTGGGGGATTGGTGTCTGTTTCAATTCGGGTTTATTAGGGTGTCTATCGTACTTTTGTTCTTTGCAGATGGTACATTGTTTAACCAGATTATTTATTTTGCTGTTCATTCTTGGGAAAAAGTACTTTTCCAGAAGTTGAATTTTATTCTCACGCGCATTTCGATGTGCTCTTTTATGTATTTTCAGGATTTCCTCATCCTGTTGGTCTGAGTTCTTAATATCCTCCACTTGGGTTTGCGTGAATCGAATTTTATAATTTTTGCAGTGCGTGGGGATTACCTTTTGGATCCTACCCATTATTGTTTCGCATGTGAGTAGGCCGTTAATGACGCTTGGGTTCAAAAATCTTTTAAATATTGATATAAGGTCTGCGTCGGAATAATTCGGCTGGACAAAAAGATGTCTGTGATAAGTAGGGAATGGGATTTCGAATTTGTAATTGGTTTCGCTGCCTGTTTTAATCATGATCTGATTTTTAAATACATTTATGGGTGCTACTGTAGCTGGTATTAAATCGTGGGCGGAGCTTTCACTACTGTGCTGTGTTCCTGTTACGGAATTTATGGGAGATGTTTTCGGAGGCCTGGAGAGAGCATCTGCTACTATATTTGTTTTGCCGGGTTTATATTTTAATTCGTGGTTATACTCTTCTAGTATAGCCTTCCACCTTTTAATTTTGCTATTATTATTTTTGCTGCTTAGAGCATAAGTCAGCGGCTGGTGGTCGGTAAAGATTTTCACCTTAGCTTTACCGTAGAGATAGTTTCTTAGCGACTTTAGAGCCCATACGATAGCTAACATCTCTTTCTCATTAGCTGCGCACCAATGGCATAATCCGCACCAATGGCATAATACCGCACCAATGGCATAATCTGAAGCATCTGTTGTTAGTTGAAATTTTTTGTTGAAGTCGGGATATGCGAGCAACAGCTCGTCTGAAACTAATGAGTTCTTTATTTTGTTGAACGCTTCGATTGCATCATTGTTAAGGGAGATAGATTTTTTACTGGAAAGATTTTTAGAAATTCTGCCTCCTTCCCCCCTTAAAAGGGCTGTAAGGGGCTTCGCCAGATCGGCATATCCTTTGATGAATCGGCGATAGTACCCTGAAAGGCCAAGGAACGATCGCAGGTCTTTTAGAGTTTTTGGGCGCGGAAAGTTAACTATCGCTTCGACTTTTAGCGGGTTTGTCTTAATACCTTCGGAGGAGACAATGAACCCTAGGAATTCGACTTCGTTGCGGAGGAATTCGCACTTGTCGAGTTGGACCTTCATATTCGCGTGCTCTAAGGTTTGGAATACTTTTCTGAGATTCTGAAAATGCGAATCTTCATCTTTGCTAAATATGACGATGTCGTCGATGTAAACGTAGCAAATTTTGCCAATGAGCTCTCGCAATATCTCGTCGAGTGCCCTTTGGAAGATAGCCGGCGAATTCTTTAGACCAAAAGGTAGCCTAGTAAATTCATATTTACCGTTATTCACGGAAAAGGCTGTCTTTTCGATGTCCGCTTCTTTAAGCGGGATTTGGTGAAAGCCGCTCTTGAGGTCTATTACCGAGAACCATTTATTTTTTCCTAGTTGTGCTAGGACCTCATTTATCTCTGGCATAGGATATTTGTCCGTGATTGTGATCGTATTCAGTTTTCGGTAATCTACGACCATTCGGTATTTCTTATCGCCTGAGGCGTCGGCTTTTTTAGGGACAATCCACACGGGTGAATTGTAAGGAGACCGTGAGGGTCTAATGATCCCATCATTTAGGAGTTGCTTTACTTGCTTTTCTACCTCATCTTTAAGGGACATAGGGTATGGATAAAATCTTGAGTAAACTGGAGAATCTGAAGTTGTCCGAATTTCTCCTTTTACTACAGTGGTAAATGTTAATTTCTCATCGGGGTCGGAAAAGAGGTTTGGAAACTGTTGAGCCAAATGGTTGATTTTACCTTTTTGCTCTGTACTCATATGGTTGGTTCTTATGTCAATTTTATTGACTGCGTTGTAGGCTCTTTGCTTAATGCGAATTTTTACCCTATTTTTTATCATCATGTAGTTATCTTTTGTATGTATTACGGCCGAAAGTTCTTTTAGGCTATCATTCCCTAGAATACCATGGAACGAATTCAGAGAGGGTAGAAGAAAGAATTTTATATTGGTGTCTTTGAGGCCGAATAAATTTACTACTGTATGGTGGCTAATTTTTATATTTCCGCCTATGGAGTTTGCGTAAAATGGTTCCGCATTAAGCTTGGGATTTGAAACTAGATTAGCCTGTATATAGTTCTTATTGGAGCCGGTGTCTACTAGTATTTTAAGAATTTGGCCGCTCTCCGTTCTGCACTCAAAATACGGCAGCGAAGAGCAGTTTAACCTAAAAAATGAATATCAGTAATATCGAGGGGGTTCTGTTCGATATCTTCGTTTTCTTGATATGACTCGACGTATTCTGCTAAGGGTTGTTCGTATTGCTCGTTTTCGGACGCACGAATTTCCTCGTAATTATTTAATTCATAATCGGGAGTTTGTTCATAATTATTTAATTCAGACTCCTTGGGTGCTATGTGAAAATTTCGAACGAATTTGTTTGGTGGAGGTGGCCCTTGCGGCCCTGAATGCGGTCTTTTGCCATAAAATGGGTTTTGTGCTGGACGGTTCATATAATTAATATTCCTTGTTTGCAAGGACTGATCAACATCCATCGGCTCTGCCCTTGGTTGCGGCTTAGGTGCGAAAGGACGAGGGGGCTTAAATGAATTATACTGTTGGGTTTGATAATTTGGGTTAAATGCTGGTTGCCTGGGGAAATTTTGATTTCCTTGGGGATTAGGATTGTACTGAGGTTGCGGTAAGTATGCTAACTGGGGGTAAAATGTAGTTCTGTTATTCTGGCCGTTCGGTCTGCTTGGGTTTACCATATTCCTACGAGGAGGAATTGGGGTTGTATTTTGCTTAGTAGTTGTATAGACCGGCTTTTGATGAGAAAAGGCATATTGTGTTCTGAAATTTTGATTTTCTAGCTTTAAGCAAAGGTGCAGGGCTTGCGGCAAGTCCGAAGGTTCTCGTATACCGAGAAGTCTAGGTAGGTCGCCTCGGAGCCCTCTAATAAACGTGTCGAGCGCTTTGTCTCGGTATGTCTGAGTTAGTAGAGTCAGAGATTCGTTAGGAATGTCCATGCATCCTATTTTGTTTAGAATTAGGGATAGATGGGAATAGACTGCGTGGTAAAATTCTTGTACGGACTGGTTTCCTTGAACAAGTGAGGTCATTTGGTTCTCTAGCGTAGATAAGTCACGCTTGTCCGCATAATGCATAGTTAGGCAACGGGCTATGCATTTCCAGTCAAGTGGTGTATTGTATGATTCTAGGACCACATCTGCTTGACCGACAATTTTGTTGCGTATGACGCTAAGAATTCCGAAATATTTGGGGGTACCTTTGATGTTATCGTACAATGTGAGTATCCGATCGACGCTCTTTTTCCACGAGTTAAATTCTCCTGGCTGACCAGTAAAATCTTTCAAGCACCTCACAACATCGGGGATTTTATCTAATTCTCCTATGTTATCTCGGTACTGGGGATCGATAGTTTGGTCAGGGCCGGTGAACTGATCGGAATTCGGATTTATTATAGATTGAAATATTTTACGACCCTCATTTTGGAGAACTCGACTGACTATTCCGCTTATTAACCTTTCTAAGGTTTCGTTGGCTAGAACTCCGCCATTATTTGAGGTTTGTGGCGTTTGTACTTGTACTTGTGGTTGTGGAATAGAGCTTTGCCCTGGTACGTTAAGCATTGGGGGTTTAATTAGGTTGTTTGGGTTAGACATTATCACTTCTTCACTAAAGATATAGGAATTAAAAAAATCTCCGATTTTGTATTAACACTCTCGCGGGTTTTTCTTTTCTTTCTTTTTGAACGCAAGTGACAGCTTCGTCGATTTCGATCGATTGACTAATAATTTATTTATTATTTTTGACTAACTTAACTAAGTTTCTCAGTAAATTTTCACTAAAATTTATTTTTTTCTCAATAGAAATATTTATGTAACCGTAAATATGTTATATCCGATTTATATTTGATTTTTATTAAATTTTTGAGTAATTTTATTCTATTTCAATAGAGATATTTATGTTTGATTTCTCTTATCTTAGCAAGTTTTATTCGCGTAATTCACTACACAATTCGTATAATTTGATAATTTCTTAATAGTTAAACTTTCACTTTTAACAAAATAAAATCTTGAAATTATGACTTACAATACTACGTGAAGATAGGCTGGCATTCCTAGAAGAGTGGCTGCTGAAAACATTCAACTCCTTTTCTTCCGTAAACGGCTACTCGGAGGCCTTATTTCCTCTTCTTGGTGGTACAGGACGCCGGTACCTTGATGCTTCTTGAGGATCTTGGCAGTCACAGGTTTTCGGTGAGTTTGTAAGTTGGCGAGATCGATGTCGTGATGCTACTTGAGGATCTTGATGTTTCACTAATGGCACGATCGAACTTCTGGTGCTACTTGAGGACACTGCTCGCGAGCTAAATCAATTTCGCGATGCTACTTGAGAATCTTGATGTTTCACTAATTGCACGATCGAACTTCTGGTGCTGCTTGAGGACACTGTTCGCGAGCAAAATCAATTTCGCGATGCTACTTGAAAATCTTTGCGATTATTCACTAGTGAAAACGATCGATCTTTTCGGTACTACTTAAGGACCACTATTTACGCACTTTTACTTAACCGAAATAGACGTTTTTACTTTTTTATTCACTCGATGCCAAAACCTAACTTAAATTAACTTAAACAGAATAATTCTTATGAGCTAAATTATGAATTGGGTTGCTCACGTTGCAAAGGTAACGCAGACATGCTGTCAGCACTTTTAGGTGGTTCATGTGTCGAGTCGTTGACATAGCTTGCGGCTCGTGGGAACTTCTAATCGTGCGAATGCAATTTTTATGTTTTCCAGATTTTAGCTTAATCGGCGTTAACTTATATCAATGAAAGTTTTGCCCTTGATCGGTGAGCACCGAATTATTGAACTCAGTGGCGACATACTATATTTGTTACAAATGCCTTAGCGACAGTACGGGATTCGGCATTTACAAGCGGCACTGCTTGGGAATATTTAGTTAGATCGTCCTGGAATGTTAGTATGTATCTGTTAGCTGTATGGCTAATGGGTAATGGTCCTACTATATCCAGGGCGATTTTTTCCAAGGGCCTCGAGCTTGTGGTGGTAACTTTCATGGGGACTCTAGGGTTCTTATTTAATTTATTAATTTGGCATGAGTGGCACCTTTCTATGTACTCTTTTACATCGGTATTTAAACCGAGCCAATCAATTGCCATGCGTATCCTTTGTATAGACCTGTCAATTCCCTGATGCCTTCCTATAGGTGAAGTATGAAATATTTCTATAATTTATTCTATTTGGGCACGATTCCCGGGTTCCTTTATCAATACTTAAGTTCAGTAAGTTATTGCTTTGACAATAGTCAGTCAGATTCTTTAGCTGACGAGCAATGTTACGTTATATTCGGCTTCTGTCCTCATTGGAATAGGGACTCTTAGAATAATATAAGTTTGTTTGAAACTTTTCTAATGAAGAAATTTTCTTTCTGAATTGATTCATTAAGGTTGGGAATAATCTCGGCTGAAACACTTTCAGTATTACTGGAGTCAAAATTCGATAAGATGAATATTTTAGGATTAATACTTTTAAGACTTAGTAAGGAATTTTTATTTTCTAATATAGGGTTATATATTACTTTTACGTATTTAAGAAAATCTTTTAAACGACTGCGTTCCTCGGGCTTATTGGTATCTGACTGCTCTTTGAGTTTAGCTTGTCTTCTGGTAATTACATTAATGGTGTTATCTGTATGATTATTTTTAGTTGAAATTCGACTAAGAGCGTCTGCGTTAGAGTTAAGACGTCCCGGTTTGTACACAAATTTATAATCATGTTCTTCTAATATATTCCTCCATCTCATAAGGCGAGATGATACGTTCTTTACGTTTATAAGCCACACAAGTGGTTTATGATCAGTGATAATATTAAATTTTCGCGCATATATGTAGGACCGAAATTGCTCTACGGCGTATACTATGGCTAACAATTCCTTTTCAATCGTGGAGTATCTTGTCTCGGCTGGATTTAAGGTTCTGCTAACGTATGAGATGTGCTGATCTTTACCTACGGGACCTTGTGATAAAACGGCTCCAATTTCCAAGTCACTTGCATCTGTAGTTACATTAAATTCTTCATTTAAGTTAGGTTACGCTAGTACAGGGGCGGATATTAATTTATTTTTTAAAGTTTTAAATGCTTTGTCGCAAAAACTGTTCCCAAAAAGGGTATGTCCTTTTTCAATAGCTGGGTTAGTGGTTTAGCAATTTTCGCAAATTCGGGGATAAAGCGTCGATAATAACCTACAAATCCTAAAAATGACTTCACATCTTTTACTTTTTTTGGTGTAATGTAGGTTGGTATCTGATGGAACCCACTAGCGAGATCGAGAGTTGTAAAATATTTCGATCTCCTCAAGTGGTCCAAAATATCCTTTATGTTAGGAAGGGGGAAGGCGTCGCCGATAGTTAAGTCGTTTAACTTCCTGAAGTCCACGACGACTCTCCAGCACTTCCAGAGCTGTCAGGTTTTTTTGGTACCAGTAAAAGTGAAGAATTCCATGGACTCTTGCTGGGGCTTATCAATTCATCATTGAGCATTTGGTTAATTTGTGTATTTATCTCCTTCCGGTGTGCCTCCGGTAATCTATAAGGTTTGATGTACACTGGCGGCTTATCCGCGAGAGTATTTATTAAATGTGAAATTACATCTCTATTCCCTGCAGATATTTAATATAGTTGCTTTTTTTCATTGTTCAGATGTTCCAGCAACAAGGTTTGCTGTAGCTTTTGTAATCTAGATTCGAAGGAATCTTTAGAATAGCCCGCTTGGATCTTGTAGATTCTTCCATTCGTGGTTTATGTAGTCATAAAAAATCGTAGCATCTGGCTCAGTGGTATTCATTAATAGAACATAAGCAGTATTATTCAATGGCTTAACTGCTATATTGCCTAGATATATTCCAGGTCTTATTACTTTGTTTATACATAACGCTTCTTTATTATGTGCTACTGGGATAGTAACAATTTTTTCTGAACGAGTGGGTAAAGAGATTTCCTTCGAAGAGCAACTTAAACTGAGGTTTTTGTCACCATAGGTACTGGGTTTTAATTTTTCATTGAATTTGTAATCATTAAGTATCGGACATTCCTCCTCGGTTTCGTCATGGGGTTGAGAATCAATATCAAAATTATGGGTTTTTCTTGAAGTTTTTGCTGAACTCCCCTCATACTATTATCAATGTTTGTTGTCGTATTTTCAACCGTTGGGTCTGGCTTAAAAATGTTGCTTTCTTCATTGAACGTAACCCTTTTTATCATGCGTTTATTATCAATTTTATCATTATTTCTGAGTGCATAAGACTCGTTTAAAAAGTCAAATTTAAGTATTTCTCGGGGTAATTAATTTCACAATTGCATTTTTTAAGAAATCGTTCCCTAGCAATCCATCAAATTGAAAATTGGTGCTTTCGGGTATTAATTGAAATTGATGTTTTAAGACTAATGTTTTATCAGTATTGTTCACAACTAGATCTCCATAAGATGTGCCCACAGAGGTAATAAGATCATCGGTTAGGGTAGTGAGTAAACACCTTTGATCAGTATTGTAACAAAATTTTATTTCCGTTTGCGAAGTGTTAAAAACATTTAGTGCAGTAAAATTTCGTGTACCAAAATTATTTCCAATTTCCCTCTTTCGTAGTTACCTCTGGCAACCCTTCTCGTTTATTCGCAGATGACGCAGATTATCACATACAAAGCTCCATACCGCCCCTAGGTAAACTTATCTAAAACAGTGATGTCTTAATAGCGGAATGTTTGCTGGCAAAGCTGTATCACTAACTTTGTGTAGGTGCGCTGAATACAGATGAATTAGTCTGCAGCCAGCAATGAGTGGAACGGGAGAAAAAGAAATCGAAGAAATCTTTGAAATAGTTGCTCACGTAACCGTAGATATTCGCGATGTTACGGAGTCTATTGCTGTACGTTTCCGCGCTATAGGTCGTGCTCTTGAATTCTGAGACAGTCTAGTACAGGGTTACTAGGGCGCAGACAAGCCAAAAGGCAGTGTTTACATTAACGGATTCGGTGAAGAGTGTCCTATCAGCTGATGAGTGCAATGACCCCTCTATGGAGGCAGTGATTTTATTTGATCTTTGGTTTTCTCTTAGTGTTATCACTGTTTTATTTTAGTTCAAGAACTAGTTTCAGGAGAACGCGAGTGCTGGGTTAATGTGTGGAACAAAAAGTGTATCAGATGCCACCCTGTTACTAGGGCGCAGACAAGCCAGCGGAGCTTATCACCGGAGTTTATCACCGTGAATAAGGATTGTGTCCCTGTGTTCGCGGGTTATCGGAAGAGTTATAGTGTCCGGGAATCTTTCGACGACCGCGAAATATTTGGCTAGCGTTGCGTAAGATTTCTGGGTACTAGCTCGAGCAAACGTCCTCAATTTTTCGTTAAGTGAAGAGTGTACTGGTGTTTAAGTTCTCCGAAGAGGTGTAATGTCATGGAATCTTTTGAGGATCGCAAGACATTTGACGGGCGATTCCTTTAAATTTCTTGGCACTAAAACTCTAGTACCCTCCTAGTCACAGAACAATTGCGCTTTTCAGGCCTATGTTCGCTCAAATAGTCGAAAGTATCGATTATCTATTTCTATTTCTATTCTTATTTCTTTAGGTTAGGTCGGTGTTCGCAGAAATTCATGGCAAATAAACTTATGGTAAGTAAATTGGAAACAAGAGATTTCCCTGAGCGTAAGAAAATAAAGTTAAGGCTTCACTTATTTATACCTCATTTAAATTTGTCACCATGAAATTGAAATACCATGAAATTGAAATACCATGAAATGGAAATACTTTTTACTAACCTGCCCTATTTTCTTCTGTCTACTTCCTCTTTCTTTTTAGGTTTAACCAAATTTCTTCACATTCAACAGCGCCTTTCAAGCAAAGGATTGTTTTCCTTGATGAGAGTGCCCAACAAATCTCCCTAAGACTTACAACCGGTATTTTTGCTGCACGTGGTGTGGGGCAGAATGCAGGAACAAAATGAGGAAATCCGCTTGGCCAGTTAGAGTGGCAGTAAAAGTCGTCTTCGATTGGTTTAAATCCACTTTTATTTCTTCTAGATTTCATTTTATTTAAAACAAACTAAATCAACGCCCGTCTCAAAACCTCTTTCCTCGTTTTCTTGTTTTCTTTTTAGGCAGCTCCAGGACTTCAGCAAAGGCGGGATCGAAAAAGACAGCGAAAATTCACCAACAACTTCGTGGATCACATTTCTTGCCAGAGTGACGATTCGTGTAGTACTAGTGCTGGGGAGTGTTCTGACAGTTCCGGGTAAGTTTTAGGTACTAAATGCTTTATAACTAACATAGTAGTTAATAGAAACAAATTATTTAAATTTATCATTTAACAAGAAAGCAACTAAACAAATATTTTACAAAAATATAAGAAAATCGATAACAATTTAATAAGCGGGTTTCTTTTTTTTGTAACAGTATTTACCATTTATTTTGTGGATTCCAGTTTTGCGTTTTCCGAAAATGCTGCCACTTGCTTAAGTTGCCGAACATTGCTCAAATGGGGTGTTTTATTTACAGTGTTTGGTCTGTGGGGAGTAAAGCGAGGTGCTTCTTGATAAGGGGTAAATCTATTGGCTGGTGTGAAATTTGTTCCATAACGATTTGGTTTAGGAATGGCTTCTCTGCCTTGCATTTGTTCATAATTAAGCCTCGTTCTACATTTCACGAATATAGTAATTTGATTTCTCTTTTAATAGGTGGTTTGATACCAAAAGTCGGTAGAATTCTTCTTTGAAAACAATTATTTTTGTTGTGCCCTCTTTTATGGAAAATTTCACACGTATTATTGTTAGTAGGTCAAGCATAAAATGAGGGTTTTTCAGATATTCTTTCTGCATGTTCTAAAACGAAAGTAACTAGAGAGTGAAGGATAGTTCCGTTCTTTCATTTAGCTAACACTCTTAGCTGTTCGTTTCGAATGTCATCCTCGAAAACGCGAATAGCATTTTTCTCATTTACGCTTAAGAGATAGATACGAGCTGCTTCGGCTTCCTTTTCGGAATACGTTACGCCGTTTAAATCTGCCAGGGCCTTTGTTACGCTCAAGGAAAACTCTTTAATGCTTTGCATAGGTCCCTGTCTCACTTTCAAGAGTTGGTTTTGCACTGAGATACGGGGTTGTGTTTTGATAAATTGAGCTTTAACTTGATCTTTTAGGTCTTCCCAGGAGTTTATCTCCTGATATTTAAAGAGATTATAAGCGGCTCCCGTTAAGTTTGTTCTTAATAGATTCAAGAACAATTTAGTGTCTGCGGGTGATTTTGCAACAGCGAAAAGTGAATCAGAACATGAAATGAACTTATGCACTTCATTAGGAATACCATCGAATTCAGGTATCAAATGTGTTGCGTCTGTTATTGATATCCGTAATTCGCTGGTATTAGCAGATGTAGGCTCAGGATTAGCCATGACTAAACGGGTTTGAAATCTAGTTAACACCAGGATGAAAGATTTATAGGGGATACTACAGAGCTTTTAATCGTTTTAGACAACAATTTATTGACAAAAGAAGAAACGCGCGTACGGCACAATTTAAGCGAAGGATCAATTTTCACTTTTTTTCACTATCCTAACACAAAGCACACAAAAAACAAGTTTTCTTCACCTTACTTTGAAACAATTGTTCATATATACATATAAGGAATTGGTTGACATTTATAGAAAAATGTTAGATATATATATTTTTTCAACTTATTTAAAAACAATAATAATATATGCTTATACATAGAAAAAATGTAAATGACATTTTATAAAAAAAATTTATTAAATTTTACGCTACTTTTTAAAACTTTTATTTGACTTACTTTTGTAGTCGCAGCACAGCTAAACGTTGTTTCATTGCAATATATTCGCTGAAATCGGCTGTCTCATCCTCTGGTCCGGCGGGTTCCAGGTATTTTGCCAGTTTTTCCTCTATTGATGCAACTTCCTCTTGGGGACCCATTGAGTAGCTTTTTCCTCGTAGTTTCTGTTAGAGATGGGCAGAGTCTTGGGTTACCTGCCTTGTAAACTTTCTCTTTGTGTTGGAGATGCCTATTGTTTCAGGGCAATCTCATAAATGGGCAACCCCTAAGCACCTGGCTGAGGTTTGCCTTGTTGGGCATCTTTAGAATTTTCGAGATCCCACCGCTGCCACCAGTTTTAATGTTGTACGTCGGTGTATCTTGCTTTCTTCTATTTTCACTATATTTGTTTATTACACAATCTTCAAGTTCGGTTCTTTTTACTTTCCGAAAACTAATTTTTCACTAACTTATTTTTCAATAACTAAGTTGTACACAGGAAGCCTTAACTCTGGTGGGGGGATCACTCCTGGTCAGATTTAAAATTAACTCTCTGTCCTATACTTACCATCAGCTATATTTATATCGATTTTCCCTCAAAAACCGCTAACCTCGTCAATTTCCCGACCAATAAAATTTTTCGTTCAAATCGATACATAACGAGACGTTATGTAAAAGAAATTCTTTTGTTGTCAAGACCAAAGAAAGTCACCCGAGTTCAAGTACCTTGAACTGTAACATTGTACGGAATTTGTTTATGTTCTGGTTTATGCCCGCTTGAATTTAAGTGACAGAGTTGAGGAATATTGGATGTAATTTGAGGAGGTGAGTAATTATTTGCTTTAATTTATGATATGGATTTGAGGAAAGTTGAATGTAATTCGAGGATTTGTTTTGATAATTTTTTTAGGTTTACTTTGGGTTTATTTAAGTGAAATGCTGTTTTCTGGATTTTAGGAATGGAAAGCAAACATCTTTGAGATATTAATAGTGATCTCGAGATTGCGTAAATGATTTGAATTGTGAGATCAATTATGGGAAAAAAGGGCAACCATCTGAGATCTTGAGATTGCGAGAGGTAGTGAGGAAAGGGCAAACATCTGTAAAGATGTTGCTAGCGATTTGAGACCGCTGTTATTGTTAAATTATTTGGAGAAGGTTGGGGCAGCTGCACAATGCGGCTGCTTACACACAAGTTTACAGCAACAAATGTTTATAAACAAAACAAATTATAACAAAAGGCAGAAATATATTTCGAATTTATACTAAAGGAGAAATACGACTATGCGAATGTGTAGACTAACTCACCATATCAATAAAATTTTCCTTGGAATATCCTATACACATAACATTTTGTAGGATTTATAATTAAACAAAAAAAAATGTATGCCTATGATCGATTAAACTATATTTTAGGCACATTTATTATTCACTTATTTTCACTGACTTTCGTATTTTTAATAATATATTTGAAACAAAAAACCCATCCCAACCCATTTCTAACAGAAAACCCACCCACGAGGGTGTTTTCGTTAATACACTATTTTCCAGAGCATATTCACTAGCACTCACTTAATCCTCCAAAGTAATATAGTGTTGATTAATAAAGGAGCATTATAATTGTGACCATGCTAATAAGTGTATTATTAACTTCAAGCACTAGGACGCCACTTAACTATACCCGAAACTCGCGTAAACTTATTGAAATCAAGCCAACTGAATGGCTTGGAAAATGTTGCTTGAATAATAGTGGAGCGCCGTAAGATTTATACCTCGGAATCCAGGGCCAGTCAATGAATCTTTATATAAACTTTGGAAATGTGTTTTTAATAGTATATAGAAAAATGTTAAAAAAAATATTTTGCGCGATCTCAATTTTTTAATTATTATTATAAATAATTATTAATTATTTGGAGTTTTCCTTGATTTATATTAGTTTAAAGTTATATTTAAAAAAAAATAACTACTACAAACTTGATCTTGGGTTTCAAGGGACTGCAGGTATAATGATGAAGGGTGGGGAGGGGAATAGAAGGGACAACAGCAGCTGTTGGCTGTTGTTAACGCGGGCCCTATCAGAATAGTACACGTGGCAACTTGCTAGGCTTAATACGTAGCTGTTGTTATTCGCTCCGGAAAAAAATAATTTCTGATTATTGTTTATTTACTATTAATGTATATATTATTGTGCAGTGAGTGTGATAAAAGTTAATTACTGAACATTACTGAGTTTTACAAACTTTGAAAATAGTGGCATAGATAGTAAGTATCGGTTTTTTATTTATATTACACGCTTTTGTGAATTGTGAATACTCAATCGTATATTTTATAATAAATCGATGCTAAAAGTTAGAATGCAATAGCAAAATTTAATCATATAAATCATTAATCATGATATAAAGGTTAGTTATTAATATTACTAATAATATATATAAAATATATACCAAATCACAAGTCGCATTTTAAGTATTTTAGACTAGCTGGTGCCCGCGCCTACGGCTGCGATCAGAGTGGGGATAGGTCATAGTGGGTATAGGCAATACGGGGGATAATGCTCTATTTAACAAAAAAAGAATTGGCGAAATCGGTCCACGGGTTAGGGAGATAGGCTAAAGTAAAGTAGGTGAAAAAAAGTGAGATAAGGAAAAATCTTAAAAAAAAAATCAAAAAAATGGACTAAAAAAAAGTGTGGGTTGGGGGTGGGTGGGGTAGGAGGAGGGATGACCCCCTATTTAACAAAAAAAGAATTACCCAAATCGGTCCACGGGTTAGGGTGATAGGCTAAAGTAAAGTAGGTGCAAACAGTGAAACAGTTTTTCTTAAATCAAATGTAGTATATTATACTACAAAAAAAAAATTTTAAAAATAAAAGTGCGGGTGGATGGGAGGGTATGTAAGTGGGAGGAGAGATCATACTCTATTTAACAAAAAAAGAATTATCAAAATCGGTCCACGTGTTAGGAAGTTAGACTAAACCTTTGTATTTTCCCGCCCCTTGCGAGCTAACACCTTTGTATTTTTCCCGCCCCTTGCGAGCTACGACCTTTGCTCTAATCGCATTGATAGAGGGCGGCACAATACAGTTTCCATACATTTTAGAAGATTTAACGGAAAGAAACCGTTATATATCCTACTATAACTAAGGAAATTCAAAATGGTTTTGATATTTAAATTCTACTCAGCAATACCTTTCATTTGATACCAAACTTGCCGGGAAATAAAACAAAAAAAATTTCGTAATTTTTCCTAGGGTATTGGCCAGGATTTCGGCACTGAAAAGGTACCTTGGTACAGGTAAAAATTCATATCTCGCCCAATAATGGACGGATTTCGGTCATTTAAAAACCAGAGCAAAGCAGAGGTTTGCAGCCTTCTACTACTATAACCCGCGCACCTCTGACGTTTCATTTGTACCCACCAGGTGGCTCCAAGTCTTTACTATAAACATTTTTTCCCTCTTCCGTCTCTCATTTTTCAGTAAATTGTTGTTAAAAATTGTTGTAATCGAGATCGGTCATTTATTTTTTATTTTTTTTTTATTTGAGGTTTTAATAATGCAGTCAAACACTTGCTATACAGATTCATTGACTGGCCCTGGGTTCCGAGATTTTACCATTTTTATGCCTTACAGCACTCCACTATAACATTAATTATTCAGGAGAGTAATTTATTGGTCGCGTGATTCTTAACTTCTCGTAAGCGTTGTTGCTAGCCAAGGGAAGAATTGTTTTGGATTTCTCAGTAACTGACCTGGGTTGACAAGTGCGAATGTTGGGTAGAATGAATTTCTCTTTGGGTGTTATGTTCACTAAGTAGCTTGACATTGAAATTTTTGAAAATAAAACAAAATATTGATAAATTTTGGTTCTGGAACCCATTTAGATGCCTCTCTCAACCAGGAGTGTAAAAATTGTTTTGATTTATGGGATTCATGTTAATCCGATAATACGAGCATTAGTGCCTGTTGCAATAAATTAGTTGTATGTAGAATCTCTCTTTTTTGAATTTTCAAATCAAAATTAATGCTGTAGAATTGAATTAATAGATTTATATTAGCTGCAATTTATAACTAATATATTAATATACTGTAATATCCAGAATTGATACATAATCACCTTTCGATTTTGTCTAAAGAGAGGTATTCACTTTAGTTGATTATTGAGCATTGAAATAATGGGTTTGGGAATCTAAGTGACGATAAATAAATTCAAATATTGCGGACATAAGAAAGTCTTGTCTTTTCATCATACTGCTATAGTCTTCGATTTGATTTTTTAAATTTAGATTTTAAACAGCAAATCTTTTAAATTCACTTTCGACTCGTAAAGAATTTCTTAGGTTGGAGATTTGACGCTATTTAAAGAACAAAATTAATTGCGATCTTATCTTCATGTACGCTTATACACCGATCCACCTTCTCTGCAGATATTTTATTTTGGTTGTTTAGCAATAAGAAGAGTTGACCTATGAGCTAGCGGTCCGGGGTTTGCCGATTGGGAAAGTCGATGAAATGAGGGTGACTTTGCGAGCGGTATTAAAAGTAGAAAAGGAGGGAAAACAATATTTCATAGATCCATATCCCTTTAATCCCGAAGAAGATATAGACGCTCTGAAAAAGAAAGTAGAAGAGATCAGGGAGCTATTAGATAATTTTGAAGGTAATGGGGATAGCTCAGAATAAAGATAAATTGTCACAAAATCTGAATGGGCTTTCACAAGACTGCAGAGACGCACACCGATAGATGAAAAGCAGAAGAAGGACAAAACAAGGGTCCGAGCAGATTTAATTCTAGCCTTAGGATCACTTCATTTTGAGGCGGATAAGGAAGACGATAATTGCGACGACTCCGATGCAGCCGGGAACTTGCCATTGCCAGCGGCTGTGATTAATAGTACGCGCACGCGATTACCACTATATAAGTGGGACTTAAAATTCACAGGTAATCAAGGACAGTCCCCTAACTCATTTTTGGACCGGGTTCAAGAGTTAGCTGATGCCCGAGGAATTAGTAAGCAGCAAGTATTCAGGTCTCGCTCGACTGGTTGTCAGACAGAGACACCTTCTCTGTAAGTAATGGAACTCACTATACTGTCATCCCAGTGGTGAGTGAAGTGAAGACGCCGGTCAGGACTATGGTTCTTCCACGTAGTGCGAGGCGGAAACTGGTATTCGGTGGGTTTGACACTGATTAGCAGGCCAAAACCTAGTCCAACCCAAGCCAAGGTGGAACTGCATACACCGAGGGCTGCTTGGCTAAGGGGGAGCTTAGTCGTTAGTATGCGAACTCTGGATACCTGGCGACCTTCAGTTTTAATTTAGCCTTCTCGTGGTAATGCGGATCTCTGCCACGGGTGACTGTCCTTTCTCCGCAAATCGTGGGACCAAAAATGGGCAAACAAAAAACAAAAAATGATGAGAAGGAAGCGGAGGAGAGGCTGCCAGACGACAATCTAACGGACATCGAGGGCAGCGGGGGGGGGGGGGAGGTGGTGAGCCCGAGCGAAGGAGAGGAGGAAAGGCTCCTCAAATCGCCAGGCAAGGACCAGTTTGATAAATCCGGTCTGAAGAAGCCACCAAGGAAAACTTCAGAAGGACTGAGGAAGAGAAGGCGGTGCCAAAAGGCACGCCATGTTCTGACGAAGCTGGAGAGGATGGACCCGGCGTCCATCAGCCAAAGGGACAGAAGGGAGAAGATGCGGGCGAGAACTCTCCTGGCATCAGATCCATACCATGTCCCCTATACATATAAAAAACCTGGCGAAGGCGAAAAACCTCAGGGAAGTGCCTCTATCACGGAAAAGGCGTGTAAAAGGGCGCGTTCCTTAGATGAGGTGGAAAACGCAGCCAAGAAAACTAAAGAAGTCCGACAGAACCCTGTTCATGGTAATACCAGTAAGACTTTCAGGACACCTGCGAAGGGCGCTGCAGGCTGCTCAGCAGCTACAAAGAGCTCTGTCGCTAACCGTCTGAAGAATGCGGTAGCACCTAAGGACGGGGGAGTGGAGAAATCGGCGGCGGTGGGAATCAAAGTACCACCAAGGCCATCAACCTCAGGCATGAGAAGGGAAGGCACGGCTTTGACGATGGCGGAGGCTGCCCGTAGCTACCTGAAAGTTGCAGTAGTAGACACTGGCAACAAAGAGTGGAAGCTCACGGGGGATCAGATGCTCCTGGTGGAGGGGAAGCTTATGACGGTCCTAATGGAACACCTAGCGTCGAAGCCGGGAGGACCTGTCCCACAATACGACACGACTGGCTGACTAAGGGGAGTGAAGCTGTTCTGCTTCAAGGATCAGTTTTCACTGGACTTTTTGAGAAGCAGCGTGTCGAAGCTGGGGGCGGTATGGGACAAGGCGAAGTTACAGGTCATCCCGAGCACGGATATTCCAGAATATCCGAGGGGAAGGATCTGAACCCCACTATTCCTTGCGGGGACTGGAAAGTCCTCCCGATGGATGAGCCGAAGCCGACGGGGAGGAACGTCATCCTGCAGCTGACAGATGAGTCCTTGCCCCTGCTGAAGCGTGCAGGATTTAAGCTGCACTGTGGCTTAAGCTCGGTGGCGTTAAACGTCTATCGGGAGACACAACAGCAAGGTCCTGGGAAACCCGAGCCAGGAGGTGGCAGCAACCGGAGCGGAGGCTGGGAAACCAGCTGTCCAGGAGGTAGCCGGCCAAAAGGGAGGTATTGCGGGCGTGGAAGAGATGGAGGTTGAACCTCAGGTGCAGGAACTAGGGGGGCCTGACCGGGAGGAGACGAGCACTAAGGATGCGGGTGGTCCAAATCAACCTCCATCACAGTTAGCTAGCATCCGAGAGCTTACTCATCCTCCTAGCGGAGGAGAACATAGATGTCGCTTTAATCCAAGAGCCGTGGGTCAAAGAAGACGCCATACTGGGATTAAAGCACAAATTATTCACCCCTTTCTATAAAAAGGGTGCAGGTAAGCCGAGAACTTGTATTCTGGCCAAGAAGGGCATTAATTTATTTTTATTGTCTAATTATAGCACTAACGACCTCACAGTAGTTCAATGTGAGGACAGCAGCATGGCGCCTACATGGATCGCTTCGGCGTACATGGCGCATGACGTCTGCATTCCAGGCACTGGCGAAAGCAGCAGATGAAGGGAGACGAGACCTGTTGTTGGGTTGCGACGCCAACGTACACCATTCAGTTTGGGGAAGCACTGACGTCAACGAACGTGGTGAGGCTCTATTTAACTTCATTTTAAATTCTAAACTTAGTATCTGTAACAGGGGCAACAGGCCCACATTTATTACAGCAAATAGGGAAGAGGTTTTAGATATGACACTCGTCACGGAGTCAAATGATCTAAAGGTGGAGGACTGGAGAGTATCGGGAAAGAGGTCGTTTTCGGACCACTGCTGGATACGCTTCAGAATCAACCTCCTACCAGAGCCACACATCCCCTTTAGAAACCCAGTCAGAGCAGACTGGGATGAATTTAAAAGACGAGTAGCGTACCAGCGTCAACTTGTGAGATTCTCGAAAATACCCAATCCCTTGATGCTTCAGTGTAGGTACTATCCAAAGCGTGTACCGACGCCTTCAACAAAAGCTGTCCGCTAAGCAGACCACCCAAGAAGTCTTACCCTGCTTGGTGGAGCAGGAGCCTGAGCGCGTTAAGACGGGAGGCGCGGAGGCTTTTCAATAGGACTAAGTCAACAAAAACAGCCGAGGATTGGACCGCCTACAAAAGGGGTCAAAAAGAGTATAAGAACTCCATTAAAAAGGCCAAACGCACTTAATGGAGGACTTTCTGTGAGTCCATTGAGAGTGCAAGCGAGTCCGCTAGGCTCAGGAAGGCCCTCGCAAGCAGTCCCAGCGTTCCCTCTTTCTTGATGCGGGGCGATGGTTCCTTTACAGAATCGGTAGAGGACACAGTAACTGCTTATGAGCACGAATTTTCCCGGTAACTCGGACGCAAATAGTCGGGCAAGTGGTGCGGGTAGACCGGCTAGATCGGAGCTACCAAGCCTGGATTCCGCCAGCTACATAGTAGCATAGGGCAGGGTTGAATGGGCAATTAAAACTTTTGCGCCATACAAGTCACCAGGAATAGACGGGATCTGGCCTATCATGCTGCAAAAAGCACAGGCTTCAGTTATTCCGTGGCTTAGGGTGATATTTAAAAGTTGCCTCTTCCACTCCTATGTCCCTCTAGCTTGGAGACAGGTCAAGGTGATCTTTATCCCCAAGGCAGGAAAAAGTGGACACATAATCGCTAAGGACTTCAGACCAATTAGCCTTTCATCGTTTTTACTTAAAACACTAGAAAGACTTCTCGACGTATACTTGCGTGAGCGTATTCTACCAAGAGGGGTGAGCGGCGCCCAGCACGCATATACAAAGGGAAAGTCAGTTGAAACTGCGCTGCATGTAGTAGTGAGAACAGTTGAGCAGTCACTTAGTAACAGAGAATACACGTTGGGAGTGTTTCTTGATATTGAATGGGCTTTCAACAACGTCAAGGCTGAAGCAATTCACGATGCCCTTAAGTCTCACGGTACAGACCACTCTATCTGCCAGTGGATTGACGCAATTCTATCAAGCCGCCAGATCCACACAAAACTGGGCAACCACGAGAGAGTCAGGTCCGTAGACAGAGTAACACCCCAAGGGGGCGTATTGTCACCATTATTGTGGCTCCTAGTGGTCAACGATATCCTGATCTCACTTGAAAGAGATGGGATAAAGGTGGTGGCTTATGCAGACTACCTGGCCTTACTGATATCAGGAAAGTTCCTGAGCACCATGAGCGAGTTGATGGAGAGAGCACTAGGTAAAGTCCACAGGTGGGCGAAGAACTGTGGTTTATCGGTCAATCCTCAGAAGACGGAGGCAATCCTATTCACAAAGAGAAGAGTGATCGAAGCCTTCGAACCACCTAAACTAGCGGGCAATACCCTAGCAATAAAGACCCACACTAGGTATCTAGGGGTCATACTCGATTCCAAACTAAGCTGGGGCATGAACATAGATGAACGCGTGAAGAAAGCGTCAATAGCGTTCTACGCCTGCAAGAGGATGTTTGGCAAGAAATGGGGTATAAGCCCTCGTAATGTCCACTGGATGTATACCTCCATAGTAAGACCTATTCTTACAGATGGCATAATAGTCTGGTGGACTGCTCTGGAGAAGGAGAGCAATCTAAGAAAACAAACAAGATTCAAAGAGCTGCCTGCTTGGGCATCTCCGGAGCTATAAGCTCAACGCCAACGGCTGCAATGGAGACTATGCTCCATCTCCTACCGCTCGACGTCCACGGTAAAAGTATAGCTGCTGTACGACTGAAAGAGTCCAAGTGCTGGAAGAGCTCTGATAACGGCCATAGCAGTATACTAAGGACTTATTCGGGGGGCTATCTGCAGGTGAGCACCGACTACACCACCCCACAACTTAGTTTTGGGAAAGTCTTCCCCACAAGGATCCCAACTAGAGAAGAGTGGGAAGAGTGGGGGGATGCCACAGGTGTAGAAATATCGGTGTTCGCGGATGGGTCTAAGTCGGAGGACGGGGTGGGAGCAGGGGTCTTCTCGGACTGCCTAGGCATATGCAGTAGGTACCGGTTACCGGACCACTGCAGTGTATTCCAAGCGGAGATCTTGGCCATAGAAAGGGCGGTAACACTAATACACGGGCGCCGAAACCTACCAATGGGTAGCGAGATATACTTGTACATCGACAGCCAAGCAGCTATCAAGGCGCTGGACTCAAACTTAGTCAGTTCAAAGCTGGTCGGCAGGTGTCTGGCGGGTCTCCGGACGTTAGGGGCGAGACACAAGGTAACTCTCTGCTGGGTCCCTGGTCAGAGTGGTGTTTAATAGAATTAATCCTTCTAACTCAGAAGGCGCACTTCATAGGCAGAAGCCTAGAATCATTTGACCTATTCGCCCCATATAACAATATATGGAGGCGAATGAGGCTCCCACACCCATGCAAAAAATATTAGTAATTAACACACGAATAAAATACTCACACATAAAACATGCATAACAAACAAAAACGAGAAATTAAAACAAAAAGCAGTGCGAACAAAATACTAAATTATAAATTGTAGATACACCTTTTAAGTGTCACTTTGTCCACACTAGTATCAAAAACGTCTCCAATATCATTAGCAGACCTACACATGCGATTAATAGGCTCGAACATGCCGTAATTAGTGCGAGAAAAAGCAATCTGAAAAACTGATCGATTACGCAGGGAATAGGAAAGTTCTCTAGGCAACACTTTGGAAGCAAGCACTACACTGCCTATCTTTCCCTGCAGAAGCTGATGCAAAAATATCAAATCTGCAACCCAACGACGCCTCTCAAGTGTAACAAGCTGCAGTAACCCTAAACGCTCCTCATAAGGTGGCAAAATAAGAGGGTCATTCCAAGGCAAACAACGCAGGGCCGATCGCACAAATCTACGCTGGACGGACTCGATACGTTTAATGTGGGATCCGTAAAACGGAGACCAAACCTGACTAGCATATTCAAGCAGGGGTCTAACCAGGGACGTATAAAGATGGAGTCTTATTTGAGGGCTTGGAAATTCCTTGGACCATCGAAGAATAAATCCCAGCATAGAGTTTGCCCTAGCAACGACGTTATTAATATGGGAGATGAAGTTCAATTTAACATCAAGATACACTCCCAAGTCCCTGACCCCTTCCACCCGCTTGCGCCACGAAAGCGTACCCTATAAGTCCTATTAAATAAATACGACTTTATCCAAACAATAAGCGAGGGCGGGAAACCCAACTGAGCCAATTTAAAAGCAATGATAGAGTGAGACAGCTTATCAAAGGCCTAACTAAAATCAGTGTAAATACAGTCAGTCTGGCAACCATCTGTGAAACCACCCACAGTGCAGGAAACAAACTCAACCAAGTTTGAAACCGTGGACCTCCCCTGGAGAAAACCATGCTGCCGGGTGGAGATTAAGCCCTTACACACGTCGGATAATTGGGATTGAATTAACAGTTCAAAGAGCTTAGGAATACAAGACAACTTAGCAACTGGCCTGTAGTTGGAAATGTTTCTTCTATTTCCACTCTTGAAAATAGGAATTAAAAAGGATGTCTTCCAAAGTGCTGGGAAATGGCCCCGCGAGAGAGACTTCCTGAATAAAAAGAGCAAAGGCCCCAATAACACCGAAGAACATTTTTTTATGACTGCAGCAGGAACCCCATCAGGACCACCAGAAAAGTCAGTAGGAAGTGCACTAATATGCTTCAACAAGATCTCCTCCGTGATAGATGGAACTGACACTATAGGTGTAATTCGGTCATTTATGTGCGAGAAGTTTCCACTATCCGGGATAAAATCAGATGATTCAAATGCACCCTTAAAAGATTCAGCAAATAAGTTACAAATAATATTAGAATTATTGCTGGAAATCCCCCCGAACTCCATTGTCGATGGATAGTTATCGACCTTTTTCTTTAGGTTGACATATTCGAAAAATGCACGGGGGTCAGAGAATAATCTGTTCTTTAAACTTTGAAGGTATTCATCATAGAGAGAGCGAGAGCGGCATACAAAATGTTCATAGCAAATACTAAATTCCTGAAGGGAATCAGCACTGCCAACACGAAGATACCTCTTCCAAAGTCTGTTCTTTCTATTCCTAAGAGTTTTCAGTTCTCTGTCAAACCAGGGTGAAGCGGAGTCATTACCTCTAACCCGAACTAATGGGACAAACCTCTAAAAAGCCTCATACAAAACGTCGTAGAAACCTGATACGTTACTGTCGATATCGTCACCAGACAAGCAAGTTTGGAAGTCCAACTCATCAAGATAATCATTCAAAGCCTCAAAATCGGCCGCTCTAAAGTTAAAACGATATTGGCTATCGAGGTCATCGACAGGCATATCCGACAGACAATGAAAAGCAACGAGCAGTGCGGGATGATACCCGTCAAGATTTGTCAAGGCAAATAGGCTGGGTTCAACAAATGTGAGCGTGGAGTTTGTAGAGAACACCAAATCAAGCTGTCTTCCCATATTGTTACTCACATTGCTCATTTGGCAAAGCCCCAAGCTAGCCAAGGTGTCAAGGAATAATGATTGTCCTTCAGTCAAGTCATGGGGAAGAAAGCTATCGTCATCATCATCCGCTACCCATCGCACATTGGGTAAGTTGAAGTCCCCTACAAGAATAACTTCATCCTTAGAACCCAATCGGTCATAGATGAAGTTAACATGCTTAATGAGAATATCATACAGACTCAGACCACTACTATCAACGACATTAAACGCATCAGGAGGTATATAACAACAAATCAAGAAGAGGCTTCTCGAAGCAAATGAAATTTTCACTGAAACTTGTTCCAGCTCCAGTTGGTCAGAAAATGAGGGAATGTCTAGATGATCAGTATTAAGAAAACTCCTGCAAGCTATGAGAACACCCCCACCACGTGCGGACGAGGCAGCATGCCTATCCCTACGAAAAACCTGATAAGACCCATTAAATAGTTCCGCGTCCGAAATACCCCGGTGCAACCACGTCTCAGATAGGGCTATCACATCAAAATCGCAGTTAGTAGACGAAAAATAAAAATTATTTGTTTTGGTCCTTAGTCCTCTGACATTCTGGTAGTACAGAGAGAGCTTGTCCCGTTTTTTGAACTAGGAGACTGAGCCACTACTGACCTAGTGCGGCGGCGAGAATTGGGCACGAAGACCTTACAAAAAACATCCCGGGGCCAAAAATTATCACTGAACAAAGTATCAGCCGCCAGAGACGGAGCCGACAACAAGAAAGATGCGTAGGGCTTTGTCTGCCCACTTATTTTCTTACAGGACACGTTCGACGTGTCAACACTCCTAAACCGAAGGAAACGCAATATCATGTCACAGGAGGTTCCAGGCGTTAGACGCGATATAAAAACAGACCTTAAACGAGGAACGGCGGAGAGTACTACATCATCAACACCAGACAGGCCAGTGTTCGAGGGCATGACGGATGGAATCACCTCATTACTACCGCCCAAATCACTCTCATTACCTCCATTATTGTCACTAGATGTGCGAGCAGCGACAACCGGACCTGGAAGACCAGAGTCCGCCACGGAGCGCCCTACACGACGCCTACGCCTTACCCTAGGCTTAGGTTTCGAATTCGAGTCCCTCTGCCTCTCGGGTGAGCTGTCGGTAACCGCATCAATGTCTTTATCCTCCGTCTCAGTTACATGCTGAACTTCGGCACAGGGCGCAACAGAGGGTGACGGCATGGGAACAGCATCAAAGCGTGAAGACAGGGTTTTTAAGTCTGAAGCCACAGAGCCCAGCAGCTCAGAGTTGGCAGAGAAAGCCGCAGACCAGACACCAAGGTCGCCCTTCACCTGCTTGACGCCACGACGGATATCCTCAAAAATGGGGATGACAGGAGGAAGCAGATTATTGTCGAATCCGGAGGTCGTAGACTGAATGTCCTCTAGCGAGCCGGAAAGTGCAAGAATGCGGGAGGACATCTCGTGCGACCTCTCCAAGAGGACGCGAGAGTTGGATTCGACCCTGTCAATGACACTCGACAGCCTGTCCATCTTGGAGGTAAGAGACCCAGTGTCGTCCGACAGAACTTGAATATCGGCCCAACGAGCCGAGAAAGAGGTGACCCTGTCCCCGACAAGAGCAAGCTCGCTGGAAAGCGCCTCCACCATGCTCCTAACAAGCCTTAATACGTGGCAAGGCTTAATGTCTGAGCACTGCAGACACGTCGAGGTGCTGGAGGATCTCGAACCGCGCCTCAAACAACTGGCATGAAACAGATGGCCACAGACGCCATCACATGTAATCCCATCTCGGGAAACCACCTTTTCACAAACGCCACAGAAGGCCATAACAAAATGAGTGGGCGAAGTCAAGGGATAAAATAAAAAATAAATAAATAAATAAATATATAAATAAATAAGGAAGAAACAAAAAACGAAAAACGAAAAGGAGCAAGAGAGAGGGGAGACAAAGAATGAAAAAAATAAAAACAAAGATGAAAAGAATTAAGACAATAAAAACAATGGGAAAGAACGGAACGAAGATCCAAGCAAAAAGAAAAAAGCGAAACAGCGGAAAGACGGAGACGCAAAAATCAAAGCGACAATAGAGCTACGAAGCAGGGGACGAAGAAGACGCAACTCAAACAAAAAGCAGGAAGAATTGAAACTAATGAATATAAAATTAAAAATTAAATTTAAGAATAAAAATAGGATATATAATAATAATAAATAAAAGATAGGATAAGAAAGAACACGGAGAGAACATCAAGAAGTGAACCAACACCAAACACAACCATAAAAAACAACAAAATCACAGAAAACAAAACACGACCTCGAAATACAAAAAATAAAAATAAAAAATAAATATGAAGATTGCAATTAAATCAAATAAGAGGGACCGACAATGAACAGATAAAGGCACACAAAAACAAATACAGATCCGGACCACAATGTATCGAACTCCACAAAGAACTCAAAAAATTTATTTGATTGACAATACTACAGGAAATCAAAGCCGTAAACAGAAATTACAGCAGCCAAAACAGTAAGAGAGACCAACAACGACCGGGCAAAGGCACACAAAACAGATCTGAACCACAAACACCGAAATCCACAGAGAACTCGAAAAAATTCCGAAAACACCACAGCAAGGAATGAGGGAATGAGGCAGCTGATGAGCTGGCAAAGGAGGGATCACAACTGCATGATTCCTCTATTGACAGATCGATCGGCTGGCCGCTAGAGAGAAATTGACCTTAAGGCTACTCAGCTCGCTAAACAGAGATGGAGTAACTTAACCACATGCAGACTATCAAGGCAGATGTGGCCTGAATGGGATTTGAGAAAAACCGCGTTCCTGCTAAACGGAAGCCGGATAAACCTCCGAAACATTGTGGCAGTTATTACTGGCCACTGTCTTTTCGGTAGACATGCAGAACGTCTGCGCGTTCCCACAAATGACTTCTGCCGGAGTTGTATGGACGAGGAAGAGGTGGAAAGCATTCAGCACTTACTCTGCGAATGCCCGGGCCTAGCAAAAAGAAGGTACAATGCAATGGGCGAGTACTTCTTAGATGGCATGGGCGATATAGCCGGCATCGGGCTGAAGCAGCTATTAAGGTTTATTAACAGCTGCGGCTGGTTTTAGTTAACCCCGGCAATCAGGCACGGTTCCACGGATGTGGTATCACAACGGACCATTTATAGGTCTATGTGAGGCTGATCGGCTGTAGGGCTGATAGCCGCCACCCTAACCTAACCTAACCTAAGTATTCAGGTCAGCTCTGGATCTTTTCTGTGGGAAAGCTCTTAGTTGGTATAGGCAAATAAGGCAACATTTCATTCTTAGTCTGCTCTAGTACTGGAATTAAAGAAAGAATTTCTCCCTGTAGACTATTACGAGAAGCTGCTCGAGGAAATCAAAAGAAGGACGCAGGGTAGAGATGAGACGATGGGAATGTATACTGCTGTCATGAATAACATGTTTACACGACTTACTGATCCCCTCACAGAGTCGCAAAGGTTACAAATACTGAAGAAAAACATTAGTCCGTTTTACCAGACCCAACTAGGTTTGACTGATATAGAAAAAGTACAAGACTTGATTGAATTCAGAAGGCGTTTGGAAACTGGTAGGGCTTCAGCGGAATCGTTCAGCTTTTAGAGCCTGATCTGGCTTACACACATTCACCTAATCTTTCAGTTATGTCTAATCAGAATGAGCGCGATAACGAGACAAGGGTACGCAAATGTTTTAAATGTGGGAATTTAGGACATATTGCGCGGTTTTGTCAAACAAGGCTTAGATGTTTCGGATATGGAGCTCCAGGAACAATAAGAACAAATTGTGTCAATTGCAACACCTCAGACAATACCAGACAGGGACCTAGGGAGTTGAGAAGTCCCCAAGGACCCGCTACAGTCAACAACTTAGAAACAAATGGGATCCAGGGAAATCGAAAAGTAAAGGACTCATATCACACTTTGGTGGATTACATTTTCGCACATGCGGGAAATGATATGCGACCTCACTTGGAAGTCTCCATATTTAGCAAAAGGTTTTGTGGCTTGCTTGATTCTGGTGTCTCTCGAACAGTATTAGGGAACCGAGGATGGGAATTAATAAAAATATATAGGGTTGAAGGTTAATGTAACCGAGGCGAAAGGATTTGCTTGGCAAGTGGTGACTCAATTAATGTACTTGGAGAAGTTAGTCTACCAATTAAATTAGGCGATCGGGTGACAGTTTTAGACGTGTTAGTGATTCCAGAATTGCCTCTTCTGATCATACTGGGAATCGATTTCTGGCGTACGATGGAAATTCAGGCCAATTTCCGTAACAATTCTTGGCAGTTAAGCAACAGAGAAGGGAGGGTGATGATAAGTGCTCTTCGAGGCCAAGTGAATTTGTCTGGGGAGGAGAAAGTGGAGCTCGATTAAATTACACAAGGGGCAACAGCTAAAATGGGCACCGGGTTAGTCTGTACTAATAGGGTTGAGCGCATAATTCATACTGACTCGCCTCCAATCAAACAGAGGTACTACCCTGTTTCTCCAGCCATACAAAAAATTATCAATGAGGAGCAGGAAAAAATGCTAGATGCGGGTGTAGTATAACCCAGTAATAGCGCATGGGCATCGCTGATTGTAATGGTATAGAAGAAGGCCAATATCGCTTTTGTGTGAAATTTAGAAAACTTAATAAAATCAAAAAAAGACGCGTATCCCCTTCCATATGTGTCGGCTACGCTTGAAAAGTTCAGAGTTCCTAAATTCCTATCCTCGTAAGATATTAAATCTGCATTTTGGCACGTGCCGCTGGAAGAGAACTCGAAGCAATATACTGCCTTCACAGTCCCCGGAAAGGGGCTATTCCAATTTTTTCGAATGCTATTCGGGTTAAGTAACTCGCCAGAGATGTGGCAACAGCTAGTAGACACCATATTGTTAGGTGACCTCGAAAACAAAGTGTTTGTTTACTTAGACGACGTCATAATCATCACACCAACTTTCGAGGAGCATAAGAGAGTATTATTCGAGGTACTGGGGCGATTGTACGAAGCGGGGCTTGTCATCAATTTCGATAAATGTAAATTTTGTCGCCCCGTGTTAAAATATTTAGACTATGTTGTAGGGGAACAGGGCTTACAAGTCGATCCGGACAAAGTAAATTGTATTCTGAAAATTTCGAATCCAAAGAATGTGTCCGAGGTACGCAGATTCGTGGGGATGGTCGCTTGGTATCGAAGATTCATTCCAAATTTCTCCACAATCACCGCTTTGTTAAAAAAGAAACAAAAATTAGTTTGGTCGGACGAGTGTGAGAAATCATTTCGACTTCAGAAGGATAACCTTGTCAGTGCACCGTTGTTGACTTGCCCTAATTTTGAGTATCCATTTGTATACATACGGATGCATCAGGTTATGGACTAGGTGCAGTGTTAACGCAGGAGATCAAAGGGGAGCAGAAAAGCAAGGAACATCTGTTACCAGACTGACTATCTCGCTCTGTGCCAGTAGTTGCTAGCCTAGAACTGGACGAACAAAAACAGGACAAGTGGCTTAATAACATGCGGATAAAGGTTATTGCGAACCCTTTTACGTACCCCGACTGGAAGGTAGAAAATGGCATATCGTGGAAACATTGTCGACCAAACCACCTAGACTTAGATTGAGGAAATGATCACTGGAAACAAGTAATCCCTAAACAGGAAAGAAAGAATATTATCTTTAGGGCCCATGACAAAATAACTTCCGAGCACTGCGGAGTAAAGAAAACTTACCACCAGATACTACAACGGTTCTATTGGCCCAAGATGAAGAGCCACATAACAGCGTATGTAAGACGGTTGCAAAAATTTCAGTCGGTAAAGCCTGAACTAAAGAAACGCTAGGAGTGTAGCGAGTTACCCTTGGGATTCGATAAGGATGGATCTTATTGGCCCTCTTTCCTGTTCCACTCGTGGATATAAATATATACTTACTGTCGTAGATACTTTTAGTAAGTTCCCGATGCTTTTTCCGCTGCCCTCAGCGACAGGAACCTCTATCCGACAATTGGTTCAAGAAATCTTCCTTTTATTTGGTGTACCTGAAAAAGGGAGTTTTAAAGACTCTGTGGTGATTACGGTGTTACAATTAATTATACGACCTTTTATCACCCCCAGGCTAACCCAGCAGAATGAACAAACCAAGTTATATAAAGTATGCTCCGTGCTTACGTGTGGGAATTATACCTAGCCAAGATAGCTTGCGCCATTCGTACATCGGTGCACGAAGCCTCTAAGTTAACTCCATATTTTGTCAATTTTGGGAAAGATATGGTTACACATGGGGAAGTGTATAGTAATAAAGGTGGTGAAATAGAATACGATGCTGTTACAAGATGTATAGTAATAAAGGTGAATCTGACGTAAGCAAACTGTCATAATGATTTTAAGTTTAAGCAACGGATTCGGGCAGGCCCTCATTAGCGGTTTTTAAGGACAGGAGGTGTATGAGAGACAACGAATCATTACACTTACTAAGTATGACGAAAATGTATACCATCTTTAAAAGAAACATATTATGTACATCAGAAGGCTATGAGAAGAGAGTCAGATTTAATACTTCCGAAGCCGTAATTAATATTTACATATTACTTATGTTATTTATCAGCAGAATTTTCATGGTCAGAACAACTTCATACTAAAATAATGCAGCTTAAAAATGAGTCCAGCAAATGTTTAAATGTAAACAACGACATGTGTTGACAATCGGATATTCTTATTTAATAATTAAGATATTCGTACAGTGATATCGCTGTAGCTCTCTGGACTCCAACTGCGGGCCAGCCGTAACCATATTGTTAACTAGATCATTTCTTTACGCAATAGCATAACCATTAAATGCCAATTAAATAATTAACGAAGTATGGAATTGACTTTCCGTAGCAATGAGAAAGGCTGATTAAAAGTTGCGTTGCGATTATAATATACTAACTTATAATTGACAGATCATTTAATCTTTTTCCCGAGTAGTTTTATTTATCCATCATTAGGTTAAAACAAGTTTGGAAAATGAGCTGCACAGAATATATCAGCTTTCATTGAATAACATCTCAATTCTATTAATAAAGAAATAAGACTCGTATCTATTCTCATGCTCAATGACAAATAATGATCTTAATTTGTTAAAAATATTTGCGTTGAGTAAATGTTGAAATTATTTAAGGCTAGGAAATATTAGAGCAGATAAATATTGAACTTTGTCTTAGGTGCTAATTATAGTTTTAAAGTGAAGATTTTTTAGTTGCTCTAATCAGATTTAGTCCATAATTTTAGATGTTTGTTCAGTTCAGGAAACTAAACATGCGCTCGAAAAAGAAATTTATGATGAAATAAAGGCCTAGCTGCCAAATATAAATGCAAAATATTAAGTGCGATTTGCCCTACGAGGAGTTAACTAAAGGAGCAGAAATAAGCTCAGAAAATCAAATCGGCAATTGTCAATTTTAAGCTTGTGTGAGGTTCCCATGCATACAATCTCATTAGTTGTGCGGCAGGCGATAAGAAAAGTTTTTTACGCGTATTTTAAAATATTGAACTAAATAATAAATTGTGACCAAGAAATTTAATGTAATAATTCCTATATATATATATATATATATATATATATATATATATATATATATATATATATATATATATATATATATATATATATATATATATATATATATATATATGATTTCAATTTTGACAAAGTTCTCCTCGGCTCAATATTATCGCCGACCGTGTTATATGGAAAATTGCCGTAATCATAAATTTAATTAAAATTTTGATTTACATATATTATACTTTAAAATTATAATTTAAAGTTTATTAATAAAATAATTAAAATTTCTACACAACCCTCTTTGAGTAACTTTTTACTAACTTCCTCGTAGTAAAAAGCGAACAAATTTAACAGCATAGACCCAGCCGCACCATAAACACTTGCCATGCTCAACACAAGCCATATATACGATAGGGCTTCTCCTTAGTTACTTCATGCAGTATATTTTCTATAAAAGATGCATTTGCATGATTCATGATTCTGTTTTCTTTGTAATTGCTTTTTTCATACGAGACGCATTTTTCAAGTAGCATATCTGAAGAAACTACAAAGTGAAGAATAAAAGATACCATATGAAACTACTTAAACATTTCAGGTCGGGAGATCCGGATAAGTATATGTTTGTAAAGATTAAATGTTTCTTATTATATATTATTTTTAGGCTTGGTTAATTTGCACCAACTTTAAAATGTCTAATTAGACATAACATTAAATATCTTTTATATTTTTTCTGCTTTTTAGCGCTTTTTTGAAATCAGTTAAACTTTTTTAAAAAACTATTTTCTTCATTATTTATTCCAAATTATCAACTTAAACATCCAGAAATAGAAATAAATATGTATCTCAAAATTTTAGATATCCAGATGTATATAATACATATGTATAGAATAGAAAACCTCTTTAAAAGGGTGTGACAAATTATTCGAGTAAAATGGTTTTATCAATCTCGCAAAGTCTCATTAAAATTCTAATTAACATTCATTGTGTGTATGTAATGGAGGAGACAAATATCACATTTGCGAATGAAATAATGCCGTAAGTAGGATTCCAACGAAAGCGAATTATAGTAGCTGATTTCACATTTAAGGACTAAGGAAATAGGGAGTTACATTACTGTTTATTAACTTTCAATAATTAAGTGTAAATTTTAATACAGTAAAACCTGGATGAGCGAAAATTCAAGAAGCGAGAAAACTCTAAAAGTGAGAGTAATGGCAGGACCCTCGGAAACCTCTACAAGTGAGAAACAGAAGCCTCTTTATAAGAGAGTTGTCTTTCGCGCCTGGACCTCTATAACTGAGACTGCTACTTGCCCTATACCTCTAGAATGGAGCGTATTTATTGCAATCGAACCTGGGTGAGCGAGAACTAATTAAAAGAGAAAACTCTATGAGCCAGATCATTTGCACCCCCGGAATCCTATTTATAGAGGATTGACTGTGATTTCGAAAAGAAATTTGTTTTTCCCTTAATAACCAAAGCCAAATTAAAGTTCTATCTACATTATCTATCACTGCTTCCTGCTTTTTTCGAGAAGCCGCTCCCTCGCTTTTACAAGTCAGATATCTGCCTAAGGGAAAAACCTCCATAAGCGAGAAAAAATTCCCGGTCCCTTGAACCCTCGCTTACCCAGATTCGACTGTACATATTTATTCGAGCAACGTAGCTTAAAAATTGGTGCGAATGAGAAGTGGCAAAATACCCTTTCCAATGAGATCACACAAGGTACCCTAAGTGTTCTTTCGAGTTAATAGGTTAATATCATATATTTTTGTTTTCAGCCTGACATTCTTTACTTTATGTCTCGAGAGATTTAACTTATTATTTATTACAACAGGTTATGTTAGGTTAAAGTGGCTGCCTAAGAAGGCACACTTAGGCCAAGGAGGCCCATTATGATATCACGTTGAGGCTAAAACAATTTTAAAAATACCTGAGAAAAAGAGGGTGAACCTGTTACGCCTTGTGCACCGAGCCAGTTCCTTGTCTGCAGTGGAAACAGTTCACGGGGAGTAAAAATAAATTTGACTGGTGTGGGAAGGCTGTTCAGCCTTCCATTTTGAGCTTCTGATAAATCGAGCTAGGTCTCTGACATTAGTGGAGCCTAATTCGGTTAGCTCTTCAAAGAAGGTGGAGCCCAAAAATCGGTTCCTACGGTTAGCTAGGGCCGGGTAGTTACCGAGGAGGTGAAGTATGGTTTCCTCTTCCTCTTCGTCATGGCAACTCCTACAGAAGTCGTTTGAAGGTGCGCCCAGTCTATCGGCGTGTCTATACCTATGAGGCAGTGGCCCGTGATAACGACTACGGTACTGCTCATTGTTTTGCGTCCGAGTAGGATGAGCTCTCTTGACTGTTTAGGATCAAGCTTTGGCCATATCTGTCGGGTAATCAGGCAGGTGTTTTCCTCCTGCCAATTAATACTTGCAATCCTGAGAGACTCCTGTAAGAGCTCCAGTTTGCAAGTGGCCAGTGGTTTACCCAGCTGGTGGTTAATGTCCGAATCAGGACGAGTGGTACCGATTCTCGCTAGTTCGTCGGCTCTGCAGCTACCCGGAATATCACTATGTCCAGGCACCCAGATGAGCCGTACTTTCAGATGCTCAGCTATGTCATTTAGTGCTGAGCGACATGTTATAACCGTCTTGGAGGTGGTGTATTCTCCCGTGAGGGATTTAATAGCGGCCTGACTATCTGTGAAAATACATATGCTGTCTGTAGGTAGCGTGAAATGATTCAGGCGGTCCGCGGCTACTTTAATAGCCATGATTTCCGCTTAAAACACACTGCAGTAGTCAAGTAAGCGGAATGACATATCGAAGTCCAAATGTTCCGAGAAGATACCTCTACCTACTTTGCCTTCTAATTTGGAGCCGTCAGTGTAGAGATAAAAAAGATCCAACTGTAGGTGGTGGAGAATAGTGTTCAGGGCTTTAGAAGGTGTGGTTCTAAGGGCACCTGTTATCAGCAGTGCTGCCATCTTCTGAACTTTATTCATTGCTTTCTGATGGGTTGGTACATTTAGTGTCGGCCACCAGACAATCACCCCATACATAAGTATTACACTTGTGTAGAGCCAATGCACAATGCGTGGCTCCATACCCTAACTTTTCTCTATTGCCTTCTTACAGGAGTACAGCGCTACTGTAGCCTTCCGTACTCTTCATTGCATGTTAGGCTTCCAGGTAATTTTTCTATCTAGGACTAGACCTAGATATTTACCCTGATTACACAGTTTCAGCCTAACCCCGTCTAGTGTAGGGCAGTTCATAGGAGGTGTTTTATGTCTCCGAGACAAGAGTATTAACTCTGTTTTGATCGGGTTTATGCCCAGAATACACCGATCACTCCATGGCAATATCTTGGAGAGGGCGTATTGTTACACTTCAACCAGTGTGTTTGGGTGCTTACCTGAACATATCAGGGCAATATCATCAGCGTAGGCGATAACCTTGTGACCAGACAGCTGCAGGTCTATGAGTAACTCATCCAGAGTTATGTTCTGTAATAGTGGTGAAAGGATTCCTCTTTGAGGGGTACCTCTAGTGACCACTCTTTGAATATTAGATTCTGCCAAACTTCAGACGATGACCCTGCTTTTTAGCGTGAGGTCAATGAGTTTAATGAGAGGATCGTCAAGTTCAATATTGTTAAAAGCACCCTCAATATCAAGGAAGGGTGCAAGTGAGTATTCTTTCTGTAGTAGCTATTGTGGTAAGTTCGTGCAGGGCTGTCTCTACTGACTTATCTTTAGTGTAAGCATGTTGCGAGAGAGACAACTTGAAAGGATTGATTGTCTCTTTAATATAGATATCTAAGAGTCTCTTCAGGGTTTTGAGCAGGAAAGAGGAGAGACTAATGGGCCTAAAATCGTTGGACCTATAATTTGAGGCTCTTTCTCCTTTAAGAATAAAGACCACATTCACCTTCGTCCATGAGGATGGAATATAGGTGAGATTAAGGCAAGTCTCATAAATGACCAATAGCCACGGAATCAGTATCTCGGAAGCTAATTGTAGTTCAGCTGGGATGATCCCATCTAATCCCGGTGATTTGTAGGGCTTGAAGCTGCGTATTGCCCATTGCAGTTCTCTCTCATCAAGTATCTTGTGGACCAGTTCATGGCCGCTTGGAGTATCCGGCAACTCAGCAGCACTGGTTGCTGAGCACCCCGGAAAGTGCGTGTTGACTGGTAAGTCCATCTACTCAAGACTGGATGAAGTCCAACTACCATCACTTTTGGTCAAGAGGCTTGTGGTGATGGGCGTTGTTGAGAGGATTTTCCGCAAACTAATCGCTTCAGAGGTGCTCTCGATTTTATTACAAAAGCCCTCCCACGAGTTTCGTTTTGAATTCCTAATCAGTTTCTTAAATTTGTTGATTCATTCTTTATAAGAAGTCCAGACATTAGTTCTTTTCGCTTGGTTTAAAAGCTTAAGATACTCCTTTCTTAGCGTCATGATCTCACTCGACCACCACGGAGGTTTGGGCTTGCCTCTGGGCACCCTTTCGGGGCAAGAAATTTGCGTCGCCGAATTAGACGCAATCGTCAGGGTGTCCACCACCTCGTCAAGGGTTTGCCTGTTTCCAATTACAGGTAGACTTGTGATTGGCAGACTATTGCTGATATCCTGTAGAGGTCCCAGTTTTTATGAGCCTGTTTTTATAAGGAGAACACATCTGCTTATGGAGTGTTATCCCAAATTCGATGGATGGATGGATGGATGGTCGAAAATGGATGTTTCCTTGGAAACCGTCCACTCTGTTAAAAAATGTGGACGGATTGCTCCGAGAGTATCATAATGTCTAGAACTTCCCGCCTAATTGAGTTAGTAAAGGTAGGTTCTGCACCCACGTTAAAAATCTGGAGGTTAGTTCCAAGAATAAAATCAAAAAGTAACTCAACTCTTTCGTTGATGTCCGAGCTGCCCCAGACTGTGTGGTGTGCGTCCGCTTCGATCAGCAGCGTTCTCTTTTGTTCATTGGCTTCCTTGACCGCATTTCTGAGTGTTGAACCAAAAATGTTCGCCACATCGTGCGCCATATAACTGGAGGTTATCCAAATATTGTGGGCTTTAAGCTCCAGTGTGGCTGTGTAGTGTCCTTATCACTGAACTGAGGAATACATGAGGATACATGAGCTTGGTTTACCTGCACCTTGTTAGTAGAGGAGCTTATACCCTTTCATGTTCAGTCCGCAAACCTTGTCTCTGACGACCCAAGGGTCTTGGACAAGCATGAGCTCTTCTCCTTTCTGTGCAATACGAAGGAGAAGAGCTGCGGACGCTGCCTTTGAGTGATGAAGGTTAACTTGGACCACTCTTAGCATCACTGTGTTTAGGTGAGGATACCTCTATCACAGTGATATCAACAGTCTCCTCTTCATTGCTGGCATCTTCGTAAGTGGTAGAACCCAGAATTAGGTTCACCAACTTTGGTCCGGGATAAGGAAGAGTGTCAAATTCCATGATGAAGTTGAGTTCCGCATCATCATCTTCAGGTGAGGTAGTGACAACGGCAGAAACTGTCGTTGCACTCTGTTCTGCTTCCTTCTCCGCGGTAGTGCGTTAGGAGGCTGCTGAATTCTATTTTTGGTTACTAGCAGTGTTATGCGCCTTCAGGTCCTTTTCATAAACCTTCAATTGAGCTGAAGCCACTTTACTTGTTGATTATTTCTCCCTTTATAGTATTTTTCGCTTTTTTTTTTGTTAGTACTTGCCTTGCGCTACGGTATCTTTTCGACCGTAGATTGCGGTAGTACTCCACGGCGCGTTTGAATTTATTCTTTGATCTTTTTGATTGTACGCTTTCTAGGGGTAAATTTCTATGAAGGATCCTAATCCGTTACTTAGACCAGTTGAATGGACCGTACCCTGGGCGGTATTTGTGGCCGTTGAGGTCTCTCTTTCGGTTCTGAGATTGTCTCCTCCAAAGGGATTTCGGGCGTTGGCGTTCGATTACGCCGCGTAATCAATTCCTTTAACGGCGGGAGCGCATATTTGACTGTCATAAAAATGACAGTAAGTAACAGCATTAAACTTGTAAGTGACAATGAGGTTGTTGAGAGTATGTGGGGTGTTTTAACCCGGGAGTGTATATGTAACTCCTGTAATTTGACCTGTATTTGGTCCAAAGATTACGTACTCTCGTGCAACAGCTCGTTAGTCTTGTCATCTAGTAGTAGTTTCGTATATGATGTTTCTGCCTTGGAGTGCTGCTCGTATTTAGCCATGAAGGAATCTATCTCCTTAGCCGTTTCGTTTGTTTACGGAAAGTAGTATAGAGTGTGCGGCCCAATTTTTCAATGGCAGGGTTGATTGATTACCAATATTCCCTATTCTGAGAGGCGATGCGTGAGCAGTTGTTGGGTGCATGTAATATGCACAATGGTTGTTGTCTTTAATGCATACAGCCAGGAATTTGGGCTATTTAATTTAATTAAATGTCCCTGGGGGGTATTTGCACTTTTAGCGAACACCTAGGGTTTTGGTCCAGGGGATTGAAGAGCAACTTGATTACGCATTCATCCGATTGTGTTGCCTTTGTTATCGGCGTATTAAGCAACCCAGCGTAATTATCTTCCTCGACATCTCGAGTGACTTTCCGATATGCTTTCATGTTCTCCGGTTTTAATAATAGAAATTCCTGAGTCGAGAGTTGACTCGCTATATGGGAATATTCTATTTCCGGGACCAATGAATGATTGGCTTCCGTGTGTATAGGGAAGCACCTGATTCGTTGCAACTTCATTTTTGGAAGATTGAAGATTGGTAATATTATTCTGATTACCAATTTTTCTTGCAACAAGTGTGTTCGTAATTCTGCCGTTTGATAGAAAATTGATAGACAATTCTGGGCATTTGAACACGTGGCATGGGATTTGTGATAAATTTCAAGAAGTGAATCAGGGGCGATCAGCAGGGGATGAATTTGATTATTTCGGCTAGCGGTTATTATATCCAGTAGCTCCTGTTGTCGAAACTCAATTTCTACCATTTGCAGCAACAGACTATTTCTTGCCTCATTTGTCTTGTCACGAGTTTGTCGGTTAAATTATGTAAATCATTCATCTGGTAGGCCGTTGCCTCTCGACCAGTGAATTCGCGTTCATTGGCACTGTCCATGGTACCGAATAGGTAGTGCATGGCGTTTCCGATGCCGTCCAAGATAGACCTCGTTTTTCGAGATTTGGAAACAGCTTGTTAAATTACCTTAGTGCGCTGTTTGATGTTTTCAATCAGCGAGTGCATATGCTTTTGTTGAAGTTCGCAGAGGTATCCTCCTGTGTTATTTCCACACAGTTGATGCGCGTAGTATTCAGCTCGTTCCTCAAGCGTTTTTTGATTATCCAACTCAGTCAGGTTCAATTCCGTGAGTATATTCCATGTGGATTGGTAAACCATGAGGCTTCCTAAGTCCTCGAATAACACTCCTGTATTGTTGAGTGGGCTTACCGAGTAAGGCTCCGATGTACTACTTCCCATAATGGACATAATTAGTCCGAGGATGATAGCGTTTTGTATCATACCTGGGGAGAGGAATATGGTTAATGGAGGTTTACTAAATTAGTTTTCGGATTTACTAAGCGTAGATTTTACTGTGTACCTCAGGGCGGGGGCTGTCAGGAGAAATTCGTGTTGTAGCCCTGAGGGCGAAGATGGTGATGGCGGTCTTTGCGCTAGTTTTTTGTTGTTGGAAATATGGCGGGTTTTTTATTTTGTTTAGTCGGCAGAGTTATAATTTACTTTCTTTACTTGTTCTGAAGTTGTTTGATGCGTATATCCGTAGTTCGACTCCAGGACAGGGGACTACCAAGAAGAATTTCCCGATAAGTCACTGGAAGTGGGTATAATAGAGGGTTTATCTTTGGGTTCATGTGTAAAAGAATTAAAATCACATTAAAAGTGAGTTCTTTTGATATCTACTGTTAAATACAGTATATCAAAGGTGGATGAGGAAGACTTTAAGGCAAGGGACTATAAGGAAGCAGTTCCTGTCTCAGCCTCGGAGGCGAGAAAAAAAAAGAAGAAACTAAGTTGTAATGTTCGATCAAAGTGGGTGTAAATTAAAATACAATTGTGTAGATACAGTGAAAGTGTGGTGGTTTAGCCTCAGACAAAAAAAAGTAGAGTGAGGGCTCCCTTGTTAGGACATTAAAAGAAAATGTGATTATAATTATCCCCCTTGATCGCGGGGTGGAGAAGCTAAGTAGGGTGTAACAACAATTCAGTTTGCCACCAGGAAGAATTTCTAGATATAACATTAAAGAAATGGAGTTTAGGTGGGGGAATTACACAAGAGTTGCTTCGAGGTTGTATTCAAGGGTTCGACTTTTAGCAAGAGTCGTTTTTTTTCAATTATGGGGTACTGTGCAAAAGGTAGTGAAGTCTTGTTGTTTGGTACTTCGTAGTTTTAAGCACGTTTAATAGGTGAGATGGGAGATCTTACGTTAGGAGATTTAAAATTAAGTAGAAAGTTATGAGGAATTAAAATAGGTTTGTCATTAACGTTGGATTGGACCCGATTGGTTCCCTTCTTGGTTGTGTGCTGGCTTTGCGTTACGATCTTCATCTCGACCGTACATTTTGGTAGCACGCCACGACGCGTTTGGAATTTTTTCAACTTAAAATATCTATTCATGGAACGGCTTAAGACGGTTGTAGTGAACCGTGACTGTGCGTTTGCCCATTTTTAGGGTTGTATTCACTGATGATGGTATGCCAGTTACCAGATATGGTCCCACCCAGATTTGCGACTCTTGTGTAAGACCTTCTCACCTATATGAAAAGATAAGGGTCGAACAGCTTTATCGTAGTATAATTTCGACCGTTGTTTACTAGCGCGTAGGTTTTTGCGTGCCATGGCATAAGACCTTTTGAGCTTCTATCGTAGGATCTGATAGTAGCTCTCGTGATTATACACGGGTCTCGTTTTAATTTAAATTTGGGAGTTAATTTCGTCCCTTCGTGTACACTGTTGTTGTACACGAATGTAGCGGTTCGCAGTTATTGATCCCATGATTTGGGATTCTCGTCCACTATGGTACGCAAGTATTCGATCAACGGCCTGTGTGCACGTTCAAGTGCGCCGTTTGACTGTGGGTAGTAGGCAGAAGTTTGCAACTTCTTCACCCTTAACAGTTTACATACCTTTTTGAACAGGTCACTAAGGAAGTTGCTTGCTTGATCGGTGACTATTCGCTTTGGGGTGCGGTAGCGCGCGACGATTTCGTCGAAGAAGATTTGCGCTACAGTGACGGCTTCCGTTAGGTATAGGGTACCAATCGACAAATTTAGTGAGGTGTAGTGTGATGTGCCGACTAGAGTAGACGTAAACGGCAGTTAATCCGTGTTTATAATATAATTTTAATATAATTTTATAATACGATTTCACGATTGTTTCGGTTGCTCGGTTTATCCACCTGAAATTGGTTGGTTAGTAAAAAGCGCTTTAAAATAAAAATCTATCTAACGGCTAATTTCTCAAATTTATCATTTTAAATAATGGCGGGGAAACAATCCGCTAGTTCTTCCAAACATCAAAAGGAGAGAAAACGAGCGAGCTCTGTGTGTTCGACTCCTGTGTTTACTAGAAGTGCTGCTACAGCTAATCAAGATGCAGTTCAGGGGAAGAATCCCCAGTCGGAGTACCACAGTCTGCTCTTGGATCTTGAGGAACGGTTAAACAAACGTTTTCTAGCCATGGAGGAGTTTATCTCGAAATCTATGTCCAACTCCATACTGTATCATCGACTGCCACTGGTGCTGTGTAATCGTGTCTTGTGGAAATGAAATTCAGAAATGTTCTGCTAATATTCAAATTTTTGTTAGTTTTACTTCATTATTATTTTGCTCTGAACTTTAAAAATTTTTACATATCTTTAATCTTTTTTAGCATTTCATTAGTTTTTGCAAATTCTTTTTTTAAATATGTTTTTTCTATATAATATTAGGGTTGAATTATGTCGCATTGACGCTCTTTTCATGTTTTTGCTCGGTCGAAAATCTCCGGTTATTGTTTTTCTGTGACATTATGTTATTATCGACTGTACTTTATTTTCGTTTTGCATATAATCCTGCACCTGTCGTGAGAAACTGGTTAAAATTGTTACTATGTCTTTAGTAAGTGACTTTAACAGCATGAGCGGGGTTAGGGTGCTTCTGAATATTTCTTCCTGTCAGGCGATGGGCTTTAGTATCTGTTCGCTAAATGCCAGAAGTATTAGAGGTAAGGTTGACGAGTTTCGACTAATGTTTGAGGGGTCACGGGTTCATGCAATTGTAGTTAGTGAATCTTGGTTGCAGCCGCATGTACCTTCCTCCCATATTTCATTGCAGGGTTACAAGCTATTTCGAAATGATCGGAAAGAAAGATTGGAGGGTGGCGTGGCAATATACGTAAAAGAGGATTTTAAAGCTAAAATAATTTACTTTTCGCGTTCGGAGCGGTGTGAGTTTGTATTGGTGGAGGTAGATACCGGCGTTAAGAGGTGTGCTTTGGGAGCCGTATACTGCCCGACGGGGGTTTTCAATTTAGATTTAATGGAGGGTTTTGAGGAGTCGTTAAGCTGTTGTACTCGGAAGTATTCCAACGCATCCAGAAAAATACTCGGTTTCGGTGACGTCTCCCTTGGGTAATTCGGACCATTGTCTAATCTCCGCCCAATTCTCCATCTCCTCTCTGACAACCACTAATCTAAACTCCACCAAAAGATTAGTGTGGCATTATAAAAATGCTGATTGGGCGGGACTTAATAAATATCTCAGAGAGCTGGACTGGTCTGATTGCTTTTCTATGAAGGACGTTAACAGAAGCACCGATTATATCTTGAACATCCTATGGTTTGGAATGCATCGCTTTATTCCTCATAGCTTCAAGAACATCAAACCAACTAACACCAATTGGTTCAATAATGACTGTTTCGCAGCCATTAAAAAGAAGGAAGCAGCCTTCCAGGCATATAAATTGTGCCCTTCAGAGGAATTGAGACGTATCTATAGAGATGCGCGGAATATTTGCAATTCAGCAATTAGCCGGGCTAAGTTCAATTTCGACCAGAGCATCAGACGGAAGGTATTTTCTACTCAAAAGGGTAGTAAGGGCTTCTGGTCTTTAGTAAAAACCGTAAAGAACAATTTCACCTGTTCGTCAACACCACCACTCATTTATAATGGGAATGTTTTTACTGACTCATTGGACAAGGCCAACCTGTTTGCTGCTAATTTTGCTGCTAACTCGTACTTGCCACCATCATCGCAGCCACTTCCATCTCTATCACAGTGCATTAGTAGGCAAAAGCCGCTACACTTTCGCACTCGGGAAGTTTTTAGAGTACTTTCGAAACTCGACGTGTCCAAAGCTACTGGGCCTGATGGTTTCTCGCCCCTTGTTTTAAAATGCTGCGCCTCTGCTTTGGCTAAACCTCTGCGCAAACTTTTTCACCTGTCATATTCAACAGGAATATTTCCAAGTGTATGGAAACTTGCTCATGTCCAGCCGATACTTAAAAAAGGAGAGGCATGCGACCCCTCTAACTACAGACCAATTACACTAACCTCGATCATATCCAAAGTTTTTGAATCACTCATCAACTCTCAGTTGTTGACATATCTAGAAAATAACCATCTTATCAACGATTGCCAGTACGGTTTCCGCGCTGGCCGCTCAACCGGAGACTTATTAACGGCTCTAACGGAGCGTTGGAATCATTGTCTCCATAATTTCGGTGAGTCCGAAATCGTCGCTCATGATATTTCAAAGGCTTTTGATAGAGTCTGGCATGCTGCCCTTTTAGCCAAACTTCAAACATTTGGTCTGCATCCTACCCTCGTTAAATGGATAGAGAGCTTTTTGTCAGGCCGTTCAATCCGTGTAGTTATTGACGGCGTTACATCTGCATCCCACGAAATAAATGCCGGTGTACCTCAGGGTTCAGTTCTTTCACCAACTTTATTTCTTCTTTTCATCAATGATCTCTTATCCCTTACTCTCAATCCTATTCATAGTTTTGCCGACGACAGCACCCTTGATTTCGCGTACTCATTTGATTCTGTAATGAATTCACGTGGAAATGCTACAGAAGTCAATCGGGAACGCATGTTTAGATCATTAAACAACGACATTTCTAAGGTCCTCGCTTGGGGCAGAGCAAATCGTGTTACGTTTAATGCATCCAAAACTCAATGCTGTTTAATGTCCCTTAAAAAACGCCCAGTTCACCCCCAACCCATTTCAGTCGACGGAGTGAATATACCCAATTCACCCTCCCTAAAGATCTTGGGTATTGAGATATCCAGCAATCTTAGCTGGACTGATCATATATTTGCAATCGCTAAAAGTGCGATGAAATGTTTGGGTTTTCTACAGAGATGTAAGAAATATTTCACCCCACCCGACTTAGCGTTGATCTACAAGTCCCACATTAGGCCTAGACTTGAATATAATTCCCATATTTGGGCAGGGGCAGGACACACCGCATTGTCCGCGTTAGACAAAGTTCAGCGTAAGGCTGTTAAACTTATTGGCGATTCCTCAATCTCTGAGGGCCTTGACTCTCTTAAGCATCGACGGAATGTCGGTTGTCTCTCACTCTTTTATCGCTATTTCCATGGCCATTGTTCTAACGAAATCGCTAGCCTGATTCCTTGTAGACTCATTACAACGCGCGATACAAGATCTACAAGTCGCTCCCGGTCAAATTTGGACGTACCGTCAAATTTCGGGAATCTTTTCTTAGCAGAACAACACGAATGTGGAACAGTTTACCATCTTCTGTTTTTCCCTCGTCTTATGAGCCTGAAACTTTCAAACGGGGCGTACATCGACACCTCCTTCACTCAACCTCCTAACCCATTTCCCTCATCCTTAATTCCTTTCCTGCCAAGGCTGTGCTTTAGCATCATAGGGCATCCCCTGAGCTTTGGCAACATCATATATAAAAAAAAAAAAAAAAAAAAAAAACGTGATTCTAGGCGGAGATTTTAATGTCGACTTCCTCCGTAACAACTTACGCTCCAGAAGTTTTGTATCCCTTTTACAATCACTGCATTTAGGAATTATAAATACTCTTCCAACGTATTTGAATTCAGCTTGCCCATCACAGCTGGACTTGATCCTCGTCTCTGACATTGATCGGGTTCTATTTCAGAACCAAATTTCTCCTCCGAGCTTTCTCGATCATGATATCTTGTTTGTATCTTATGGCTTACCTCTGCATCCATTCCAACCTAGGATTGTGTTTTTTAGGAATTATAATAATGTAAATTTACAGAATCTCGGTGATGATTGTAATTCGCTGTGCTGGGACGACTTGTATTCTAGTACTTCAGTGGACTCCAAAGCAGAAATTCTGACTTCTCATATTAAGAGTCTACATGATCAACACGTTCCCGCGATCAGACGTAAAGTTCGACCAAATAGCTCTCCGTGGTTCTCTACTGAAATTCTGTCTCTTATTGAGGAAAGAGAGTTTTACTATCGAATTCATCACAAGGTTAAAACTGAAAGTACTAGAGCCTTGTACATATCAGCTCGCAATCGGGCGACTGCAGCGATTAAAAGAGCTAAAAGGCTCTTTTGTCTTTTCTTTCTAAGGTTCTAGAAAGGTTGATGTGTTCGCAGATAACAGAATATCTAGACACAAATGAACTTCTGTGTCCATGGCAGTCTGGTTTCCGGTCCCAACACAGCTGTGAAACGGCGTTGCTTAAAGTAACACACGATCTTCGCATTGCCCTTGATATGAAGCATACATGTATTCTGGTATTGCTTGACTTTTCGAAGGCGTTTGATAGTGTTAATCGCAGTATTTTGCTCCTTAAATTGACGTCCCTTTTCGGTTTCTCCTCATCGGAGATATCTGTATGTTACGGAGCTTTTTGTCTGATAGGTGGCAGCAGGTTAAATTGGGGGATAAAGTGTCAAGGCCTCTCCCGCTTACATGTGGAGTTCCTCAAGGCTCTATCCTGGGTCCTCTTCTATTTAGTATTTTTATCAATGATCTTCCGAGAGTGGTTAAGGATGTGAAGGTTCATATGTATGCGGATGATGTGCAGATTAACAGTAGCAGTCCTGTCGATCGACTGAATTGGAATATTGAACGTATTAATGGTGACCTCAACAGAGTATATAACTGGTCAATCAGTAACAATCTTAGCCTGAATCCTCAAAAGTCACAGTTCGTATTACTACAAACCAAATCTAACTCTGATCGTTTTGGATTATCTGATGATTGGCTCAACGATTCGCAGCTGCCGCACATCAATGACACTCTTGAAAAAATTTACGGTGGACTACGCCGACTTTGGCTGTCGGCCAATATTCTATCTAGAAACCTGCGAGCAAAACTTGTCAAAGCCTTGCTTCTTCCTCACTTTATGTTTGGTAGCTTAGTTTTCCCCAGGTTTGATAGTTCGTGTAGTCATAGACTTAACGTCGCTTTTAATGACTGTCTCCGTTTTATATATGGGCTTCGACGCTTTGATAGCATTTCTTCTTTTATTCCACAATTCTTGGGACACTCATTGGATAACCATCGTACAATAAAATTGCTAATTTTTATGTTTTATGTTACAAAGCACCTAAATATCTCTATGAACACCTCGTGTTTCTAAGTTCCTCTAGACACCATAGTCTTTTAATCCCACGATTTCATAGAACAGTATTGGAGCACTCTTTCTTTATTCAGGCTGCTCGCGCTTGGAATAACTTACCGAACTATATTCGGAATGCAGGTTCTCTCGACAGGTTCAGAATACTATTTTTGACGCATTTCTCAGCATTGTAATGTCTAAATACTTTTGTAATGTTTAATACTATAGCTTTTGGTTGTGGATTTTTCGGCTGAGCTCCTATAATATGAGTAATAGGCTTAAGTAGTTAAAATTATTTTCTTTCAGGTTCTAATATATGTATATGATTCCTAATGGAGTGCTTTACTTACATGTTGATTATTTTATTTTTTTTCTTTATTTTCTTTATTTTAAGATCTTGCTATACTTTGTTACATAATCTTTAAGTTTGAATTAATGTTTCACGGTTACATTTATTTCATTTTCTAAAAATTGTTACTTTTAAAATATGAATTAATTACTCTATACGCATTACTATTGTATTCACTAGTTCCATATGTAAATGTACGATATAATATTGATACATCTTATGAACAATTCTCGTAATAAAAATTTGATATCCTGGAAAGTCAAGATGTACTTGTTTCCGGAGTCAGTTTCCTCGAGATAGACTTTGTCGAAGGGCTGTTCTGCGATGTCCGTGATGACCATCGGCATTTTAAATTTCATTTTTTGGCATTTTGAGCAACGCTTAACGTAGTACTTAATATCGCTAAGCATGTGCCTCCACCAGTCCTTCCTTCGAATCCGCTTATATGTTTTATTTACACCCTGATGCCCGCCAAAAGGAGAGTCGTGATTATCATGTAAGATCGTTCGTATCTCCTTGGGGCTTGTGATTATTTCAGGGGGATTAGGCTTATCGTCGACTAGCGGATTAGTATCTGGAGGGTTGTCTGTTGTGACCTCTTCTGTATTAGGGATTATTTCATTTTCGCGAGGCGTGCGATCCCGTATTTCGGGCTTTTGGACTCTATTTGCGCGTGTTTCGCTTGGGCCCGGGTCACAACGTTGCATTTTAGGCGATTTTTGCGAATAGAGGTTATTTCATCCTCAGAGTCCGAATCCATTCTATGGTGGACTTGCGCTTTTACCATTACGTTTTAGCTATTTGTGTCTTCGCTGACTTCCCGTGGAATGCGGCTTAACGCGTCGGCATTCGTATGTTACTTTCCTGGTTTGTATTCGATTTGATAATCGAATTCGGAAAGTTTGTGGTGACATCTCACCAGAAGGGAGTGGGGTCTTTCACATTAAAGACTCCTTTGAGAGGCTTGTGGTCTGTATAGACCGTAAACTTTCGGCCTTGCAAGTAACATCTGAAGTTACGTATTGCCCAGACTATGGCATCCTTGCGGAGCAAATTCGTGATGGGTCGCACAATCTTGGAGAAGTCAGGGATGAACTTTCGATAGTGATTGGCAAGTCCAATGAAGGATTGAACTTGTTGTACTGTTCTAGGAACTGGGAAAGTTTGGACGCAAGCCGCTTTACTGGGGTCTGGAAGAGCTTCTTCTCTGGAACACTTGTTGCCTAGATAAACAACCTCTTTTCTCAAAAACTGGCATTTTCCGGCTGCAGTTTGAGATTGTTCTCTCTCAAGCGATTGAGGACTTTGCGGAGCTTAATATTGTGGTCCGCAAGGTTTTTGCCATAGATGACTATGTCATCTAGATAGACAAAGCATTCCAAGCCTTGTAATCCTGTTAGGACGAAATTTATTAAGCGTTGGAATGTGGCCGGGGCTCCTTTGAGCCCAAATTGCATACGCCTAAATTCATAGTGGCCGTAATTGGTGCTAAACGCGGTTCTTAATTGATCTTAAGGATCGACGAGCACCTGGTGATAGCCGTTGGCGAGATCGAGGATGGTAAAATACCGAGAATGACCTAGTTGGTCAAGAATATCCTCGATCCGAGGTAGCAGAAAGGCGTCTCCTATCGTCTTTTCGTTTAATTTACGAAAATCGACGACGACGCTCCACCTCTTTGCACCGTCTGGTCCCGCCTTCTTGGGGAGGACTAAGAGAGGTGAATTCCAAAGGCTTTTACTTGACTGCACTTCTAGCATTTCGCGAAGCTGTTCGTTTATTACATTTCGTTGCGTCTCTGGCAATAGATACATTTTCTGGTTGATTGGTTCTTGGTCCTGCACCAATGGTATATCATGAGTGATGGCGTTTGTGAAAGTGAGCCGATCACCTTTGAGGAGCTAGATATCATTATACTCGTAACAGAGTTGTGATATCGCTTGTTTTTCCTCCACGGTCAGATTTACGTCCAAATTGAGCTCTTCGTCTAACCTGGCGGGACGCAGGTTATTATTTGTGTCTTCCGGGTCGTCATACTCCGGGATTTAATATTTGATATGCTGTAAAGTGGCCATTTTTCCGGCGCTAGAAATATTTTTTTCTTAATTTTTATTTTTTATTTTACCCCTACGGATTTTATTGAAATCACTCTTAATTCTAAATGGTGATGGAGTTGGGGCTTCAACCACAAAATTAGGAAAAGGGCTGTTGGTTGACGCATTTATTATCTAAAGAAGCAATTCGAGGTGAGTATTTGTCATTGTGTATTTTATGATCTCTATTTATTACAAATATGAGAATTTTTATTACCCAGATACTAGAGCGGCAGCTGCCTCGTTTGCCTCAATTCATAATTTGGGTTCGTTATCAGGTGATGATGAAGATCTGATGTGTTGTATGTCGAAACTGGATGACTCTTATATTTCCGTTTTTTTTATTATTTGTCCCGTACGTGGTTTGTCCCTCTTATTCCCGCTTATATATTTTTAACTTGTCTTTATCAAATGGTATCATTCCTAGCTGCATGAAACATTCGCATCTTTCTCCAGTAATCAAATCAGGGCATAAGCTGGATATATCAGCATGGTTTTGTGGAAAGGAGATCTACAGATTTAAATTTAGTGATCTTAACGAATTTTGCTACAAATTTAGTCGAAAGGACATTCGAGTTCATGTTATCTTTACTGATTATTTTATGCCCTTTGATAAAGTCGATCATATCGTATTAGTTAAAAAGCTTAGTGCCTTAGGAATTCATTTTTATTCTCTTAATTTGAATACATTACTTTTTAATAGATCACAAATTACGGGTAAGAAGTGATGACCATTCATTGTTTTCAATCAAACTCATAGCTGGTGTCCCACAAGGTAGCCATTTAGAACCATAGTTATCGCTTTTATACATAATACTTTTACTACATACTTTAAACAATGATATTATACCAACTTTAGGTTCATATAGAGCGCAATAATATAAAGAAATTAACTATCACTTTTTAAAATTATGGGTTAGAAACTTTCCGAGCTTCGCTTCGATGTAAACGCGTTTGAAAACAAATTACCGAAAACAATAAATTTGAGGCAGTAACGAATCATTTGACTCAATTGTGAAAATAAATACAAGAACATTTGTCGGCGCCCACCTCCCTTGCAAATATTTTGTAGCATATTAGCATGGAGTCAGTAATGAATTAAAGATGAGCTTAATTTTGCAGGCACGTTAGATAAAATAGTTTTCAAAAAAAAAGTTGAACCGACTTCACAAAGGCGCTAAAAAGCATAACATAATTTTTAATTTTATATCTATTACGACATTTTGAAGTCGGTGCAAACCAAACAACTACAACAAAAATATTTAATCGTCATTTCTTATGATCCCGTAAGCTGAAGCGTTCCGGTAGTATTATGTATTATTTTTAATTGTGGTACTGTAGCGGTCTTATCCATTTCACTAAAAATTTTTTCTCATGGTAACAATAAAGGAACATAGTCTACCGAACAGAAAAGGAATCATCGAAATCATTCCACGCGCTACGAAGTTACAACTCCTCCCCCTCCCCCACCTCCACCATAGGACCAAATTATTCTCCTATTAGCAATGGGGGATCACACTCCAAAAGAACCATCCAAATCGGTCCACGCGTTACAAAGTTAGGTTCCACTCTCTCCTTCCCCCCCCCCCCCCACCACCCCTCCAACATTTTTTTTCTCGTGGTATCAACCAGGGAGCACACTCTACCCAAAAGAAAAAGAATTATCAAAATCAGTCCACGGGTTACGAAGTTAGACTTCTCCTCCCCCCCCCCCCCACCACCCAACCACCCACCGAAGGACCAAATTATTCTTCTATTAGCAATGGGGGAGCATACTCTATACAACAGCAAAAGAACCATCCAAATCGGTCCACGCGTTACAAAGTTAGGCTCCATCCCCCCCTCCCCACAACCCAACCAACATTTTTTCTCGTGGTATCAGGAAAGGAAATGTTTCCCTTAGTATTACCTTCACAATGTTAGCCATATCTGCTGTTACTCCATCGTGTTGGTGAAACATTCTCCTAAGATTATCCATAGGGTTCTCCTCTATTAGATCTGGCAGTGTATTGTCTAAAAAGTCCACATAAAATTCACTATTAAGCACTTGAGACAAAATGTGTGGTCCTACCAAATGTTTGCCGATGATACCAGCCCTAAAATTGGCACTAAATCTCTGCTGGAATAAGGTAACCTGTGCCCTGTGTGGGTTAGTGTTCGTCCAGGTATGGAGGTTATGGAAGTTCGTGATATCATTCCTGGTGAATTGACATTCATCTCTCGACAGAATTCGGTCCAGAAGCCATGAGTCGATGAATAACCCTCCAAGGATTTTAGGTAATCGCAAACCATTTTTTTCACTTTTGGAAGTGACTGTACGTGCAATGGTAGGAGGTAGATCAGTAGTGTTGACATTTTTGGAAAGGTCATTAGGATAGTTGTTTTTTAGCATTTATTTGATGTCGCTGCGTTAGGTAGATCAAGAGATAAAAATAATAGAGTAATGTGCATACCATGAAAATCTTAAATTTATGAATCACCCTGTAACTCCCAAACCATTGAGATTGCCCCCCCTGCAATTTTTTGTTTGCATAGTTGAGATCTACCACCCCACTTATTTTGGCACGTCAGATCTGCAACACCCTGTAGACGGGTAAGAAGCAGATCTAAAGTGTGTGAATGTGATAATCAAAAAGACATGTGAAGAGCTATTAAATCGTTGGTATTAAAGACGCATGAGAAAAATATCAGGTGCATTAAGGTCAATGTAATCGATGACTCTTAACAGTTATTTTATAGAAAGTATAAAACAGGTGCGGGATTCAATTCCTTACATTACATTAATTTAGTCACCCCAGTGGAGAAAACTTTTAAATTTAGAAGAATTCATATTAGCGATGTGGATGCGGTTCTAAGATAAATAAAAAACAAGCACAATTGTAATTTCATTGGTCCCAGGATGATCAAGGATGTTAAACACGAATTGAGTAATGCTTTGGCAATAATTGCGAATAAATCGTTTGTAAATAGAGAATTTTGAGAGGATTGGAAGGAAGCCCCCCCCTACCCACACCTCACTAAAACAACTAAACTACTCCCCCCCCCACCCTATCCTTCACCATAGCACCACATTCTTCTCATGTTAGCAGTGGGGGATCACACTCTATACAACAACAAAAGAACCATCCAAATCGGTCCACGCGTTGCAAAGTTAGGCTCCACCCTCCCCAAGCTATAACATAATAATACAACATAAAACAAAATACAAGCAATAACATAATAATAAAAATACAAGCTATTATATAATGTTAAGTAATCGTAGTAATAAATATTATAAGCTGCAATATGTGCTATAATTATAATAAATACAAACTGGAATCCTAGGTGAGACTAAGTCCTAAAGGGATCGATAGATTAAGAAAGGCGATCAAGATGGTCGAGATCAAGATATAAGGCCTTGTGAAGGGATGATTTATCTGGGAGTCAAAGGAGGAAAGGTCGTTGACTTTACGTAACATACTGGTAATTGGTTCGCTTTGACCGTAGTTCGTGCGATAGTGGTCGAGTCGGAAAAGGGGAGTGGACCTAAGGTTGCGGGGATTGGTGTAGATGATAAATGAAGAGAATGTCGGAAACATCACGACGTTTACTTAGAGGTTGTAAGCCGATCAGTTCCAGGCGATTTTCATAAGGTGAAAGGTTGAATCTGTCTACCCACGGAAGACCACGTAGAGCGAAGCGAATGAACCTACACTGGACAGATTCAATCCTGTTAATGTGGGTTGTTTGTGCAGGAGACCATACCTGGCTGGCATATTCAAGACGACATCTGACGAAGGAGATATAGAGAGATTTGGAAACATAAGTATTGGAGAACTATCTAGAACAACGCTTCACAAACCCTAGCGCGGAGTTAGCTCTGTTAATTATACTGTCAATGTGGAAACGGAAATTAAGTTCGCTTTTACAGATTATTCTTAGGACACACAAAGAGGTAACGATAGGGACTGGTACGTCGGTTACCATGTAGACTCTCGGGTTGGTGGACAGACGTTTGCGGAAATAAGAGACAGACTGGCATTTGGAGACATTGAGCTCAAGAAAGTTTTTCATGCACCATGTGGTGAAGGAATCAAGGTCTTTTTGCAGGAGAAGAGAGTCAGTTGTGGAGGAGATATGTTTAATTATTTTCATGTCGTCAGCAAAAATAGACAGCTCTGAGTATTTGATGATATTAGAAATGGATGAGCTAAAAAGAACATTGTACTGACGATTGTTGAGGTAGGATTGAATCCAGGAGATGAATCAGGGTGGGGGGGGGGTTGGGGGTTGGCCGTCAAGTTTGAAAAAGATAACGTTATGGCAGATCTTGTCAAAGGCTTAACTAAAATCGGTGGCGATAACAACAACCTTACCGTTTTCCAGGGCGAGAAGGTTGATGGTTTTAGATCTACCTTTAAGGAAGCCACGCTGGGAGAGGGAGAAGATAGACTTACAGTGGAAGAACATCGAATCATATAATTGTTTAGTAAAAGTTAATGTTGTAATTGAACTAAAACACTTTGGATTCACAATAAATTATGACCTTTATTGAACACCATGATCTCAACATTGCACCTTGCTCCTGACTGCACCTGATTATCATGAACTGAACTTGCTAAACAATCTTGCTTTATATTTTTGTATAATGATTTCTGAAGAATAACTGTGATATTTTGTGATATATTCATACAAATGGATAACTGCACTAATTTTACTGTGATAGGAACTAAAGATAAAATCTGTGTTATTTGTTTATCTGTGTTTACTTTTACAGTGACTTATATATTACAAAATTTAACATTTGTACAGTGTCAACTAAATTATCCTAATTAGTTTAATGTATGTATGAACCTTTAATTACATATAATATAATATTTTGCTGGAATCTTCAACATACTCCCGCCGTTGAGGCAACGCCTTATCAACTGGCAACTTTATGAGCTTGGATAAAGGTCTCCTTACCTGCCCCTTGGATGTTTTCAGTGTCGCTACTCGAATGAACTTGATAGTGGAAGATTGCTTTCCCGTATAAGAACCAGATCGTTGACAGCTAGGTTATCTTCCGTTTTCGTCCATTTGGGCCAATGTTGTAGGGTTGTAAGGTACTCAGCATGCCATCGTTTCCAGAATTCTTGGACCATGTGTTCCCATCGGGTCAGGGATGACATCTTTCCGTCTTCTGGGATAGGTTCTGGAAGGCTAGTGATAGGTTTGCCAATGAGGAAGTGAGCTGGTGTTAGTACGTCCAAGCTGCTAATATCGTCACTAAGTGGCACCAATGGTCTGGAATTCAAGAGTCCTTCTACTTCCGTGATCAACGTGGCCAGCTCCTCAAATGTGAGCCGTGACCCACCAATAGTTTTCTTTAGAAGAGCCTTTACTGACTTGACGCCAGCTTCCCAAATACCTCCAAAGTGTGGCGCTGCAGGTGGATTAAAACGCCAACTGATGCTTTGATTTGAAAGAAAATCTGCAATTAAAACGTTATAAGTTTTTGAAGTGACCATTTGATATAACTCGCAAAGTTTTCTATGTGCCCCAACAAAGTTCGTAGCATTATCACTATAAGTGTTGGAAGGCATGCCTCGTCTGGCAGTGAACCGTTTGTTACATGAGATGAAGGCCTCAGCAGACAAGTCATTTACAACCTCCAGATGAAGTGCCTTCGTGGTAAAACACACAAAGAGCGCTATGTCACCTTTAGCCGACTTAGCACCTCTACTTGGATGCAGCAAAAGTTCGATAGGACCTGCGTAATCTACGCCCACATTTTCAAATGTTTTGGTGAACGATACTCTACGAGAGGGTAAATTTGCCATTAGCTGTTGAGATGTTTTTGCTCTTTGACGCACGCATGTTGTACAATGATGTATATGACGCTTGACAAGGGATCTACAAGATACAATCCAAAATCGTTGCCTCAGGATACTGATTAGCAGCGATGTGTCTACATGAAGATATTTCTCATGAAGATATCTGATGAGCAATAGAACAAATATATGATCATTGGGTAGAATTACAGGATGTTTTGTAAAGTATGAGCATTTCGCATTTTCTAAACGCCCGCCGACTCGTAGTAGTAGTATGTTACCTTCATCAACGAATGGTGTGAGAGTAAGTTACTTGCTTGATTGTGGAATTAGTTTCTGGCGGTGTAACATTTGAAATTCTTCCTGGAATGAACATTCTTGTGTCCAGCGAATGCTGATTTGTTCTGTAGCATTTAACTCGTCTGTCGTTATCCAAGGAGTTGATGTTTTGGCCGTTGGGTGTTTGCAGTTTTTGTAAAATCGAATACATCTCCCAAGAATACAAAAATGGATCTTAGTGATGACTTCTTTTGGAATAAGTCCGTGAGTATATCATTGTTGATAGTTGATTGATAACTGCTGAAACATTTTGATCTTTTCTCCAAGTTTGCATCCTTGCACATTGAGTTAGGCTCTGCAGCGATAGTTGTTTTCCATTTTCCCTGAAGCCATTTTGGTCCATGCCACCATAAATGACTCTTTTCCAAGTTCTGCGGTAACACGCCTCGCGATGCTAAGTCCGCTGGATTATCTTTGAATGGAACATAATGCCAGCATGATCTAGGAAAAATGCCCAGAATTTCGGAAGTCCTATTCCCAATGTAGCTTTTCCACTTCCGCGGATGTGATGACAGCTGTAGCAGTAGCTACAAATTTAATTTTTAATTTTTATTAAAATTTCTTAAGTTTGATTATATTATTAATAAAATATTTTTATTCAAATCCACTTTAATAATATCCAATTAGACTGTACTGTCAAATATATTTTAGTCAACCTGTACACTTCGATAAATTTTGAATAGTGTGAAACACAAACACTTTGAAATATATAATAATCATTTATTCATTGACAATAAAATACTGTACTCTATACAGAGAAAATATTAAACAAACTATCTATGTATTAAATGTAAAGTAGGATACAAAAAAATATAAATAGAATTTTAGTCTAACCAGATCTGCCGATCTGAAAGTATTAAAATTAATAAAAATAAAATTGTAAAAACTATAAAAAATAAAATAGTCTTCTTCTTTAAAATAAAAATAAAATGTATCTAAACAGTTTATAGGTACAAAGAGGTACTAGGATTTGGGGACTATACAACGATATGGACTACGCCCTCTTATATTCATTCATCAACGAGCCCTATTCATCCTATCAACCCTCATTGGTGACCCCGACAGTACGGTCGCAGCATTAGTGACCTCAAAATTTTAAAAACAGAAGTACCCCCTACCCAAGGTAAGGTACTTTCTGGTTTATAAAATAGAAAGCAGAAGACAACAACGTTAAATTAAAAACAGAAGTACCCCCTACCTAAGGTAAGGTACTTTCTTGTTTTACAATAAGAAGCAGAAGCCATATTTTAAAACAGAGATACCCAATACCCAAGGTAAGGTATTCTCTGATTTTAAAAATCAAGCAGCAACATTTTTAATAAGAGGTGCCCCCCACCCGTGGTAAGGCATCTTCGTTATTTAAAAAAATAACTATCAACAATTAACTCAACAATCAACAACAACAAAATATTTAGTAAGAGGTGCCCCCCACCTAGGGTAAGGCATCCTTTTTATTAAAACATTTATCAATCAACAATTTCAAGTCAACATTTCAAGAATACTCATCTTTAAGAAGAAAGAAAAATCAACGTTATAAAGAAGCAAGAAAAAGAAAAAAAAGTTAAAACATCAGTAAAATTTAATACTGGTATGTTCTTTTTTTAATTAAAATTAATATTATTGTACAACAGAAACATACACAATTCTACAATACAACATATTTTTTTCTCACCTTTCAAAATTTGTATTTTTCAATAAATAATATATCTTCAACTTAAATTAAAATATATTTTATCATGGTATAATCATCTGAAAATTTATACATAATAAGGGGTTGGACTTTCATTTTATGATTCGCGAAGTTAAGTCTCGTTAAAATCAGTGTATAAATAAACAAGTGAAATTTTACTTTCAAACATCAATCATGATGACTAGTGAAAATGAGTCAAACTATTCACAACAAAGTTTACATACAAATGCTACAAATTACAATGAAAACAATTATGTAGCCACAACATCAATCAAACTACGAAGCTTTTGGACTCCATATCCAGAAGCTTGGTTCATTCAAGCCGAAGCCCAATTTGCTTCTAAACGAATAACGGTAGACGAGACAAAATACAGTCACGTTGTTCAGTCTTTACCAGTGGAAGTAATAACAAATGTTCTAGATTTCTTACAAAATCCTCCACTTTCAAATAAATATGAGAGTTTGAAAAATACTCTAATAAAAAGGTTTACAGAATCAGAAAAAAAAAATTAGAGCAACTTCTATCTACTACCGAAATCGGAGATAGAACCCCTTCAGAATTTTATCGCTCTATGGGAATTCTTGCAGGCAATTCATCCACATTTAGCAAATCTTTAATTAAAAAATTATGGATGAGAAAATTGCCGGCATATATAAACATAGCCTTAATATCTTCCGGAAAACAAGGTATTAAAGACCTTTTAGATTTGGCAGATAATATATATGATATTTCCAAAATTCAATTTATATCGGAAATAAACAAAAATCTACCAAAACCAAATTACAATTTTATCGATAACAATTTCCTTTTAACAAAAATAAATAATTTAGAAAACAAATTCTTATTAACGTTCTCGAAACAGATCGAGAGATCATTCATTCTCTAGAAACAACTCGCATAATAGACAAATTTCAAAATCTAGAGATAACAATTCTTATTGTTGGTACCATAATAAATAAATAAAGCGAATAAATGCATTTCGCCGTGTTCTTACAAAACTATTAATAATCAAAAAAACTAATTAATCCCTCAGTGAACAATATCTTTAACAATAATATTTCTAAACGTTTATTCATTTTTGACAAAGAAAACAAATTCAAATTTCTAATAGATACAGGTGCTGATATTTCAGTAGTACTTAACGAATTCTTCAGAAAATTTAACAAAGACCTAAACTTATATTTATCCGCAGCAAACGGTTCTACCATTAACACTTATGGTACAAAACTACTTAAAGTAGATTTCGGTCTTATTAGAGAATTCATTTTTCCATTTATAATTGCTAATGTCAACAAGCCCATCATCGGAGCAGATTTTTTAACAAAATTTAGTTTACTGGTCGATTTAAAAAACAAAAGATTACTCGACGGTACAACAACATTAAGTGTTAGTGGAATCACGGTAAACGCAAATACTCCAACTCCTCATTACTACGCAATCAGTAATGAGTACGGTAAAATTTTGCAATGATTTCCCACCTCGTTATGATATTCCAGTTAAACATAACGTAGTACATCGAATAGAAACTAAAGGACTACTTCCTTTTTCTCGTCCAAGACGTTTAGATGGACATAAATACAAAATTGCAAAATTAGAATTTGATCACATGGTTAAATTAAGTCTGTGCCAATTATCATCTTCTTCAGTATCTTCTCCACTACATCTAGTAGCAAAGAAAAATTCTACAGATTGGCGACCATGTGGAGATTATCGTAGACTCAACGCAATCACGGTTCCGGATAGATACCCATTACCACACATACAAAATTTCTCAATGAACTTAAACGGTTGCACCATTTTCTCAAAAATTTATTTGGTAAGAGCTTACCATCAAATTCCAATGGCTAAAGAAGACATACACAAAACAGCCATTACAACTCCATTCGGATTGTTTGAATTCACTAAGATGCCTTTTGGTCTAAGAAATGCTGCACAAACACTTCAACGATTCATGGACCAAATCATTAAAAATTTAGATTTTGCTTTTGTCTATATTGACGATATTTTAGTTGCCAGCAAATCTGAATCCGAACATCAATATCATTTAAACTAAATTTTTAAAGAACTATCAGATTTCGGAATCAATATCAATCCATCCACATGCATTTTCGGAGTTGGAACTTTGGACTTCCTCAGTCACAAAATAACAAAAGAAGGCATCTTACCTTCAGAAGACAGAGTCCAAATTATTAACAATTTTCCTTCTCCAAATTCTATTAAACAAATTCAACAAATTATAGGCATGGTTAATTTTTACCATAGATTTATTCCAAATCTTGCCAAATTACTAAACCCAATTCACACTCATTTGGCCCTACTTCTCAAAAAGAAACCAAATAACGCTAACAATTTTTCTTGGCCAGTAGAATGTGAAGGTCAACTTAATAAGATTAATCAAACATTTTCAAAAGCAACTTTATTAATTCATCCTATTGAAAATGCAAAATTCAATTTAACCGTAGACGCTTCTGCTAGCGCTGTTGGTGCAGTTCTTCAACAATCTAATGCAAACCATTGGGAACCCATTGCATTTTTCTCTAAAAAGTTAAAAGAAGCAGAAATAAAATATTCAGCATTCGACCGAGAACTTTTGGCATTATATCTAGCCATCAAACATTTTAGACATTTTCTAGAAGGTCGAGAATTTATAGCTTTTACAGACCACAAACCACTAATTACAGCAATATGGTCTAAAACAGAAAGAAGTCCAAGACAAACTAGACATCTGGACTACATAACCCAATTTACCTCCGATATCAGACATATCAAAGGCAAATCAAATACAGTAGCAGATACTTTATCTAGAATTTCAATCGAAAATTTCGAACATTCAAAACATAACAATACCAAATTTGATTTAAAAACTGTTGCTGAGTATCAAAATAGTGACGAAGAACTTACACATCTTTTGATAACTCAACATAACAGACCAGATAATTCAAAATATAAGCTTGTAAAAATTAAATTAAACACTTCTGAGTCTGACATTTGGTGCGAAGTATCTACTAATTCACGGTCATATATACCCAAAGAACTTCGAAAAATTATTTTTAATACCATTCATAATTTATCTCATCCAGGAATTAGAACAACACGAAAATCTATTGTTTCTAAGTACTTTTGGCCTGGAATGAACACAGATATTAACAATTGGACTAGAAATTGTGTCAATTGCCAAAAAGCCAAAATAACCAAGCACACAAAATCCGAAATTGGTAAATTCGAACTACCCAAAGCAAGATTCGAATATATCCATTTAGATTTGGTAGGTCCTTTACCCTCTTCAAATGGATATTCTTACATTCTTACAATAATAGATAGATTTACTCGTTGGCCAGAAGCTTATCCAATCAAAGATATACAGGCAAGCACAGTTATCAACACGTTTTACGAACAATATTTTCCACGTTTTGGTATTCCACTAGAAATTACCACAGATCAGGGTACTCAATTCGAATCCAAATTATTCGAAGAATTTACAAAAATTTTAGGATCACATCGAATCCGCACTACTCCTTATCATCCACAATCAAACGGAATGATAGAACGATTTCATCGACAATTAAAAGCAGCTATACGCTTTCGTGACAGCCAAAATAATTGGGTCACACAATTACCTGCAGTCCTCTTAAGTTTCCGAACCACGATTAAAGAAGACTTGCAATGTTCTCCAGCAGAACTTGTCTACGGACAACCTCTTCGCGTTCCAGGAGAATTTATCATTAACAACAATTCAAGACCCATTAAATTTCTTAAGTAAAATCAGATCTTGAATAAATAACTTCAAGTCCTCACATTCTCGAAAGCAAAATTCTTAAATCTACGTACCTAAAGATTTAAAAGATACAGAATTTGTTTTTTTAGAATCGACAGAAGCATATCTTCTTTACAAAACCCATATGAAGGTCCTTTCAAAGTATTAAACAAACTTGATAAATATTATCAAATCGACTACCGTGGTAAAGCAACGAACATTTCAGTTGACAGATTAAAACCCGCACACACACACAGAACAAACAATTACACCAATCAAAAACAAGCCAAAAAAAGAAAGTAAAATTTCAATTATAACTTTTTATTACTAACAATGTTATTATTCATCATATTCTTAATGTTACGATACACTTAAAATGGACGTTTTCACTGAGGGGGGGAGTAATGTAGCAGTAGCTAAAAATGTAATCTTTAATTTTTTATTAAAATTTCATAAGTTTGATTATATTATTAATAACATATTTTTATTCAAATCCACTTTAATAATATCCAATCAATCCAATCCAATTAGTCAACCTGTACACTTCGATAAATTTTGAATAGTGTGAAACACAAACACTTTGAAATATATAATAATCATTTATTCATTGACAATAAAATACTGTACTCTATACAGAGAAAATATTGAACCAATCTATCTAAATGTAAAGTAGGATACAAAAAAATGTAAATAGAATTTTAGTCTAACCAGATCTGCCGATCTGAAAGTATTAAAATTAATAAAAATAAAATTGTAAAAACTATAAAAAATAAAATAGTCTTCTTCTGTAAAATAATAATAAAATGTATCTAAACAGTTTATAGGTACAAAGAGGTACTAGGATTTGGGGACTATACAACGATATGGACTACGCCCTCTTATATTCATTCATCAAGGAGTCCTATTCATCCTATCAACCCTCAACAGCCATGATAGTACTGCGTTTTTATTGAGTTAAGTAGCTGTGCTACTTAACGAGCGCCACAAAGTTCCAGCCGTGAAATAGATACCTTTTTGATTGGAACTATTTTAGTTTTAGCCGCAAACAGCGTCGTGATAGTTTCGTCTAGGTTGCAGATGTTTCGGCAATACACAACAGCAGCGTATGCTGCTTCGGATGCATCCGAAAAGTCATGTTGTTCAAAATTGTTCGGTTTAGTTGATAACCAACGAGGAATCCGCAGGATTTTTATATGATGAAGATTGTTGAGTATATCATTCCATCCTTTCTCCAGATCTCCAGATATTGGTTCATCCCAGGTGTGGTCTTCCAACCAAATTTTCTGCAGCAGCAGCTTTAATAAGACAATAATAAGGGATCCAATAAACCAAGGGGATCGAAAATTCGGCTTGATTCAGAGAGGATGCTTCTTTTTGTAACCGGTAATGTGCTAAAATGGTTGACATCGAATGTGAAGACATCCTCAGCTGGAGTCCACTTAAGCCCAAGAACCTTAATGGAATCTGGGTGATCGGCTATTCGTAAGGACGCAATACAACGAAGCTCTGGTGATAGCATCTCTTGAAATTCCTCTGAATTTGATGCCCATTTCCTCAGATGAAATCCTCTAAGTTGAAGCAGTTCTTGTAACTCATTTTTTAGTTGAATTGCATGATTAATATCATTAGCTCCCGCCATCAAATCATCTACGTAGAAATTGTTTCTTATTGCTTCCTCAGCTAGTGGAAACTGTTCTTTAAAATCGATGGTGAGCTGTGTTAAACATCTTGTGGCCAGAAATGGAGCTGATGACGTACCGTACGTTACTGTATTCAACCAAAAGTGCTGGATAGGTTGATCTGGGTGTTCTCTCCACACTATACGCTGATAGTTTCTGTCTTCCTTGTCCACTATAACCATCCTGTATATCCTTGCGATGTCTGCAGTCACAGCTATCTTAAATGTCGTGAATGAAACCAAGATTTGAAAAAGATCGCTTTGTATTTTTGGGCCAACCATTAAGTTTTGGTTTAACGATGTACCCGTAGATGTTGAAGCTGAACCATCAAATACGACTCGCAGTTTTGTTGTCTTGCTGTCGGGTTTAAGAACAACATGGTGCGGTAAATAAACATGTTCGATCTGGTTGTCTAAAATATTTGGTGGTATGGATTCTAAGTGGCCTAGATCTTTATATTCCTTAATAAACTTGCAATATTCGTGATGAAGGTCTGGATTGTTTTTAAATCTGCGTTCTAGTGCGTTAAACCTTGAAACTGCCATGTCTAGTGAATTACCAAGAAGAAGAATTCGTCATATTGTCGAAGAGATTTCGTTGTTGATCAAACAACCTTATCATCGTGGAATTTAAGTTATTAACATCTGTGCTTTGCGTAACCTGATTTGCTTTTAGACCGTTCACTGTTCTTATGAGTAATGGCTTCACGGAAAGGTACTTATCCTCAAAATCGGGAAATTCAGAGACAACCTCAATACCTACTAACTTGTCGTCAACCACAGTAAATTCCGAAAACAATCTTTCCAAAAATTCTATTCGCAATTGGATTTCTTCAATAGTTTTTCGCTCTAGAGGAATATTTTCCGCAAATGTTTTTAGTTTTGTTAACGACCCCTTTAAACGACCTCTTTTTCTTTTCAATTCTGCAACCTCTGTCATTTTACCCTCGAAATTACCGAATCACACCAAAAGGGAATTTCTGTATAATTTGGAATAATAAAGTTTACAGTTGTGTATAGTGGTACCTCTACAATGTTATTCAAAAATGCCGATTTAAATTAAACGATCACGAAGACTGGTTAACCGTTATTCCTGCCAATTTAATTGCACAAATTATTGTCTAACTTCTTAAGATACATAATTCAAAAACACATAATATTATAGTTCATAAAGTCACTATATTAATTTATACGTCAGTTTTGTAATTATTTTAGAAAATACATGTCCCATTTAATTTAAGTCCAATGTCTTTATTTACGCAATCTTATCATTGAAGTTTTCTTAATATTTAATTCATATTTCAATTTCTTTCTTATAAACCGAATGCAACGATATTCATAACATTAGGGCGGTTGGATTAAAATTAAGAAAAAAAATCGGGTACTTAGCTGTAGAAATTGATGGCTTAAAGATGACTCTTCAATAATTTGATCGGACAACAATTGATTGCACAACAATTTATCTGCACGTGAATTACACCTTTTCTATTGTATTTGATTGTTTTTCACGTCCCGGGTTTCGGCACCATTAAAGGTTTAGTAAAAGTTAATGTTGTAATTGAACTAAAACACTTTGTATTCACAATAAATTATAACCTTTATTGAACACCATGATCTCAACATTGAACATTGCACCTTCCTCCTGACTTACCTTAACTCGACTGCTTTAACTGATTATCATGAACTGAACTGTTTAAACAATCTTCCTTTATATTTTTGTATAATGATTTCTGAAGAATAACTGTGACATTTTGTGATATATTCATACAAATGGATAACTGCACTAATTTTACTGTGATAGGAACTAAAGATAAAATCTGTGTTATTTGTTTATATGTGTTTGCTTTTACAGTGACTTATATATTACAAAATTTTACATTTGTACAGTGTCAACTAAATTATCCTAATTAATTTAATGTATGTATGCACCTTTAATTACATATTATATAATATTTTGCTGGAATCTTCAACAGAATAGTTTAGGTATAGATGATAAATTAGCAATGGGTGTATAGTGGGACACATCGTTCTTGCAGCCTTTTTTGAAAATGGAAATAATATACGAGTTTTTCTATAATTGAGGGAAAATTTCTTGAGTGACCGCGAGGCGGAAAAGCAAAGTAAGGGGACACACTTTGGCACACTTTTTCAGAACGGCGGCTGGAATGCCATCTATGTGAAAGTCGTCCTCAAGCCCGTTAATACTGGCGGCGATTAGTCCGCGATCCGTGTCGAAAGATGTAAACGACGTTTGAGTGCACTTGTCCATGAATGAAAAGTAGTTAAAGTCGGGTTGTTGGGAATTGTAGCTAAAAGATTTACTGAAAAAGTGTGCAAAGAATTAATAAAGTTATAAAAACATTTGGGGTCAGATATGTTATGATAGTTTCCATGCATTGGAGGTACTCGTAGTAGAGGGTATCACAGCGTTCAGGAAAATAGGTATAAGCAGATGGGTAGGAAGAATAGTCAGACTCAGTCTGGGTTAGAAGAGTCAGTCCAGTTTAATACATGTCAGTGGTCCAAATATATCAATTTAAGTCTATCAGCGTAAGGTGGCAGAAGTCGGTCCTTACTCCATGGAGGTTACGAAGAGCGAATCTTAAAAAACTTTGTTGGATAGGCTCGATATGCTTAACATGAGCCCCATAAAAAGGAGAGCAAACTGGGCTAGCATACTCATGAATAGGCCTAACAAATGTACAATAAAGGATTCGAGTGATATAAGGATCATTAAACTCCTTAGACCACCTCTTAGTGAAGAACAAAGTAGCTTTAGCCTTACCAACAAGAGCAAGACCCCCAAGTCTTTGGATTTGTCAAATCTATTCAAAGAGTGTCCATCCATGGTGTAACTCAACAGCAGAGGATTTCTTTTACGCGAAAAGGACATGACAGTGCATTTAGACACGTTTAAATGGAGGCAGTTGATGGAATACCAATTGCAGAAGGCGTCCAAATCAGAATTCAAGAGGCGGCAGTCAAGATCGTTCAAAACAGAACAAAATAGCATCATCGGCATAACACAAAATTCTCGACTGTGATGGAATTAGGGATACATCATTTATGTAAATAATGGACATTAAGGGACCAAGAATACTACCTTGTGGCATCCCAGCAGTGATACGGATCGGAACCGAAAGAATGCCCCGAAACCAAATACGTTGGGAGCGCTCGGACAAGTACGAGCTTAGCCAATGAACAAAACCAGCAGGAAAACCAAGAATGGCCAACTAATGAAGGATAATTTCAAGATTGATTTGATCAAAAGCTTTACTGAAGGCGGTGAAAATACAATCAACATTGTTAGCAATTTCATGATATGAAGTAATTCGAAAATTCCAGTAAGTTGGTTGTTGTAGATTTTCCCTTAATAAACCCATGTTGGAAAGAAGATAAGAAGGGTTTACAATTAAAATATGCGACCTCACATACAAGGGTCTCAAAGAGCTTAGCTAGACAAGAAATGTTTGCGATGGGCCTAAAATTAGAAATATCAGACTTATTGCCCTTTTTATGCGTTGGAATAATAACACAGAGTTTCCAAGCTGGTTATCGATTTGTTTTTCAACTATGATCGATATTCTTGCTGACTGACTCTCTTTTATAGCAAAGTCCATCAGGTATTAGTCACAGAACGTTAGGATATTAGGATTTGAACTCTGGGTAACACAAGCTAATATCGGCAATAAAAATGTCCAACCTTTTCTGCAGCAATAATTAAAATTGATTACCGGTGCACCCTAAACAAACATTTTCACACTGCCTTAAAAATTTTGTTTAAGTATTTAAAAAATTTCCTACATAAATGGCAATAAAATAATTAGGTATTCAGGGATTTCTAAGGTTTTTCTAATCTTTACTCTACCTGGATATATTGTACCTTTTCCGAAAGGTTATAATCAAAAGAAAAAAAGAGGTATAATAATTTAATTAATCCTGAATTTTTGGTAATCTCAAAACATTTTTCTAATTAGAACGTTTAAAAACAAGTTTTAATTTACAAATTTAATTTTTAGCCACACATGACCCATGGTACTTAAAATTACTCACTTTTTCCTGATACCATGATACCATCCAGTAAAAGTTCAAGTAACGTTGAAGCCTTGAAAGAAATCAGAAAAATGATTTTCATGAAGTATCATGTATAGTAACCCGTAGTGTTACTTGATGCGTTTTGCCAGTTTTGCTGAAATTATTTCTTGGAAGCACAGCGTTGAAGTCTGTAATTTCGTGAAAACCGACTGCAGTCAGTTCTGCCAGCCATATTGGTTAAAAAATGCCATGGAATCGAATACCGAATAGGCCAATGTGTTCAGTTTTAAATCTCCAATTCTTTGAATTAATTTCTATTGATATTTGGGAAAACAGCTGCTCTCAGAACTGATTAAATTTTATTTTCAGAGATTACTGCAAACTTTGACCGAGTTTGTTTTGCTATAAATTCACGGGAAATTCCTAGATATACTGCTAGTCTGCTAGCACTGGCGATATCAAAATAATTTTTTGCGTAAAAGTGTAGTGGTAAGTGAATGACCAACCGAATGAACGCCGTAGACGGCGCATAGTAATTTTATTGACAATTTATTTGACAGAAGGGGAGCATCCAGCATCTCATCAGTTGCGTGGCGCGGAAGAAAATCTCCCCGCAAGATTCCACTCCTGTGCAAAGGTCACATTATGTACTTCAGAGGAACGAAAGCAAACGAGTGTTTCACGTGTCCAGCGCATGGTTACACAAACGTGGGCAGCGTGGGACGTACGCTGTTGGTGTTGGCACTGGCACTTCGGCTGGCACTGGCACGGAAAGTACGGTATACCCCTGAAGTACCGATTGCCACATCTTGTCCTTGAAGAGGCACATAGAAAGTACTGCGCGTTTACTAAATGTACGAACTAGACGTGGACCCAAATAAATGAACTTTTAATATTCATTGCCTTTCTGCAGGAAATTAGTTGGGGAACTAAATTATCTAAATTACTGCTGCTTGAATTCTTAAATGTTTTGCTATCCTCTCATTCTCACCCACATTCCAAATGAATCTCCAATGTAGCCTCATACAATCAGCTGTTCTTAAAGTTTTTGCATTCAGACATTTGTTGTGCTTTTATTGCCTACGCTGATATCATTTGGGTTATCTCTTGTGCATTGCATTATACACAGAACCAGTTCTATACAGCTAGTGGGAACTTTCGTTTTATTTGCCTGATTCGATTCGGTTCGAGTGCTAGCAATCGACAATTCTTTGTTGACGAGAAAGAAAAGTGAGAGGTCTGGCTGAGCTGGCGGCTTGCAGTGCAGTTCACAACCACAAACTGTTTAAACTCCGTAGAGGATGGAAGTACAGCTCTCGAGTTCTGTGAAGTTTCACACGACCACTAAATATTTTTTTCGTGAATAAAATTTTCCAACTTTATAAAAGTTTAGAGACATTCGTAGTGCATTAATAGCGGGCATGAAGTGATAGTGTTTTGTGGCATTAAAAAATTGCTCGACGAATTCGCGTTGTAACTAGTCTTTTAAAAAATTTATAAGTTTTGGAGTTCCAATTCTTTGGTTTTTGCAATATTAATTTAATTCACGGCAAAAGTAGAAAGTGAATTAAAATGGCCCTTCGTTGTGTGGGATTATTTATTCGCAGAGAGTTATCAACTCCTGTCGCTCTGGGACCGATCAGGTGCATTAACACCTCCCAAACAAATAGATTCCTTGAAGGCTCTCCAAATACCGTTCTAGATAAAACTATTTTAAATAGGTATAAAAATCTAGAAATTCCGAAAAATAAAGTGCAAGTGACCTACTTGTGGGTGGATGGTACTAGGGAAAATATAAGACTGAAAGATCGCGTAGTCAACTTTGTACCAAAGAATGTTGAGGAGCTTCCCAAGTGGCAGTATGATGGCAGTTCAACATATCAAGCACAAGGTGAGAACTCAGATACTACACTTGTACCTCGTGCAATGTACAAAGATCCTTTTAAGCCTGGCAAAAATGATATTATTGTTATGTGTGATACATACCAGCCTGATGGAAAACCCACTCAATCCAACAATAGACATTCTATGCAGGAAGCTGCTGATCAGGTTAGACATCACGAACCAATGTTTGGTATTGAACAAGAGTATACTTTATTGGATGTGAGCGGTAGACCATTTGGATGGCCAAATACTGGTTTTCCGGCCCCTCAAGGACCTTATTATTGTGGAGTTGGAGCGGATCGTGTCTTTGCCAGAGATATTGTTGAGGCTCATGCGATTGCTTGCCTATATGCAGGGATTGACTTTGGAGGAACCAACGCCGAAGTCATGCCAGCACAGTGGGAATATCAAATTGGTCCATCAGTTGGAATGAAGGTCGCGGACGATTTATGGGTTTCCAGGTATGTTTAAATCAGTTTTTTTATTTCTTTAATAGGTTTGTGTCATTTTGTTCGGTGAAAAATGCTTGAGAACACTAGGTAATAAAGTTATTCGTTGGAAAATATTGAAAATAGATGTATGTAGTTACCTATCTTGTGGTTTCTTAATTTTTGAGAGGTAATCTTATTTGATTCGAGTTTTGACCTTTGGCTGGGTGGTGTATCAAAAATTAACAGAAACATGTTAGGCTTTATATAAATATGCATTACGTTAAGAGATTGTATAAATCATAAAATTTTTTTTACAAAAATAAGGTAATTAACAGCTATTTCTCAATTTGGTACTCATTTTCTAACTCCCAAAGGAGTAATGTAAACATGATATTTCTTAAAATTGAGAGTGGATACAGAGATTCCCTTCATTCGTATGTTTGCCCGTCTGAAAGTCCGTTCATCTGCTAAGCACCTAAAATTTTGCCAGAATTTACCGATGGGACGAAATACAATCCCAAAGATCCTGCTTTTTCCGGGTACTTAGAATCATTGTCCTTTTAGGGAAGAAAATAGAATAAAAGTTTAAAGCTTCCATAAATAATCGATTATTTTATTACATTAATTGACATTCTTTTTGCGTTACGAGTGAGGAAAGCAGATATTGTCTTCCTCAAAAACACCGACTTCGAGTTTTTACCGGATTTTGATTTTATATTACTTTCAGTCACTGAAAAAGTGGTTTTGAAAAAATGGATATGCTATGTGTGAGGTTATGTAACTATTTGATCATCGCTTAGTCCAGCGCTGAAATTAACTGACCGATCTGGTTGAAATTGGACATCTTAAGTCCACTTGCTAGTTTCTCCAATCTCACACTAGCAAATAACGGTTTTCCTAAAACCAGTCTAAAATTATGTCAATTTTTTCGAAGACGACTAGGTATAATGATTACGAAAAATGTTTGCTTTTTTATAAGAATTGCAAACCTAACAGTATGTATTCTATTATCGGTTTTGCCTAGAAAAGTCATCTGAGAGATAAGAAATATAAAATTTCCCTTTTTACTGATTTTGTCGAGCTTTCTAGGTAATTAGGTTTTTACAATTCAACAACAGGCACTTAAAGGATTTTTCTAGAAATTAAAGTGCATTAAACACCGTACCATATTTTATTTTCCAGAGTCCTAATGATAACTACAAATTTAGATGACGATATTGAACAGTTTTAATTAAAAGTAAGAACCGTTCATAATCCCATCAAAGACTATATTCAATAAATAATCTGAGTTCGTTTTCGATCAAGGAATTGAAACTGTATTAAACAGGATATAATGTTGAAAAAAGAATTACTATTATATTAGTAGTATTTTTGTCTTATTAATAGTTAATGTTAAAATAGATATTGTAACATTTCCAAATTGCTTAGTGTGCACCTGTAACAATATTCTTGTACCATGATAAAGTTTCCGCAATGGATATTGCACCTAATGTAGTGCAGTGATCAACGTAAGAATAGAAAGATCGCAATTTTTGCAAAATTCGAAGAATCGGAAGTAGTAGTAGTCATTACGTAAATTTTTTTTATATATGATGTTGCCAAAGCTCAGGGGATGCCTATGATGCTAAAGCATAGCATTGGCAGGAAAGGAATTAAGGATTGAGGGAAATGTGTTAGGAGGTTGAGTGAAGGAGGTGTCGATGTACGCCCCGTTTGCAAGTTTCGGGATCATATGACGAGGGAAAAACAGAAGATGGTAAATTGTTCCACATTTGTGTTGTTCTGCTTAGAAAAGATTCCCGAAATTTGCCGGTACGTCCACATTTTTAGTATAGGGGTGGGAGCGACTTGTACCTCTTGTATCGCGCGTTGTCATGTGTCTACATGGAATCAGGCTAGCAATTTCGTTAGAACGATGGCCATGGAAATAGCGATAGAAGAATTACTTTAAATAAAAAGAACTAAAAACTTTCAAACGACAAATGATAGATCAAGTGACAATTATCTTATTTCTATGCTGGGTTCAACTCTAGTTAAACTCGAGGTACCTAGTGCTCGTGAGATCGGGATTTGAGTTAAGTTTCGTTATATCTAACTCTTAAAATAAAGAAGGAGAGGAAAGGCTATCTAGAGTAAGTCATGTAGGTGTGATAAACATTTTGCTTAAATATCAAATTGGACAGATTGGTTTCCTCCACGGTATACAGAATACAAGCTATGCTCGGAATAAACTCTGTTCCACCGTTTGTTAAATTCTATGCATTGCGGACACGGTACAAAACAATCGATCAGCTGAAATGTGTCAAAAACTTATTCGGCATGCCTTGTATTCTGTATACCGTGGGTTTGCTAAAGTTGTGTTTATTTCGCCTTGAGATCATAGTCGCCTCCGTAGTACTGAGATATTTGGGTGAATAATCAAAGCGTTTTTAAATAGTCAATTATTAAAATTAATAAAATAGGGTAGGACAAAGTTATATTATATTAGAAATTTCATTTGGATATATTTTTAAAACAACAAATTTAAAATATAATCAATTGTATGCAAGCAAAACTTTACGAATTTCATGTTCGAAACGCACAACCATATATAGAAAAAAGCTTACATGCAGGGTCGCCAGACTTTACACAGGCATTATCGCCAAATGGACACTAAAAAGTCGCCAAAATCGCCATTCTATTACTTTTTTGTAGCCATGATTATAGCCAAAATGTCAAAGTGGAAATCAAGATGGCAAATATGTACGTGTAAACACGGAAGTACACGATAATACTACAATGTAATGTTTTTTTATTGGGTATGCATGTATGTATGTATGTATGTATGTTTTAAGGTACGAGTAATTTCTTTAATTACACACCTTAAGTTTCGTTGGTTTTTAGTAAAGCAATCGTTACCAGCATGTTGCTTAAGCCACTAATAATATTTTTGAACTCGTTTTTACTAACGCAATTTCATTTGATTCCCACTTCACCCCAATGAAAATTAGACCCAAACATCAAAATTTAATTACACGGCTGTTATTCTGCCACCAATTCCTATCTTCGTGCCAAATATCAACTCCCTATATGAAAGAGTTTCAGAAAAAACGCCAAACAATTAAAGACTTAATAACATATATTTCATTATCTACCTATAGTTAAAGTGATTTTCAATTGTAGATGCTAACGCTTTGATCAGTGAATCCAACGCTCGTTGCACCTTATTATCTTTTAGAAGTTCAATTGTGTTTGAATCGTTTTGTATACAATAGATCGGATTTTGACTCCGTTATAGATAACTTATTGAGGATTTTTAATAAAAAAAACAGCTGTTTAGATCGCTGTTTTTATTTAAATTTGTTGGTTTTCCATCTGGTTGGTGGTTGGTTTTCGAGGGGGGAAAGATATGTGTCTTCCATGCACTGAGGCCTATAGTGGCCCGTTGTACGCCGCACGTTGAATTGGATAATCCGATTATAATCTGATTTCTTAACTTCTGCTAAATCTTCGCAGTAGTATGTTCCTAAGATTCTAAATCTTCTTTGTTAGGGCTGGGCATTGGCCGAGAACGTGTAATACGGTCTCGTCTTCTTCCCCACATCCCCTGCATAGACTAGTATTCGCCCTTCCCATTTCTATGGCATGCGCCCTTAGTCTTGCATGTCCTGTCACAAGGCCAACAAGAAGTTTCAGTTTGCCTTTGTTAAGCTTAATGATCTTTTCAGATTCATGTACATTGAGAGTTCCCCAAAACCCCTTTGTGTGTCCGGCGATATCGGATCATTCCCGTTTTTCCTTGTTCCTCCTCGTTACCCATTCCATGGTTTCTTTTTTTATTACCTGGATGGGTATGCTCAGGTTGAGCATTATTGGAGTGTCCCCATTTGCGCCTCTCCGCGCCAGATCATTTGCTTTTTCATTTCCTGGGATGCCACAGTACCCCGGTACGTATATTAGGGTGACATCATTTTGACTCCCTAGCTGCGTTAAGGTCTGTTTACATCCCTCTATCGTTTTGGATCTTACCTCGGCGTTAGTTAGAGATTTGATGGACGCCTGGCTATCCGTGCATATTTCAATCCTAGAGGATCTTACTCCCCGTTCTATTAGCTGTTTAGCTCCTATCTCTATCGCTGCGATTTCACATTGAAGAACCCAGGAGGAGTCGTTTACCCTCCCCATAACTCCAGGTTTAGTTCCTCGCACGATATTCCAAAACCACAGCCACGCTCGCATTTTGAGCCGTCTGTGTAACGTAACGTAGAATTTTAGTGGAGTAATGTTTAGAATGACCTCCAAGGCCCTTTTAGGTGTTGACCTGGTAGCCCCCGTTATGCCTAGACAGCACATACGTTGGGCCTGGTCTATAATCTTCTGGTTTCTGCCCACCTCTATCGCCTTCCACAAGACTATCGCTCCGTGCGTTATCATGGGTCTGATTACACATGTGTATATCCATTTTATAATATGGGGTGATAGTCCTCATACTTTACCTATAGCATTTGTACACGTCCAGAAAGCTCTTACCGCTTTGTTTTTCTTCTCGTGTAGGTGCCTCGCCCAATTTAGTTTCCCGTCCAGCAGCACACCCAGAAATTTGGCCTCATTTTTTAAGGTTAATCTCGTGTTTCCGATGCACGGGGGGAACTATCTTTCTTAATTTGTGTCTTCTGGTGTAGCAGCAGAGTTCCGTTTTATTTGGGTTTATCTTCAGTCCACAATCCTGCGCCCAAGAGGTTGACGTGTCGATTGCTTCTTGAAGTAAATATCCCAAATTTTCTTCAAACTTACCTCTGACTACTATCGCTAGATCGTCCGCATAACATGTTACGTGGAGACCTTTTTCTGATAGGGTTTCAAGTAGTTCGTCAATCACTATCAGCCACAGGAATGGTGAAAGAATCCCTTCTTGTGGAGTACCTCTATTTACCCGTGCCGTTAGTTGCTCATTACCGAAACTTGTAATTATAATTCGGTCTTCCAGCATGGACTTGATCCACTTGATTATACTGTGATCTGTCCCTTTTTCTCTCAACCCGTAAAGAATCTTATCGATTCTGACGTTGTTGAAGGCCCCTTCTATATCAATGAAGCAGCTTAACGCTACTTCTTTGTACATCAATACCTTTTCCATTTGATGTACTAGGCTATGTAGAGCGGAATCAACCGATCTACCTTTCATATATGCATGTTGACAACTTGATAGTTGGGTTATGCCTATCTGTTTCCTTACCTCCCATTCTATTAGTCTTTCTAGACTTTTCAGTAGGAATGATGTAAGGCTAATTGGTCTATAAGCATTTGATGTGCTATAGTCCGTCTTATTTGGTTTGGGTAGGAATACTACCTTTGCCACTTTCCAGATTTTAGGAGTGTAACTGAACTTTAGGCACGCTCTAAAAAGTAGGGTGAGTCTGTTCCATAGTTCCGTAGTTGTTAGCATGATGGGATATATCCCATCCCTAACATTTTAGCAAATAAACAAATTTATTAAGATTTGAATAACATTATTCTCAAAAACGTTATTTGTTAGTGTTTAATAAGTACCTCGATCTTAATTGTATAATACTATATTTATATTAAGTCTTAATATGTGATATTTTTTATTTAACAACGTTTACAACTGTTTTATTATCATCTAATGAAAATTTCTTAGCTTCCAATTTCTAAAGAGAGATTGGAATCATACAATGAAACATTAAAGTGCCTTTTATCGTTATAGCGTTTTGAAAACGTATTGATAACGTTTTATCTCCTCCATACTGATCATTTGTTGAATAGCGACACTTTATATTAGGTAGCACTTCTCTCGCCTCTTTGGGTGTACGAATAGAATTATTTACCCTTTGAAGACTAGCTCTAGCAGCAAGTCGTTTTAACGTTCCACCTATTCCATCACATGGTCTCTTGTCATGGGAGCTCGTGCCGCCACCTGAAGTTTAAAAGTCGCCAAAATCCGCTAAATTGAAAAGTCAAAATCGACAGGTGCGTCGAGCCACACCCCCACCACACGGAAAAGAAAAAACGTGTGGATATATGTATGTATATGATGTAAATATTATGGATAAATAAATAACCTATTTTGAAGTAATGTTTTTCCCGTTAATTAATTTTGTGCTCTTAAAAAACCGATCCCAGAACTATGTGCTTTCCAATAAGTTGATCCCGGAATTATGTGCTGCAAACAAAAATCAATTCATGCTCCCAAAAAAATGATCGAAGAATTATGTACTCACGAAAAAACCGATCCGAGAGTTATGTGCTTTCCAAAAAATTTATCCCGGAATTATGTGCTCTCGAAAAAATCGATGCAGGAATTATGTGCTTCAAGTGAAACTCTGTGCTGCTGCTAAAAAATCGATCCAGGAATTATGTGCTCTCGAGAAAATCGATCTACGAATTGAGTGCATCAATAAAAATCATCCATGGATTTTCCGCTCTTAAGAAATCAATTGAGGAACTGTTTTTTTAAATAATGTTGAATAAATAATTCCTGTTTAATTTATTAGAGATCACAAACTTACTGAATGATTTTTTAAATACACAAATTTCCTGAAAACGCTCTATATTTCTTTACTATCTATTTTCTTCTACTTTATTATTGGGCCCTATTCTGTAATTTTTCGTAAAATGGTATTTTATGTTATGTCTAGGCGATAACATAAAATTCTTCAAAAAATTAAAATTAAATTTTATAATAATTCGTATTCTGTCATGGTTGGATAAAATAATTTTATGAAACATTTTATGGACACGTAACATAAAATATTTAGTACATTCTGCGTGAATTCTTTTACTTTTGAACAGGTGATCGGTCGATTTTTCAATGACAATAAATATATGTATTTCAATTTAAAGTAAAAGCGCCGGTGATTTGTTTTAGGAGTTAGGATAAGGGTACCGCCCGGGAGTTGATTAGAACTCTCTTGGTTTATATTTACTTATTTTATCGATATTCATTTTTTAAATGCCAACCGGCCCAACCCTCAAAGGCCTAGGACCGAAAAATCGGAAAAAGGGTGGTTTTCGGTTTTGGGTGATGGCAAAAACAGAAAAAAGGGTGTTTTTAGATTTTGGGATTTTTGCGTAAACTCCATAAGTAATCAAAAACAAAATGAGTACGACAGGTAAAAAAATTGTCCAACGTGATGAGCTCGCGAAAAAAACGGAAAACACGAAAAACAAAGGCAAAAGCATAGTATAATTATAAATAGTAGGCAAGCTTCGAACAAAACGGCAAATATTTCCTGGCACTTAATTCTATTTTTTATTAAATTGGTAATGCCGTTGTAAATAATTTATATAAACTCTTCTTCTATTGGTTTCAGCTTCTTGTCCTTTGGTCTTGCTCTACGAATAAAGAACGAAAGGAAGGGCCTATATGAAAATTTGCTGAAGCAAATTTTAAAATGGTATAGGTTTTTATTAACCCAAATGGAAAACTACATTGGTGCAGTCAAAGAAAAATTTTACTGCAGAGGTTCTTTTTAACAAATTTAATAATTTTGGCGCGCACTTTAAATTAAATAACGCAAAATTTATCTTTGAACACTAATTTTTTAAAACACTTGCTTTTAAATTTCCACATTTGATTTTAATAAAATAAGTCAATTATACAAATTTCTTCAGCCGATTTATGAGGGCATTTGAAATGTTTAAAATAGACTTATTTTATTAAAATCAAATGTGAAAAATTTAAAAACAGGTGTTTTAAAAAAAATAGTGTTCAAAAAAATTATTTTAATTTACGGGCCTCCTAGGCTGTCCAAAGCAAGTCTGATCAGCATGGAGTATGGAGTCCATGATGGAACTGTATATAAACTCAAGCACAAGTACTTTCACAATGGAAATAGAAATGTCAAATCGTACGTCAGTCACATAAAAGATTCATTAAATTACCTGCTGAGGTAATTATTATTATATGTTATGAGCTCATAACAGGAAAAATTTTATGTTATGAACATAACATAAAATAAAAATAGGATTTTAGGAAATTATTTTATGTTATGGCCTAACATAACATAAAATGATAAAATTTTCATGACAGAATACGGCCCATTATTACATTAAAATTTATTTTATGCATTTAAATTACGGATATTCCTAAACCACATAATTAACACATAATTATTATTCGCTTAAAAATTGTTCTAATGTAGTTTTAATGGCGCGTGGGTGTAGCTCGACGTCGAGCATCGTCCACGTTGACTGAATTTAAAAAAAGTCTCGTATCTTTTTCAATTTCAAAGTTATAGCAATATATTTGAGATATTTTTAGAGCACATAATTAGCAGAAGGTAAAAAATTTATTTCAGTGCCATATGTGTGGTAGGGGGTGTGCCTCGACGTCGCCCTGCACCCCCTCCCCCCACTAAAAATTTAAAAAATATATATATATTATCGAGCACATAATTATTGACTTAGCACATTATTCTTATATAGTTCTTTTCTCATTTCCGTGTGGTGGGGCGTGTGGCTCGACGCACCTATAATCGACAACTAAACGACAAATCCTTATAGTAAATTGACTCTTTAAAATCTTAGAGTATTGTACACATAGTTTTTTTTAGTTTAAACATTTTTTAGTTGTAATTATTGCAGCTAACTCTAAATATAAATATAGCATTATACAATTAAAAAGGTATGCAATTAAGAAGGTTCTTATTAACTACTTACAAATAACGTTTTTAAGAATAATGTTATTGAAATCTTAATAAATTTGTTTTTTTATTTGCTAAAATGTTTTTTTTTTTAAATTGTTTATAAAGTCTTATTTGCTAACAAGTAATATTATTTGATTAAAACAATGAAAAATATAGAATAATCATTAATATTGCTGAGAAAAACGATACGGGGTAAGAGAATGAGGCGTGCGATGGAAACCACGCGCCGATACGACGCGCCGCACTGGATAAATTAATTTATTTCTGGAAGTAAAAATAATTCCTCCATTAATTAAAAATATGTTTTTTATAGAAAATCGGAAGTAGAATACGATGGTTGTACTAAAAGCCTGCTACGAAGGTGGGGCAATATCAAAAAATCGATTTTAACATTTTATTTGTTTATAACAATAGGAAGTTGTTAATAATTTGTATTGACGATATTTTTTTTAGAAAACTCATTCTTTTAGCTTTAAAATGAAAAAAGACAGAAGTTTCTACCGTCAATAGAACCGGAGTTATACATTTTTGAAAATAAGTCTTGAAGCAAAAAATCACGAAATTCTCGAAATTTGGATCCAAAAAACAAAAAAATCCTCGAACCAAGTATCTCTTTTTTTCGATATAAAACCCGAAAAAAACATTTCAGCCAAATCAAAAATGTATCGGTCGGAAAGGTGTTCGGTTTGTAAAAGAATGACTCACATATATATATATATATATATATATATATGCAGGATCTGAACTAGACAAAAAAAATTGTATGGCAGGGGGGGGGGGGGTGGCCAATCTCAACCGTTTGGAAGTTACAGAGTGATTCATAAATTTCTGTTTTTCAAGGTATGCACACTAATCTTTAATTTTTATCTCTTGATCTACCTAACACAGCCACATCAAACAAATGCTAAAAAACTACTATTCCAATGACCTTTCCAAAATTGTCAATCATGTTGAGCTAGCTCCCACCGTTGCAGGTACAGTCAGTTCTAAAAGTGCAAAAAATGGTTTGCGATTACCTAAATTTCAATATTTTTCCAAATTTTCTCGGAAATTTATGTAATCAGTACACCTCTTTTTTCTTGTTATTAGATTGCCCATCTTATTACCTTTCCAAACGGTGCAACATGGATAGACAAAGGATTAGAAAAACCGTATCCTTAGAAATCCCTGACTACCTAATTATTTTATTGCACTTTAGGTAGGAAATTCTTTAAATAAACAAAATTTTTAAGATAAAGGGTCGAAAATGTTTTTTTTGGGCTAACAGGTAATTAATTTTAATTATTGCTGCAAAAAAGTTATAAAAATGTTAGTGTAATTTTGTTTTATTGTCGATATTAGCATGTGTTAGCCAGAATTCACATCCCTGTTACCTTGCCTTTTGTTACTCGTACCTGATGAAAATTTTGCTATTAAAAGGGTCAGTAAACAAGAATTATTATCATAGTTGAAAAACAAATCAATAAGTACTGGTATTTTTAAGTGAAAATTATTAAAAATTGGTAGAATTTACTTTTGAGGAATACGCGGATATTATTTACATTTATGGTATATTAGACGGAAACGAGAGAGTGGCTGTACTGGAATATCAAAGGAGATACCCTAATCGGCGAGCACCCCAAAGAGGGGTATTTACACGAAATTTCCGAAGGTTAAAAGAAACAGGAAATGTAACTTAACACGACATGGAAACATGACCCGAAACTTCGGGAACTTCTGCCGACGTCGAGCAGCAAATAATCACTATCGTGAGGCAGGACCCTGAGACGAAACGAGTCGAAAGGCGATTAGGAGTATCGTCATCTAAGGTTTGGAGTGTTATTCATCGAGGGGTATTTCGTCCATATCACCATCACCCAGTCCAAGGACTACTGGGAGGAGATTCCGAGAGAAGACTGAAATTTCGCATTGACGGCAGAGCGTTTCTGGACCGAATTCTGTGGACGGATGAATGTCAATTCACCAGGAATGATATCACGAACTTCTTGGACAATACACTACCAGATCTAATAGAGGAGAACCCTATGGATAATTTCAGGGGAATATTTCACCAACACGATGGAGTACCAGCGCATACGGCTAACATTGTGAAGATTATACTAAGTCAGGGGTGGCCAACCCGCATGCGGCCCGCCTTGACCATTTTTCCGGCCCTTCAGATTTATCACACTTTTACAAAATATATTTATTTTATAATGGCCAAAGAAGTGAAAACCAATGTATTAAATAAATACATTATTTGTGCATCCATCGGAAGTAGAATACGATGGTTGTACTAAAAGCCTGCTACGAAGGTGGGGTAATATCAAAAAATCGATTTTAACATTTTATTTGTTTATAACAATAGGAAGTTGTTAATAATTTGTATTGACGATATTTTTTTTAGAAAACTCATTCTTTTAGCTTTAAAATGAAAAAAGACAGAAGTTTCTACCGTCAATAGAACCGGAGTTATACATTTTTGAAAATAAGTCTTGAAGCAAAAAATCACGAAATTCTCGAAATTTGGATCCAAAAAACAAAAAAATCCTCGAACCAAGTATCTCTTTTTTTCGATATAAAACCCGAAAAAAACATTTCAGCCAAATCAAAAATGTATCGGTCGGAAAGGTGTTCGGTTTGTAAAAGAATGACTCACATATATATATATATATATATATATATATATGCAGGATCTGAACTAGACAAAAAAATTGTATGGCAGGGGGGGGGGGGGTGGCCAATCTCAACCGTTTGGAAGTTACAGAGTGATTCATAAATTTCTGTTTTTCAAGGTATGCACACTAATCTTTAATTTTTATCTCTTGATCTACCTAACACAGCCACATCAAACAAATGCTAAAAAACTACTATTCCAATGACCTTTCCAAAATTGTCAATCATGTTGAGCTAGCTCCCACCGTTGCAGGTACAGTCAGTTCTAAAAGTGCAAAAAATGGTTTGCGATTACCTAAATTTCAATATTTTTCCAAATTTTCTCGGAAATTTATGTAATCAGTACACCTCTTTTTTCTTGTTATTAGATTGCCCATCTTATTACCTTTCCAAACGGTGCAACATGGATAGACAAAGGATTAGAAAAACCGTATCCTTAGAAATCCCTGACTACCTAATTATTTTATTGCACTTTAGGTAGGAAATTCTTTAAATAAACAAAATTTTTAAGATAAAGGGTCGAAAATGTTTTTTTTGGGCTAACAGGTAATTAATTTTAATTATTGCTGCAAAAAAGTTATAAAAATGTTAGTGTAATTTTGTTTTATTGTCGATATTAGCATGTGTTAGCCAGAATTCACATCCCTGTTACCTTGCCTTTTGTTACTCGTACCTGATGAAAATTTTGCTATTAAAAGGGTCAGTAAACAAGAATTATTATCATAGTTGAAAAACAAATCAATAAGTACTGGTATTTTTAAGTGAAAATTATTAAAAATTGGTAGAATTTACTTTTGAGGAATACGCGGATATTATTTACATTTATGGTATATTAGACGGAAACGAGAGAGTGGCTGTACTGGAATATCAAAGGAGATACCCTAATCGGCGAGCACCCCAAAGAGGGGTATTTACACGAAATTTCCGAAGGTTAAAAGAAACAGGAAATGTAACTTAACACGACATGGAAACATGACCCGAAACTTCGGGAACTTCTGCCGACGTCGAGCAGCAAATAATCACTATCGTGAGGCAGGACCCTGAGGCGAAACGAGTCGAAAGGCGATTAGGAGTATCGTCATCTAAGGTTTGGAGTGTTATTCATCGAGGGGTATTTCGTCCATATCACCATCACCCAGTCCAAGGACTACTGGGAGGAGATTCCGAGAGAAGACTGAAATTTCGCATTGACGGCAGAGCGTTTCTGGACCGAATTCTGTGGACGGATGAATGTCAATTCACCAGGAATGATATCACGAACTTCTTGGACAATACACTACCAGATCTAATAGAGGAGAACCCTATGGATAATTTCAGGGGAATATTTCACCAACATAATGGAGTACCAGCGCATACGGCTAACATTGTGAAGATTATACTAAGTCAGGGGTGGCCAACCCGCATGCGGCCCGCCTTGACCATTTTTCCGGCCCTTCAGATTTATCACACTTTTACAAAATATATTTATTTTATAATGGCCAAAGAAGTGAAAACCAATGTATTAAATAAATACATTATTTGTGCATCCATGTATTCAAACATAACTGTCGAAATTATGAGAAAAAATTATCTTTGATTTTAAAATAATATTCTTGCCAATATATGACAGATATTTCCTGTTTTATTTATCTGGCGCAAAAAGTTGTTAGCACTTTTGGTTCAACTTACACCTGCGAATCGTTTTTTTCGAAAATGTAATTGACCAAAAACAAAACACGCTCAAACATAACGGACGCTAATCTACAAAAACAATAACGATGTGCAAATACCCAAATTGAGATCGATTTGCAAAAGCTAAGTGAAAGAGTGCAGAAACAAATATCGCACTAGTAAAACAAATATTTTTTAATGATTTCATTTTTAGTGTTATCTATTTCTTTACAATGTGCATTTAGTATAATTATATTATATTAACTATGTTTACATGTAAGAATGATAGTAAACACAATAATAATAACTCATTATGTTTCAATTTTTCACCCCAAAAAATGTCCATGGTGAGTCAAAATCTAATATGGGGATATATAATTTTATATGCGGCCCGCGGAGTTATGATGCATTTCCAAAGTGGCCCGCAAGTTTATTTGGGTTGGCCACCCCTGTACTAAGTGAACAATTTCTTAACCGCTGGATTGGACGAGGTGCACCGATTCCTTGGCCTATTAGATCTCCAGACCTTAACCCATTGGACTTTTTCTTATGTGGAATAATGAAGGGTGATGTTTATTCAAGCCCTGTTAACACTAGGGAGGATTTAGTTAGCCGAATTGGGAATGCAGCGACGAAAATACGGGAGAGGCTGGCTGCAACATGCCTTAAACAGGGACTTAGAAGGAGATTGTTGAAATGCATCGAAAGTGGCGGTGGACATTTTGAACGGCTTTTGTTACTTTTCAAGATTAATTGTAATTATTTTTAAATTCAATAAAAATCATTTTAGAATTAATTTGAGCTTAATTTCTTTAATTTGTTGATCTTTATAATATTCTCCGATAGGATTTCTACGTATAAATTTCTACATATTTTCTCTACGTGGAAATGTTGCACCTTTTTGAAAAGGTAATAAGATGGGCAATCCAATAAAAATAAAAGAGAGGTGTACTAATTATTATACATGAATTTCGGAGAAACTTTGGGAAAATTGGTAATCTGAAATTTAGGTAACACATTTTTGAAAAATATTGTATATTAATAAAAATACTTAAACATGAGTTCGTACAAAATTATATAAGATATAAAACTAATCATTATAATTAATAATAAACTAAAAATAAATTGATTTTCTTTATTATTCACATGAAAATAAAGTTGTTTTGTAGACTCAGTTTTGCCCGACTGAAAAATGACAAAATTGAAGTCATAAGCCGAAGAACTTTAATACTTTGTCCACAGTCCTTTAGCAGCAATAACTTGTTGAATGCACCTGGGCGTGCTTTCTATTTAATCAGGTTAAAGAACGCAAAGAATAAAGCGTACAAGTAATATCTACCATATCAAAATCCTTTACAATCTGAGAATTATAAAAGGTTAAGAAAGGAGTATAATTGTCTTCACAGATTTCTTTTTAGACATTATATCTGGAATGTAGAAGGAGATATTCAATCTATTTCCCGAGCTTTTTGGACAATTGTTAGATTTAAATAATCGTCTCCCGGCATTCCTCTTCAGATAGAATATAATGAGCTCATATCAGGTAATATTCAGGAGTGTTGCAATTTTTTTTTCAAAATCTTTCTATATTTCTTTAGTTCTTTCGATTATTGAATATGTTGTGTAGTCTCCTTACACTTCATTTCACTGTAATCGGGTTGGGTCTGCTCAGAAAACTTTTACATGTTATGCTCTTAGAAAGACGAACTGGGTGAATAGGCAGTGGTCATATTTAGCTAGATGCAGGTTATTGGGTTTGCAACCGTTAGAAAGTAAACGTTTAATTTCTTCAATTACTTTTGTCAGTGATATTCTTTGTTATCAAATTTGTTCTCCACAATTAGTTGCACTACTGAATATTTACAGAATTTCCTATTAAACGTAGAAACGTCCAATGGCACAGAACTTCTTTTGGTCAACATGAATACATTACCAATTGTTCTAGGCTTTTTAATCTCTTTTGTCAATCTGTAGATCTCTCGTATAGTCGATTAAAATTTAATTGTATTCATTCAGATTTATTAATGTTATTTTTCTTTTAATGGAATAGATTTATGCATATTTTATTTTTATACTTACATTTTATTATTATTGGTAGTCTTTATTATATGAATTTATTATTACAATATATGATTTTGTCTTAGTTTGATTTGTTAATCTAATTGTTAGCCTATAGTGAGATATTTTTTAAATAAAAACTTTAATTCGATATATTTGCTATCATATTTTATTAAATAAATTGATTACGTTTTTACATTTATTGTAGCTTTTAAAATTCTTAGTTTGGTCAAATAAGACATTATTGTATAATTTATAAATTTATTTTCCTAATACAAATTACCAATGTTTATAAAATTTAACTCAGATTATATACATATATAAATTTATGAGTCACCATGTAACTCCCCCGCCACAAAATTTTTTGTTTGGCTAGGTGAGATCTATCACCCCACTTATTTTAACACAGCACATCTGAAAAACCCTATATATACAGGGTGTCTCAGACCACCCGTACCACCCTAATATCTATAAAAAGTTCATCGATAAAGGGAAAAAGAAAAAATACGAGTCTAATAATTTAAAAAAAAAAAATTGCCATCCTCAACCCAACCTGGAGATGAGGAGGGGGATAACTTAAAAAAATTAAACGGGAACCCTTATTTTTTATTGCAGGTTCGTATTCTTTGCGTAAACGTGATCAACTTTTCCTTTTTAAAAATTTTAATTTTTTGAGATTTTGGAGGGATAAAAATGAAAATTTTGGAAATTTAAAGATTTTTTAAAAGTGCTTGGTTTGTACAGGGAATCTAAGAAAATTTTGTGAGAATTGTTTTCTTAGAAAATTTTGGATAAAAAACGTTTTTTAGAAAATGTTGCATATAAAAAATTTTCAGAAAGTTTGGTCAGATTCCCTGAAGAAATCGAAGCACTTCTAACCATTTTCGACTAAAAAATCTTTAAATTTTCAAAATTTTCAATTTTGTCCCCTCAAAAATCTCAAAAAGTGACGTTTAAAAAAAAATTTTCTGACAAAAGTTGTTCACGTTTACGCAAAGAATATGAATCTGCAATCAAAAAATAAGTTAATGCAGCTACAACCATGTGCATGATCATGGGCTTCGCCCGATCGCACGGTTAGCTTTGCTCCATGTCGTCGTCGTTAGGTGTTATAAATTTTACATGTACGCATTTACAATTATCAGTTTTTAGAAAATGGCTGGTTTAAGTTATACGTGGCCTGGTTATAATTATTTGGGTCCGGGTAATGATATTTATAGTGAAGAAGATGTAGTAAATTCAACAGACTTTGTGGCATACCTTCATGATTTGGAGTATACTTCAGCAACGCGCAGTGAAGGTATAAGAGAAGCCGATAGACAAGCAATCTATAGTTTTCTACAAGATTTCAGAGAGAACGGACGTATATCTGACATCGCGGGTGTATTAGGACTTGGTGTGAAATATGGTGTGGAGAGTGTTGTTGGTGTTCAATATCCAAGTATGAGTAAGGATAATAAAAATTTAAATTGGAATAATTACTTATTTGCTGAACGTGAAAGACATATTGCTCACTTGTGGAGATCAGCAGATAAAAGTTAACTTGTTAATTATCAAGGATTTAAAGCAAGTCTTGAAATAAAAAGGTTATATGAAGAATATCGATCTGGTGGACATTATTATAAGCAATTACATGCTAATTGGAATGCTAATAATCCAAATAAAATTGTAGAAGAAAAACCAGTTCAAGAGACTCAAGCTGGACCCAGTAACAAGAGACCTCCCGATTCCGGAGGTAGTCCCAACGCCGATTCCTTCAAACTACCTAGACTTGAAGAAACTGGTGCAAATGCAGACTTAGGCATACAAGATATTCCTCTTACACCTGAAACAGCTGCAATACTTGAAGGTATCTTGGGTAATCTTGATACTGGTACTATTTCTGAGGGAGCTGATCGTGCATCGGAGGCAAGTGAAGCGGTTTTGCCTATGGATATTGATCCGAGTGTGCAACGTGGTTCGTCGAGAGGTCCCAACGTGGGCGCTCGTTCAGGAGCAACTGGAGTCAAGCCCGCTAATGGAACGTCGTCGAAATCCATTTCAGATTTGACATAGATTAGACCTAGTGAACCGGGATCGGAAAATAAATTAACATTTAGCAAAACACGAATTTTAATTTCTTATGGTTATAGTACTGAAAATATTCAGTTGGGGATCCAGATTTAGTCGAAAACGTTACAACTTCATTGGCATTGATTCCTGTTCATTACTTACCATTTTATTTAAGTCATTCTGAATTTGAAGCTTTACCAATGGGTTCTGCTATAACAAGCGTAGAATGTAAAATAACTCCTTTGGGAACTAGAACGGCTTTCGATACTGGTACGACATTAAGTGGTACAGCAACATCAGAATATGTACCTATAGGTATGGTTTGCGAAGGTATTATTGCAATTTTATGGACGAAATAAGGAATATACAGTAGATGCAACGAATCCAATGGAACCAATAGGTGTGAAATCAATAAATCCTGTAGAGATGGCAAAGAAATATTTCCAACATATTAGATGTAATGCCCTTTGTGTACCTCAACATATAAATGAATATTTTGTGCACGAATGGAATCGACCTAGTAATCCTGATGCGCACAAATACCCTAAATATATGGTACATAATTATAGAGTAGCTAGGGCTATCGGGAAAGAAATTGTTCATTATAAGTACAAATTTAAAGATGTTACTATAAAAACTATGAAAGATCATTTTGTTCCGTGGAATCGAAATAAAAATTCTGTTGAATCGACTTTTCCACGACCACGTTCAATGGCCTTACAATTTTTCGAATATAATGGCAAACCGGCTATAGGTGATGTTGGGCTGGGTGCTGATAAAAGTGCCTATACAGTTATCAATCAAGTTCAAGAGAATTATTATAGAAAAATTGACAACTATGGAAGTTTCCATCCGGGGCGTGGCGCTACGTCATTTGACGCAACCACAATTGCATATTGGTTTAGTTGCTACGCCACAATTAAACCCAGCAAATAGTAATATTAGTTATCTTAATAGTGCGTGTTATTACAAAATAGAGTGCAGCTGCTTCGTGACTTTCAATTTAAATTCCGCATTTTAAACAAATAAAATGATAAGTTGGCCTTTAGAAGTCACGTTTATTGAAAATACATCGCAGAAATATACCGACGGTCAATGTTTGTTCGGGAATACCGACACTGGCAGTGGAAATGTTGAAACATATAACGTCAACGATGATAATTATTCAGACAGCAACGACGATGATTTTACGATTTTAAATGAAAATGCAAAATATCTAAAAATGTAGATATAAATGAAATAAAATTGTTTGCTTTATTTAAGAAATTATATTATATTTTTTTAATAAAAAATATTGGATATGGTTTTTTTTACATCAAATACATCATTATTTGATAATATTATTACTGGTGTTCTAGTTGCATCTGATTGGTATTTCACTTTTGCATTAAATGTATCTAATCCCAGTATCATTTTAAGAGTTTCTGCTGCACACGATTCCATTACAGGTTCGTTCCATAATATGATACGCCGATCCACACACTCCATCATGGGGAAATTACAATACCTATTAAAATAACCCATTTGCCCGAAATTAATACAATAATGCATAAAACAATCAAAAAAGAAATTTTTTCCCCCATTTGGCGGAGAAAGTATAAGAATTGAATTTTTTTTTGGAATGCGCTTATCAATTACATTATATAAATCTAATAAAAATTTATAAATTCTTACATAATTAGAATCAAATTGAAATTGTAGTAAATTATCTAAAATATTTACTGATTCTTTAACACTATAATAATAATCATTAATATTGCCTAATGGTGCACTAAAAATTAAATTTTGAGGTTCACACGATTTGAAATAATTATACAATGCTATAAAAGATAGTTCGTTATAAAAATTGTTAACAATACGAATACAATTCTTAATTAATGTTGAATTCAAATCAAAAAACTTATGCCTAGACTTCAACCAAATACTCGTCGAAAAAATATTTGTTATGGGCGATGTTGGTCGCTCTTGTAAGAATTGTATGATTTTGTCGCCTTTTCCTCTTTTCGTAAATTGGGGACTTTTTTCAAGTCCGCTGCAACTTGAACCAGTAACTTCTGAATAGTTATCTCCTTCGGGTCTACACCGGACGAAGTTAAATATCTTTTGGCAGATTGCAAATCTTCCCGTAGTCGTAGATGTCCAATTTGATGACTCGATAACCAGACTCGTCCGGTGAGCTCCAGGTGGTGACAACGTCGTTCATCCTTCTCGCTATACTCTGCGAGATGAGTCCAATGTTCGACTGATATGTCGAAATTGGAAACAACTCGTCTAGAGTATCTTTTCCCGAAGAATTGCCCTGAACCGTTTGTTGATTTGAAAATTGATGAGAAGGAACATCTGCAATTAAGAAATAATTAAAAATTTAATTAATTTGTATTATAGAATATTTACCTGCAGCTACTGTTTGAATAGGCACAGTCGTGGACGACGTGCCAATGGTCGGTGGTGGAATACGAGCAAGATGGTCCCAGTAAATTCTGAATGAATTTCTCGAGAATCCAATTTGAAATCTCCTCCGGTATGGATCGCTCCGTACACATCGTGTATGATGGACTTTCTTGGAGCCGTTTACGAAATGCATCAACGAACAATTGTCTAATACGGTCTTCTGCGTTTTTAGGGCGCTTAAAAAGTACGACACCCCTTGTTGCATCATAAAGAGCATCCTCTTCGCTCCTAACTGACGCTCCCGAAGTGCTTCCATCTGAGTCCTTTTGATCATATCCATTAGGTTGAGTAAAATTTCGTCCGTCCAAATTACCATTAAAAATACTCGGTTCCTCCGCTTTCGTCCGGACCACCTATATTTTTTTAGCAAATCTCATAGAAAATGTATTTCTGAGCGTGACTTTTGAAAAAAATATTATATATGGTTAATTATCGATTGTTTAAACAACTTTAAGTATAGAATGATTATATTCAGGACACTTAGAAATAATGTATCTTTCAGCGCCAAGTCTCCGAACTATACTTTCTGTATTGATTTACTTCTGTCCTCTAAAAATACTTTGATCTCTTAATTTTTATGTGCTGTATATTTCGGGTACACAACACTTACCACTAGAATCAAATATTTAAACAACTTCAGGTACAGAATGGTTATATCCAGGACTCTTAGAAATAATGTATCTTTTAGCGTCAAGTCCCGGAAATATATTTTCTGTATTTTATTCACTCTTGTCCTCTGAAAATACTTTAATTTCTTATTTTTATATGCAGTATAATTCGGGTACATTTTGTAAATAATTTTTCAAAAGCTGAGTATCAAATGTTTAAACACCCTCAAGTACTGAATGTAACAGTATTTCTATTTATATAATAACTCCAGAGTCTCCTGATAATTTTTTTAAATATAATTGAATATAACTCACATGAAAAACAGAGAAAATAATTATCTAAATTATTTTAAGTGTCCTGGATATGATCAATATCCAGGACACTTACAAAAATTTAGATAATTTTTCTCTGTTTCTCATGTGAGTTATATTCAATTACATTTTTAACAAATCGATCAAGAGACGTTTGATTTATTAACCGACTTCCCTAAAACAAAGAGGTTCTAAGTTCGACGCGTATTTTTATTCTTTATGTCTGACCGGGCATAACTCCGTAACGCATCGACCGATTTTGATGATTCTTTTTTTGTTGGGTAGAGTATGTCCACCGATTGGTACCAAAAAAAATGGTGTAAAAAAAATTTTTGGTAGGGTGAGGGTGGGGGGTGTGGATGGAACCTAACTTTGAAACGCGTGGTCCGATTTGGATGGTTCTTTTTTTGTTGTACAGAGTATGATCCCCCATTGCTAATAGGAGAAAAAAATTTGGCCTAAGCTGGGGGGAGGGGTAGTCTAACTTCGTAACGCGTGGACTGATTTGGATAATTCTTTTAATAGAAGAATAATTTGGTCCTATGGGAGTGGTGGGGGAGAAGGAGGGGTAGTAACTTCGTAATCCGATTTCGATGATTCCTTTTCTGTTCGGTAGAGTATGTTCCTTTATTGATACCATGAGAAAAAAATTTTAGTGGAATGGTGGTGGGGTAGGGGGTTAAACCTAACTATTTAACGCGTGAACCAATTTGGATGGTTCTTTCTTCCTTGTATGGAGTAGAAGACAAAAAAAAAGTGAAAAATAAAATAGTTTTTAAAAAAAAGTTGTTAAGTTTGTTTGATTTGCACCGACTTCAAAATGTCGTAATAGATATAAAATTAAAAATTATTTTATGCATTTTAGGGCTTTTTGTGAAGTCGGTTCAACTTTTTTTTAAAAAACTATTTTATTATATAAATAGAAATAGTGTTTTTCCTATTATTTGCTAAATGATTGAACACTTTTTAACTGATTTCTATTAGACACTAATTAGAAGCGACTTCTATCAATAGACCTTTTTTGAAATTAAATTCAATTCAACTTTTAATTATTTATTATGTTATCTATTAATCTATTATAATTAAGTTGTTTTCAGCACATTATATTTTACAATGACATATTTGCATTGTTGCAGAGTGGCAATTTAGGTAATTTGTGTAAATTACCAATAGATATATAGACCATATAGATAGCTTCTTTTTCGTCACCAGTCCATTTATTCATCCTCTTTAATATTGGTGTAGTTAAAATTAAAATAATATTATAAAAAAAAAGTTTCTTGAAGAAAAAAAGTTTCTTTAAGAAAAAAAGTTTTTTCCTTACTAGAATGGTTTTTCAAAGTACTTGGAGTTGGGTTATCATAATCAGGTGAATCATAATCAGGTAAATCATATACAATATCATCAGGCACGTCATTACCGTATGAGTAGACAAATCACCATTTCCGTCCTCTACTAGATGAATAGATGTAAGATATAAACAAAATAGGTAGATAATATATATAAACTAGATAGGTAATACAAAATATAAACTAGGGAAATCAATAAACGATATAAAATGATATAAAATAGAAAAACTATTTTGGTTAATTGATATTATTTATTAGGCAACCCTTTTTTATTTTTAGATTCATATGCTTGGTGCCTCTGTGGTTTTCTTCGCTGGTTGTCAATCCATGTTTTAAGTTTTTCTGGCGTCCTTGTTTTCAGCACATTATATTTTATAATGGCATCTTTGCATTGTTGCAGAGGCGGCAATTTACGTAATTTGTGTAAATTACCAAAATGTTTATAAACAGCTTCTTTTTCGTCATCAGTCTATTTTTTTAATTTTTTTCAAAATTGGTGCAGCTAAAATTTAAATAATATTATCCCAAAAAAAGTTTCTTTAAGAAAAAAGTTGTATCCTTACTGGAATAGTTTTTCGAAGTACTTGGAGTTGGGTTATCATAATCAGGTGAATCATAATCAGATAAAAAAGTGTCATCAGACACGTCAATGTTATGATTAAATAAATCATTAACGTTATCATTGAGATTAATAGTTTCTTCATCAGAAGAGTCACTATTTTCGTCTTCACTAGGATTTTTCTCTTCCTGAGGATCCTCAGGATCTTCCGGATCATAAACACCAATGGCCGTAGTTAACATTTTAGAAACTGATCTGATTTCTGTTAATGGCACAGGAACTCTATAAATGCTTTTATGTATTTCTTTGCTATGCCCCATGAAATGTGCCAGTCGGTCAACATCACTTTCTTGCACATTTAAAATTGCAGTAAGTGTTGCAATATGTTTGCGTATATGCGTTCCTCGCAACGAACTTGGTACAGTTGCTTTACAATCGATTGCAAATTGAGACATCAATGGACACGCCCTGATGTATTTTTTTGCAGCACCATGTGGTCTAGCAAATAAATATTCATTGTCATCATTTTCTCCAGCTTCTTTTCTGAATTGTAAAAGAATGTCGAAACAGGCTATATCAAAAGGACTAAGCAAAATTGAAACTTCCCGTCCTAATTTTCCTCGAAGAACCAATCCTTGAAACTGTTAAGTGAAATCAATTGAAGATTCTGATGAACTTTTAAACTGATTTTTATCGATGAGGTCTTCAATTGTTTGCTTATTTGCAAAACTACTTAATTTTAGGCGTTCCAGCTCGCTTGCTCTTCGTCGATTGAAAATTTGAACCGATATCAATGTACAGTTATTCAGATGCTTCCAAGCATTCAAATCAAAAGCATCATGTAATTTATCTAGACAAATACCGCACTCTTTTCTCAAAAAATCGTTTAATAATTTGATATCAGTTTGTGTTGGGAGAACTTGTTTTTTGTACGTTTTTTATCAAGTTGATCTTCACGTTCCTTTTTATTAATTTGAATCGGAATTTCTTCGTCCCACACCTTCAAGAAATATTCGACGTCATCGTGTTTCTCAAACATTTTTTGTTTAATGTATTCAACAGAAAGTTTACGAGCAGATTTTTTTAATAAAGTTGTCAAAGTATGAGCATTTCCTGGTGTGTCAAATGTCATTGTATCGGAGTTCCAATCAGCTACTTTCCTTGTAGCAATCATTAGGCTATCGAAACTTTCAGGCTTAAATACATTTTTAAAGTCTTCGAATTTCGTACTTAATTTAAGCAGTTCTAATTTTGTTCTACCTAGTATTCGTAGTTGAGCAAGAATATGTTCGTGTTGATGTTCTAAAGTGTATTTACTGCAAAGTTTATTTCCCATTTTTATAATTAATTCGTCATAGAAGATGCATTTAACGACATCATCATCTCTTAATTTAGGGAATACTTGCTCTGCTAGTTTTGGGCAAGCTAGTTTATGAATGTGTTTGCACACTTTTCGACCTTCTTGCAATATCGTTTTGGAGCCTTTCTTGTAGGTCTTGCTACATTTGCGATAATGGAAGCGAATCGTACTTTTAGCAAAATGCCCATTGCATGATGCACAAGCTATATAATCGCTACCGACTTTTTTGGATTTTTTTATAGCTGTCTAGTAGCTATAATAATTCCTGTATTATATTTACTATAAGTATTGTGTAATAAGTCTCCATCTTTCCTCAATTTGTCGATTGCAGCTTTCCTTTCTGGGTGATGAGCAGGTAAAAATTTAAAGTATTTAACGTCAGTTTCATTTTTATGCTTGAGTAATAGATGCCTTACTATTTTAGACTGCAATATTTTACAAAATTTCCTGTGTTTTTTCGAAGATCCTTTTCCAGACGAAGATACAGGAATGGTTAATTTTCTTATGTCAACAGGATGAAAATCTGCTATTGACGAATGTTCATTGAGAATCATCAAATACGTGGAAATATAACGTATTTACGTTAGCATTTATAGACATGCTGCTAACTCGAGCGCAAAACAAAGACCGAAACGTTGATACCAGTAAATTCTAGGAATATAGCTGGTAACAATAACATATCAATGAATTCAAGAAAATTAGCTTCGATGAAAACAATAACCTTCTTTTCTTTGAACCGAAATTAGGAAAAATGACATACGACCATAAATTTAATATTAAATTCTAATTTCTGAAAATTCTAAAATACATGGAGTTCCCGATAAAATTAGGTGATAAATATGAAATTATTCATCTATAAATCATTTGCAAAATAATATAAAGATAACAAATAAATTCTTCAATCTTTGATTAAAAAAGTGGTATTAATCACAATCAATTATTTTTGTTCTTAATGATGTTGATCTAACTCCTAGCACTGCACGTATAAATTTTCTCCAAAATTCATGTAATTGATACACCTGTTTTTTAATAATTTGCCCATCTTGTTACGTTTTCAAAATGGTACAACATTGTCGATTAGGAAAACTGCATCCTTAGAAGTCCCTGACTACCTAATTATTTTATTGCACTTTAGGAAGGAAATTCTTTAAACAAAAAAAAGTTTTAGACGAAGGGTCAATAATGATACACAGGTTATTAATTATAACTATTGCTGCAAAAAAGTTATGCAAATGTTAGTGTAATTTGGTTTACTTGCCGATATTAACTTCTGTTAGCCAGAGTTCACACCCTAGTATCCTGGCTTTCCGTTACTAATACCCGATAGAAATTTTGCCATAGAAGAAGGTTAGCCAGCAATAATATCGATCATAGTCGAAAAAAAAATCGGTAAGTAGGGTGTTCTTAAGCTTAGATTATTTAAAAATGGAAATAATTCCTTTTAAAGGAATAGGCGGATATAATTTGCATTTATTATGTAGTAGACTGAAACGCAAAAGCGGTTGTCCTGGAATATGAAAGCAGCCTCCCTAATCAACTTGCACCCCAAAGAGGGGTATTTTCGTGTTCTGTCCGCGGGATAAGAGAAACCGAAAGTGTAATATCAAACAGCACGGAATTGCGATCTGAAACATCGGAAGATCCTATTGACGTCGAGCAGTAAATAAATAACCTCGTCGAAAAAGACTCTGAAATAAGCCCGAGACGAGACGCAAGCCGATAATGAGCGTTTTCAATTAAAAACTGGAGGGTTATCCATTCAGCAGGATGACGTTCATATGATCATATTACAGTCCAAGCATTACTGGAAGGAGATTCCAAAAGTGCGATATTACTGTGTATGACAAGTTAACATTAAACACACCTTAAGTGTGTTATTTTAACACACTTCCGATTTCCAGTCAATTTGCAGTGTTATTCCATAACATTTTAACGCTTTAATTTAAAAATCCCTAGAATGCTAATTAAAAAAAGTTACTAGAAATTATTGTTTATTCAGGACGAAATATTTTTCTATAAATATATATTTAATTAGTTATAAAATTTATTTTTATTCACATCAATTAAATTACTAACTATTAAACTAACAACAGCATATGTAACTTACCGTTCAAGGAGATCCAGTCATAATAAATCGTCATTAATATATTTCTTTATTCACTCGACACTTAATAGCGCTAATTCACTCTAGTATAATAAAAATAGCGAAAACAATGATTTGCTAGCATTTAGGATTTCGGAATTTTTACGAAACAGCCGGCAAAATTTGAATACTGTAAAGCAGTTCTTAAATATTTGAAATTTTATAGGAAATTAAATTCAAATAAATTTATGCTTAAATTATTAAGAAAATTGAAAAAATGTGTCTCTTGGTTATTTTGTTGTGCGATTATCTTGGAAAATCATAAGAGACCCCAAACTAATCGTTGTATCCACGTCGTGGCAAAAAATAAAATTAATAGAAGTCGGTGTTCGAATTAAACAAAGGTCTTCGAAAAATACTTTGATCCCAAACTTTGTACTCAAAAAGACCTTTGAATTAAGTGAATATTAAATAGTTGCAAATCCTCGAAAAATTCTACTATTTTAAACTTGTACTTGACAAATACTGGATATAAGAGTATAACAGCCACCGGAAGAAACTGACTACTATAGAAGTTTTTTCTCAAAAATTCGGAATGTGAAGTTTATAAGACTTATTAAAATCTAAATGATAAACGAGACTAACATCAAAAAAGTTTCCGCAAAATATACTTGACTTATTGCAGATTATGAAATATAATGCTTTTTGTTTGAAATATTCATTTAAAAAAATTATTATATATTTTTATTCATAATGTTCACCATGTCACATGCATAATATCGAAAATATATCACAGTAATCTGCAAAAATATTGAATGATTCGCTCTGAAATAGTCATCTCGTAAAAGTCCGTCAAAAATCAAAAAGTCCCTAAACTAATCGTTGTGTAAATGTCCCCGAAAAAACATAAAATTATTTGTGGTCGGTCCTTAAATTATACAAAAGTCCCCGAAAAATACTTTGCCTTTGAAAAGTGTACTTGAAAAATACGGTGTACATATATGTATATATATATATATATATGTATATATATATATATATATATATATATATATATATATATATATATATATATATATATATATATATATATATATATATATATATATATATATATATATATATATATATATATATATATATATATATATATATATATAATACTAAAAAGTGAACTTAGAAAAACAGGTGTGATTGTTAAATTGAAGTAAAATAGGGCAGTCAATCTGAATATGGGGCGCAAATTGAAGGATTTACGTGCCCAAGACTTGAAAGGGGAGTTAAGTGAACGTTCAATACCTACAATTGAAAATAAATGTGACCTGGTAGCGTTACTACAAGAAGCTGTGGAAAAGGAAGGAAAGGATCCACAGAATTTTGTTTTTGAAAACGAGCTAGAAGAAGAAGAAGCAAATACTCCAAGCATGGTAGATCTTCCCAATGCTCTGATGTGTGATGAAATCTTCCAAGGAATAGTTAAAGACAGCAATGGACGAACAGAAATCATCTATAGAAGGGTCCGTAAACGAATTAAAAGCATCAATGGCTGAACAGAAATCATTGACAGAAGAGACCGTAAGCGAATTAAAAGCATCAATGGCTGTACATAAACTGTCGACTGCCGAGTTCCATCATCGCCGAGTTAAAATCATCGATTGACAAAAAGATCATCAACGTCAGAGTTGAAGGCATCGCTGGAAGAACAAAAGTCATCAGTAGCGGAACTAAAAGCCTCGATTGAAGAAGTGAATGCCGAGGTGGAAATTTCTATTTAGGAACAGTTTGAAGGTTTAGAACCAACTGTAGAGGAGAAACTGGAGACCATAGAAAACTCGAAAAGCCAATCCATATGGGAGGGATAAAGTCATATATTGAAAATAGATTGGAAGAGGTGGAAGTTTCTGGGCAGCTCAAAATAAAAGAAGCTAAATGTGAAATGGAACTCTCAATGAAGAAAAATTTTGAAGAAATTAGGATTGAACTAGTGTCCAGAAAGCACATTCAGCGACTTTATCTGCAGATGTGACTGTGGACAAAAGACTTCATTCTCCAACATTTGACGGCCAAACGCCCTGGCAAACATGCAGATTCCAGTTCGAGTCATCAGCGGTAATGAACTTTTAGACTGACGAGGAAAAAGGTACAGCTTTAAATTTCGCACTCAGAAGTGCAGCCGCAGAACTCTTGCAGACTATACCAGCAGAGCAAAGGTACAATTATTCATCTCTAATACCAGCCTTAGAATTACGACACGACAACCAGCACATGCAAGAGGTTTACCGTCTTCAGCTACGGAGTCGAAAAACGAAGCATAGATAGACGTTGCAGCAATTATGTTCGGACATACAAAGGCTGACACATTTGGCTTATGCCACGTTTAGCCAAGATTATGTCAAAGAGGTGGCCAGAGAAGCATTTATTTAGTCACTTGCAGATCGTGACCTGCAGCAAGCCGTACGACTGAGAATAACACAAACGCTAAGGCTTTGGTTTACTCTCTGGCTTGACAGGCAGCAAAACAAGCCGCCAGAAGTCCTATTCAGGGTTCTCAGGTCGGCTAGAGTGGGAGATAGTATTGTGGTGGTGAAATTATAATACCAACCTGAGAATTATAGTATGCTTGGTAAAAACGACAACACCAATACAAAAATGTATAAATCTCTATATCTGGAGTGTAAGATCGTTCTATTTTAATAATGTTGTGATTGAATTTAATATATTAAAGGCGTACAAACTAATGTGTGGAAATTTACTCAATTTTTTACTTTATCCGCAGGTTGTATGTTGGAATAAATTGCAGAGTTGATGATTTTCATTTGACAGTCAATAAAATATATTTTAATCGTTACACACTAGTATTAAATCCACTTATAATGTATCTTTCTATAATAAAAGTGGAATCAAGGAACTATAGTAGTATAGTGGTTGCGAGAGTAGACTCCCAGTCACTGCAATATCTTAGAATAATAGAGAATTGCACTAATCGTGTTAAAGTACCATACAAAAAGTATGGGTTTTCCGTTTTATGGATCTAATGCATGACACCACACTAAAGACCAGTGACTTAATTTATTACCATAAGTCCATAAGAGTGACAACGGTCGCGAACTGCCAAGGCATACTTTTTGACTAAGATGTAGGGTTTCTAAGGTTAGGGGTTGTAGAGTTAGGGGCTTGGCTCCACATGAGATCTGCTAATTTTTTAACAGTGAAAGCGGTATGAGCTTGTGATGCTTGGCAACCTACTATACATGAAATGTTTTTGGTGGGATACTACGTACAATATACATGTACATATGTATGCATTGTCAAGGCAGCTTTACAACGCGACTTTGCGATCAGCTGCAAAAAGTTATTTGATGAAGAATCGAATAATTGAGGGACTAGTTAGTTAGTGAAGGCATTAGTTAATTGAAACTCAAAAGCGAATTTCGACGAAGTGAAATTATAGTACATTTGCGTACTATAATGGAATCAGGATTACGGATAGTACAGCTGGTCAAATTATAGTACGCGTACTATAATTATAGGACGGTTGAGAACGCTGGTCCTATTTACCAAAGAGGAGAAACCGAAATGAAAGATATTTGTTACCGAGTCAATACTTAGGTCAACCGTGGTCGTGCTAGATGTTGGGCATGCAGCCAAGAGGGGCATCTCCGACGAGATTGCTGGAAGCAAAGGAGACCAACCCTACCGGGATATGGCACCAGGAAGACTGGTTGTGAAAAGTGCAGCAAAAGAGAATGGGAAGGATTTGGATTTAAGGGACTGCATCCAGCCAGAGTGTGAAATTGGAGCGAAAGTTCAGGGGGATTTTTTTTGTACAATAAAAAGTGATAATGGGATGGATTTTTTTAGCAAAAAGTAGACGTAATGAGACAATAAACTTATTCACAATAAACTTGTTGACTTACAACATTATTGATGTCGAATCAAAAATGTAGTTTTTTTTCATGGCTCCTTGGTGGAGGCTCCACAGCACTAACCAATAATCTGAAATCGCAAAATAAAAATTGTTGTTAAAGGTAAACGTGTGTACAATTGATTACCGATCTTCGTTTTTTTAAATTGAAGTCTTAAATAAAATTGTTTAAAAAAAAAAGTTGAACCGACTTCACAAAAAGCGCTAAAAAGGCATATAATAATGCAAATCTATTACGACATTTTGAAGTCGGTGCAAATCAAACAAACCAAACAACTACAACAAAAGTATTTAATCGTCATTTCTTATGATCCCGTGAGCTGAAACGTTCAGGTAGTATTATGTGTTATTTTCAATTGTGGTTCTGTAGTTGTTTTATTTGTCTAATCTGCACCGACTTCAAAATGTCGTAATAGATATAAAATGAAAAATTATTTTATGCTTTTTAGCGCTTTTTGTGAAGTCGGTTCAACTTTTTTTTAAAAAAGTCTTTTGTTTTTTACTTTTTAGTGTCTTCTACTCTATACAACGAAAAAGAACCATCCAAATCGGTCCACGCGTTAAAGGTTCAACCCCCAACTCCACCACCATCCCACTAAAATTAGTTAAACTACCCCTCCCCTCCCCCACCCCAATCATAGAACCAAATTATTCTCCTATTAGCAACCACCAAAACTTTTTTTCTCGTGGTATCAATCAAGGAACATACTCTACCGAACAGAAGAAGAATCATCGAAATCGGTCCATGCGTTACAAAGTTAGAGTACCCCTCCCCCACCCCCACCATAGGACCAAACTATTTTCCTATAAGCAATGGGGGATCACACTATGCAACAGCAAAAGAACCATCCAAATCGGTCCACGCGTTCCAAAGTTAGGTTCCACCCCCACCCTACCCCCCACCCCACCAAAATTTTTTTCTCGCGGTATCAATCAAGGAACATACTCTACCGAACAGAAAAAGAATCATCCAAAGCTGTCCACGCATTACGAAGTTAGACTACTCCTTCCCCTTCCCCCCACCCTAGGCCAATTTTTTTCCCTGTACAACAAAAAACGAACCATCCAAATTGGTCCACGCGTTAAAAAGTTATGTTTCACCCCCACCCCACACTCCCACCCCATCAACAATTTTGTTGACAGGTACCAATCGGTGAACATACTCTGTCCAACAAAAAAAGAATAACAAAAAGAATCGGTCAACGCGTTACGAAGTTATGTCCGGTCAGACATAAGAAAAACAAAAAAAATCTACACGTCGAACTTATAACCTCTTTGTTTTTAGGAAGTCGGTTAAAAAAAGGGGGGCCATCAAACTTTTTTACGCATTTTTGGTCAAATATTTGTTACTGTAACTGTAAATTTTTCGAAACATATTCATTATTCGTAAAATTCGCGATCGGGAAGCAATTAAGAATGTATTTTGACGTATTCATGCAAAATTTAAAACAAATCGGTCGATCGGTTCAAAAGTTACAGCCGTCACCGTTTTGAAAAAGGCTTTTTGAGAAAACGCGTTCAGAGTTTCGAGCACAAAGTGGTCGCTAAGAAAGCAGTTTCTCGACTACATTTGTAAGCCTCAAAACCTAGAGGAGCGTGCATTTTGAAGACTAAAACTATTAAGATCCGTAAATATTACTAGTACAATAGTGCATTATGATCAGGTGACAATCCGTCAACTGTGCGCTGGCAGTAAGATAAGCGCGTACGGCAATTACTGCTTCGAAAAAGTGTCGCCGCAGGGGGTGGAGATGGGCGCTTACAACTTCGAAATTTCTTGGAATATTGTCTCAAAAAGTTTTACACTATCTTTTTGACACTTATATCTAACAGAAAATGACAAAAAAATAAATCGATTTTTTGAAAGTTCTGGCTGGAGGTAGCGACAGGAGCAATGAAGCTAAAGTGCCTCGTCGAAAGTACAGATGCTGGTCTTGTGGTGAAGAAGGTAACCAGCAAAGCGATTGACCACTTGTCAGAGAAGTTCGGTCCAATAGAAGGTGCCCGAAGTGATGGAGGTGTTTTGAGAGAATGTCGATGGCGAAGGACTAACGAAGAGCAACAAATGAAGAAAGAAGAGTTACAAAAAGAAAACGAGGCAAGAAAGCGCTGGAAATGCCGGGTACAAGAACAATTAGGACATGTGAATAGTGGGAATGCGTTCATCAGACGAGAAGATTGAACCTGTACGAAGACTGACTGTCTTACGGACATCAAGCAAAGGAAAGCGGAAACTGCAGACTGTGGGTCAGGAATAGTAAGATTTCGAGAAGGCAATGGAAACTATAATGGGAGAGTAGCCTTAATTGACTGAGGAGTTGGAAATTCAAGAACGTAAACCAATTAACGCTCACACGAAGGAAGGTGAGATTGTTCAACTACACCGGAAATTGAAGGACGCAGATGACTGCATTAAAAGTCTACGGTCTCAGAAGGAGTGTCCAATGCACGACTAGAGAAGCAGTTGAGATCTGAGGATCAGTTGCCAGAAGGTACAAAGGCCGATGTAGGATTATTAAAACAGAAGAACTGCAGAAAACCGTAGAGGATGAAAGCTGTTCTAAGAGGGGACAATGTAACGTGCATGAGATAGGCCACGGAAAGGGAAATAGTGAACCGCGTAATATGCAGGCGGGCAGAAATCAAGGCAAGGAAATGTCAAACGTAGAAAAATAACTCGGACCTCTGGTGCATATGTGAGTTAAAATGTGTAACGGAAATATCTAGAACTAAGTGGCAGAACTTTCTAGAATTATGCTGAGTACTATAAATAGCGCTGAGTACCTGAGTATATATATATATATATATATATATATATATATATATATATATATATATATATATATTATCTACAACATGTCCCGTTTTCCAACAATGTCCTTTGCCGGATAGATTAGCCAGCTCATGACTCCGAATAACAAAACATACCTTAGTAAAAAACTCATTAGTTTTCGAGATAACTAGCCAACTAGCGTGGTACATTTCTTTACAGTATGAAGAGTCAAAGTCAAGTAATAAAAAAACTCGTTAACTTATTTTTTGATTGCAGATTCATATTCTTTGCGTAAACGTGAACAGCTTTTGTCAGAAAAATTTTTTTTGAAAACGTCAATTTTTTGAGATTTTTGAGGGACAAAATTTACAATTTAAAGATTTTTTAGTCGAAAATGGTTAGGTTTATAGAAAAATTGCAAAGGAGCAGAAGTGCTTACATTTCTTCAGGAAATCTGACCAAACTTTTAGAAAATTTTTATATGCAACATTTTCTAAAAACCTTTTTTATCCAAAATTTTCTAAAAAAAAATTCTCACAAAATTTTCTCAGATTCCCTGTACAAATCTAAGCAAATCTTATTCCTCTGCAATTTTTCTGTAAACCTAACAATTTTCCAGTAAAAAATCTTTAAATTTCCAAAATTTTCATTTTTGTCCCTCCAAAATCTCAAAAAGTAACATTTTCAAAAAGGAAAAGTTCACGTTTACGCAAAGAATACGAATCTGCAATAAAAAATAAGGGTTCCCGTTTAACTTTTTTAAGTTATCCCTCTCCTCATCTCCAGATGATGGGTTGATGGTGCCAAATTTGATACCATTCAACAGCTTTTTTAAAATTACTAGACACGTATTTTTTTTATAGATCTTAGGGTGGTACGGGTTGGTCTGAGACAACCTGTATATACAGGGTGTTTCAGATCTGGTGTGTCAAAATAAGTGGAGTGATAGATCTCACCTAGCCAAACAAAAAATTTTGTGGCGGGGCAATCTCAACCGTTTGGGAGTTACATGGTGATTCATAAACTTATATATGTATATAATGTGAGCTAAATTTTATAAACATTGGTAATTTGTATTAGGAAAATAAATTTATAAATTATACAATAATGTCTTATTTGACCAAACTAAGAATTTTAAAAGCTACAATAACTGTAAAAACGTAATCAATTTATTTAATAAAATATGATAGCAAATATATCGAATTAAAGTTTTTATTTAAAAAATATCTCACTATAGGCTAACAATTAGATTAACAAATCAAACTAAGACAAAATCATATATTGTAATAATAAATTCATATAATAAAGACTACCAATAATAATAAAATGTAAGTATAAAAATAAAATATGCATAAATCTATTCCATTAAAAGAAAAATAACATTAATAAATCTGAATGAATACAATTAAAAAGAGGTTAAGAATTTATGCATTCAAACTAGGACAATTTAAAACATCCATTCTAAATTTTAATCGACTATACGAGAGATCTACAGATTGACAAAAGAGATTAAAAAGCCTAGAACAATTGGTAATGTATTCATGTTGACCAAAAGAAGTTCTGTGCCATTGGACGTTTCTACGTTTAATAGGAAATTCTGTAAATATTCAGTAGTGCAACTAATTGTGGAGAACAAATTTGATAACAAAGAATATCACTGACAAAAGTAATTGAAGAAATTAAACGTTTACTTTCTAACGGTTGCAAACCCAATAACCTGCATCTAGCTAAATATGACCACTGCCTATTAACCCAGTTCGTCTTTCTAAGAGCATAACATGTAAAAGTTTTCTGAGCAGACCCAACCCGATTACAGTGAAATGAAATGTAAGGAGACTACACAACAGAACCATATTCAATAATCGAACGAACTAATGAAATATACAACGATTGTAGAAAAAAAAATTGCCACACTCCTGAATATTACCTCATGAGCTCATTATATTCTATCTGAAGAGGAATGCCGTAGGCGATTGTTTAAATCTAATAAAAGTCCATAAAGCTCGGGAAATGGATTGAATATCTCCTTCTACATTCCAGATATAATGTCTAAAAAGAAATCTGTGAAGAAAATTATACTCCTTTCTTAACCTTTTATAATTCTCAGCCTGTAAAGGATTTTGATATCGTAGATATTACTTGTACGCTTTATTCTTTGCGTTCTTTAACCTGATTAAACCTCAGCTAAATCATGAAGGATGCGAATTATTAAAATTAAGCACATAGCCACGTTTCAGTAAGTACAATCCCATCGTAATCTTTCTCCAATACACTTAAATAAAACTGTTGTACCTTTGAACGCAATCCACGGACGTTTTGCTAATAACAAGAGAACGAAGTGACATCTTGAGCAGAAAGCGCATGAGAAATCACATTATTAGAACGTGTAGGCAAATAATTATCAAAAGTTTGCTGAATTAAGTGTGTATCGAATGAGGGCAAGTAGACTGGCCGTTTTTTTTTTGGAACTTCAGTACCGGAGTTATCATTCATTATACCTTTGTTGTTAGCATACTGGCCATTATTTGAAATTGAAGTACCATCATTATTATTCATTATCCCTTTGTTTACAAACTTTGGCACACAAATACCCATCGGCCATTAATCCGACAAAAGAAGCTTTGGCAAAACTTACTCCGGTACACCCAGCTTAAAAGTTATAAACTGCAAGCTGTCAGCATCATCCTTAACCAATCTCCTGCAATGAAATGCCTGAGCCGCCAAAAAATTCTTCGCAGAGACAAACTCCAAAATACGACTTTCGACAGTATTAGGATGAAGGTAAGAAATATGAAGCCATCGAAGTTTATTTACAAATTTCAAATCGTTATTTGGAGCAGAGGAACCCAATATTATTGTATTCCAATATCGCCTATGGAGAACGGTTTGCCAAATACCGTCATCACAGTGAACGATTTGAGGTGATGCAGGATTAGAGACGTTGACCGCTGTGTTGACTGATCAGCACAGATGGACTAGTACTTAAAGAAACAGCTCTTAATTGCCCTTAAGATGCAATTTTACATTATTAGCAAGTTTAGTTTTCCCCTCGGACATAACGGCCTTGCATGTTTCGACCGTGCTGGGGTATTACTTGAGTGATCACAATCAGCCTTGCAAATATCATCAATGCATTTTGAAACATCAACTCTAAGAGAGTTTACATCCGAAATTAGTTCAATAACCTTTTGCAGAATGCCATTAGCAGAGAAACTCACACAGCCAGAGACAACCACACGATGTGAATTGGTCTGCACCGTTTTAAAAGAAATATCGCCCACCCTAGCACATCTGGCATAAAAACTCTGTGAGCACACAAAACATTTTATCGAATAATTTCGTTTTGCACCACGCAATTATTAGAAACTATTATTAATCACAATATTTTGAAATGATTCAAAAAACAAACCAAAATAAGAGCACGACCGCAGACGATCCAAACTCGACGAGAGAAACCGGACAAAATAATAGGTGTGAATTAACATTACTTAAAAACAATGATTTATGTTTCGCAGTTTAGCTTCCTTAAAGTAAATTTATATTTCTAATAAAAATTACAAATTAGTAACCTGAAGCTCCACCTTTATTAATGAAACAGCCCCAATCCGCTTTGGAATACTGTTAATTAAATTGCGGAACTTCGCAATGGGTATGGCGTTCCAGTTGGACTGAACTGCATTCCACAACTGCTCCTTGTTCGTAAAATTTTGCTTTGCTAAGGATCGCTTTAACGCATCCCACAAGTTCTCAATGGGATCGAGATCTGGGGATTGACTTGGCCATTGCAGAACGTTGACATTATTATCCGTAAACCAATCACAGACTAGTTTAGATGTTTCGGATCCTGCAGCAACCTCCATATATGTAAGTGGCATATTTTTTTTTGTTGGTAGCATAGTATTTTGCAGCATATCCATATGTTTTGGTCATTGCTTCCTTAATCCATATAATGGGACCGATACCGGACCAAGAAAAGCATCCCCAGGCTTCAAAGCATTCGTAACGAAATTTTGGGAACGATCTAAGGCGCAGCAATCAATTTATAGGTTCTGCCTTCCTTCCTTAACCTTCTCACTAAGCGCCGCTCTTCGGCTGAACAATGCACATTTCTGCCCATATAAATAAAATTTTCGCCATAATATTTTTTTATATATAGTTAACCGTGTAGTACGCATGCCCCAGGCGGCCAGAAATCAAGGGAAGGAAATGTCCACGTGTTACGAAGTTATACTACTCCTCCCCTCGCCCAACCCCCCACCATGGACCAAATTATTCTTCTATTAACAATGGGTGATCACACTCTATACAACAGCAAAAGAACCATCCAAATCGGTCCACGTGTTACACAATTAGGTTCCACCCTCCCCCACCCCCCCACCCCAGCAACATTTTTTTTCTTGTAGTATCAACCAAGGATCATATTCTACCCAATAGAAAAAGAAATCCAAATCGGTCCACGCGTTAAGAAGTTAGACAACCCCCCCCCCCCCCCACCCCCCACCCACACCTTTCACCATAGCACCAAATTATTTTCCTATTAGCAATGGGGGATCATACTCTATACAACAGAAAAAGAACCATCGAAATCGGACCACGCGTTACAAAGTTAGGTTCCACCCCCATCCCTCCAAAATATTTTTCTCCTGGTATCAACCACGGAACATACTCTACCCAACAGAAAAAGAATTATCTAAATCGGTCCACGCGTTACAAAGTTAGACTACCTCTCCCCCCCCCCCCCCCCCCCCCCCTCCCTAGGTCACATTTTTTTCTCCTATTAGCAATGGGGGATCATTTTTTTTTGCGTGAGGGGTGAAAATCTTCCAAAGACACCAGGAGACCCGATTGCCTCTGGTAGTGTGAGATTTTTACTCACTAAAAGCACCCCTCTTTATCCGGGTCCCTTTTGTTTCCCTACCCCCTGTGATCTCAGCGAGAGAGATCCGGACTAATCCAGTTTTCTTCCCTCACCTCGATTCCTCGGGTCAGCGCAAGCATTTGCTTATAGGACACCTCTGCCATTCTTCCTTCTTCCATCCAGTGGTGTCCCATCAGCTTCCTTTTTCTACTTGCCACACCATGTGTGCCGCCGTCTCCTGCTCCTCCAGGCACAGCCTGTAGATATCATCCTCGAGAATGTTCATCCTCTTTAGATGACATCTGAAGTTACCATGTCCTGTTAGTAGTGCCGTCAGCCATCTCAAGGTCCTACGATCCATATCCAGGACCTCCTCTGTTTCGCACATCTGGTCGCTACAATTGCCATCTTAGCCTGTCTGAACGAGTCCGCCACGTTCCACCGTTCCCAGTGCTCCCTCGTGGCCCACTTTCCTAACAGGCCCTCTGCCGCGCCCCTGCCTAGCGCAGTGAACGGCTCCGGACCTTGGAAACTCGTAGCAGCCCCTAGCTTTGCTAGTACGTCTGCTTTCTCATTTCCTTCGATCCCCGCGTGTCCTCGGACCCACGCCAGTGTCAACTCATTTGATGAGGCACACGCGTTTAGTTTGCGAACACACTCCAATGACAGCTCTGTGTTGAACTCTGTACCATCCATAAACCTGATCACCGCCTGATTATCGAGTGCCACCACTATCTTCTTGTCCCTCACTCGACTCTCTAGTATACGATCAAGTGCATAGATCAGAGCCAGCATTTCTGCCTGAAATGCTGAGGTGTATATCCCCAGGCAAAGATGGGTGTTCAGGTCATCACTGAAGATACCTGCGCCCGCTCTCCCATCAATTCTGGATCCATCCGTGAATACTGTAACGTCGCTTACACGGTTTTCAGGGAGTGACCCATCCCTTACAAGCGTTTCGTGGTGCCTTTCAATTACCCTTACTTTGCGTATACCATCAACAGGCATTTCCAATTCCGGTATCTCATCTTTGACAAGTTCCAGTATTTTCCTATGCCCTCGGTTATCACGAGATCTGCACCAGTTTGCACCCCGATCCATGTGAAGAGCCGCTGAAGCAGCAGTTCTCTTTACATATGTATCCAAAGGCAGCAAACCCAGTATCATCTCTAACGCCATTGTCGGCGTGGATCGAAAGGCCCCTGTTATCGTCGCTTGGCCACCAGACCACAGAGGCATAGGATATAATCGGGCTCACCATCATAGTGTAGATCCAGTATGCGGCCTTTGGCGAGATGCCCCACTTCCGCCCACATTGATGTAGAGCACTGTTCGCTCTTTGGGTTTTCCCCTCAACATGTCTTTGTCAGGTAAGTCTTGAATCTAGGAATACCCCCAGATACTTGACCGAGCCCGAGACCGTAAGTTCTTCCCCAAAAAGTTCTATTGGTCTGAAGTCTAGATTCTTCCTTTTCCTAGTGAAAACGATTAGATCAGACTTCTTTGCATTTATGAAGAGCCCCTGTTCCACACACCATTGCTCCACCACACTCATACCTCTTCTTATGGTGTCTGCTACGGCTCGTATGAACTTGCCTTAATCGCTATGTCGTCAGCATACCCAACATTATGTATGCCTTCTTCCTCAAGTCTACGAAGTAATGAGTCGACAGTAATGTTCCACAGAATGGGGGATAGCACTCCTCCCTGTGAAAAACCTCTGTCAACCCTCCCCCGCAGTCTCGATTCACCTCTCTGGATGTTTACTGCTCTTGTCTTTAACATATTGCCTTACCCCCTCAAGCGTCACAATCCTTTCCGCCTCGGAGCGATCCGTGGCATTCGCACCTTGCTTCCTCGTATGACACGGCATGTCCGATTTGTAGCTTCCCAGAAAATGAGTTTCCAAATTGAGTTTCAATTGTTTCGTCCCAGGTCTCCGACATCCTACCCGTTCTGTCCCGAACCAGCCCAAGTCTGGAGACCGGGTCAGTTGAGACCATATTCTGAAGTCGGCAGACCGCAGATATATTTCTCGTGTTCGAACAGAAGTCTCTCCACGATTCTCTCTTCTTTCTACGTAGAGCTTTCTGCAATTCTTTCTTTAAGAATTTGTATCTGCGCCAGGCTTCCCCATCCTGATTCCTTTTGGCTCGGTTGAAAGCCTTCCTGCACACTTTCTTCCGTGCTTCCAGTTCCCTGTCCCACCAAGGGGTTGGGTCCTGGTCCACTACTTCAGTTGGAGTGCAGGATTTGCGATACGCCTGCATTACAGCCTTTTGTAGAGTGTACAGCTGCTTCTCTACAAGCAGTGTGTATTTGGGTGCTCTTGGCGTCCACGCTATCAGTTTCTCCCTTAACACCTCCAGATATTTCTGGCTATTGGTGTTCTTGCGTATCCTGATAAGCCTCCTACTCTGCCTCTTGTGTACCCCATATCGAATGTCAAAAGTTATTGCTCTATGATCTGACAGCGTCATCACATCTGCCACTCTCCAATTGAGCACTCTATCCAACAACTTAGTATTGCTAAAGGTGACGTCAGTAACCTCCTTACGGCTTCCATCTACGAAGGTTGGTTCTGTACCCCTGTTTAGAATTGCCAAGTTGTTAGTTGCCGCGAATTCTAGCAAATCTTGGCCTCTCCGGTTGTCGTCTGTGCTGCCCCACACTGTATTGTGGGCGTTTGCATCGCAACCTAATAGTAGTCCCACATTTCTATCCCTGCAATGTTCCACCAGAGCCTCCACCTCCCTACCCGGGGGTGAGGTCGGCGAATCGTATGGTAGATAGCCCGAGGCTACGGCCCACGCCCCGGCCCAAGACCCGGACCCCATACGAACCACGGCAAGGTCTGGCGAGCTGAGTTGCGGTAGTAAAACCGCCTGAACTCCCCGCCTGACTAGAATGCAGGATCTCGTTCTGCTATCTGAACTTACTCAGAACAGATTAGCAATTCTCTCCGGGAGCCCTTTTATACTCTTTCTAAATAGCCAGGGCTCCTGCAGCAACGCTATGTCCAGCTTCTCTTCCACAAAACATCGGCACAGAATACTTGTTGCCGCCTTACTGTGATGCAGATTGAGTTGCCATACTTTCAGAGTGTTCCCACCCCCCTCCCTCGGTACGGGCCCACCTCCCTTCCCCCACCTTCCGTCTGACCACTGTTTGCCGACTGAAATTTGACGAAAGCCGACTCCAGTCTGCAGTTCCCCCCCCCCCCCCCCCCCGTTTTCCTCATCAGCTCTACGTCTTCAGCGGGACACCATACCGTCATGGCGGTTCCGCCTTTGGCCGCGTCGCCATACCTCTCTACTCGGGACACCTTCCATTTGGAGCTATATCCGATGCAGGGGTTCTGTTTCCACAACCTCTGTATGATGATGTCCTTGCCCTCGGGTTGCCCCGGAACAAAGATCATCACCCTCTTGATGTTTTTTAAGACATCCACCCGTTCCACCTTCAGGTTCATTCCATCCCATAAGTTGGACATTCCCCTGACGGGTTCACACTGCCAGGCCTTGGAGTTCTGGTTCATACCCTTAGTGTGATTAACCCGTCCTCCAAGGCCACTTTGTTCACCCCGATGTCACCCACCCTGCCAGGACGGGAGTCAATGGCCTTCAAAAGGGCTGCCTTGAAGACCTGCAAGTGCTTGTCCTCAAGACCCCTGCCAACGTCGGTGACACCGAGACGGAGATCATTTGCCGCAGCCCCGGAGTAGGTTTTTACGCCCCCTCCCGGTTTAGCCCTATCTCCGTCCTGGTGAACCCTCTTCCTCTTGCCTTGGCCCGAAGCTCTCTCCTTTGCTCGGGTCGGCTCACACCTTCTCTTGCTGGGATCCCAACTCGTACCTGGCTTGGAGGCAAGTTCCTGATGGGTACTTTCCATCATCTTCTGGGCCCGCCTTTTCGCCTTTGCTCGGATCCGCTTCTGCTTCTCCTTGCTGGGCTCCTGCGAGTTTCCCTCTTCTGACTGTCGCCTGGAGGTAGGAGTAGGCTTCGCCCACCGCTCAACTACCTTTATTCCAGAGGCAACCGAAGATTCACCACAATCCATTGGGTTACCTGGCCTCCCTACACCTTGGTTTTCACCTCGGCTTCGTTTAGCCGGAACCCCCACATCCGGTGTTGAATCTGTGAGGGCAGATGTTTCCAGTTTGTCAGCCAACTGCCTGACTTCCTGGGCCACATCTGCCTTCTTAGCAGCCTTAGCTGACGCTATCTGCTGCTTCTTTCGCTCTCTCTTTCTCTTCCGCTTCAGATGCTTACGCATCTCCGCCTCAGAGAATGAGTTACCGTTGCCTTCCGCCGGATTGTTTTCCACGTTGTGAACGGCCTCTCCCGTTTCCTCCAATCCTTTGGAATACTCCATCTCTTCCAGTTGCTCCAGCCTAGGAGTGCTGGTTTCACCTGCCCTGTAACGGTCTGCCTCCACCTGCGCCACCTTACCTTCGCAACCGCTCTTCTCTACAACATCTTTTATAAAATTAGCTTCCATTTTTTAACGCACGAAATGGGGGAGAAATAAACAGACCGAGAAGGCAGAAATCCCCCCGTACCAACCCTACTCAACTAGTTTACAACAGGAGATCGAGCTACCACTAGCGATCCTTTGACCCCAGATCCTGCGAGAGGCACCAATCCGATTTGGGACGTCCCATCCTCAGATGGCTCCTCTCTCAGACTCCCTCAGCAACCTTAGAGTTAGGGGATTTATTTAAGAGGTTTACTCCTCTCGTGCTCTGTGTTAGCTTGCATAGATATATGCAATTACCAGGGGCGCCACGGGGAGGCCACAGATACACTTCCAATCATAAAGCCAGTTACGCGCTAAGGCCCCTGAAATATGATTGGCAGCCGCCAATGGGGGATCATGCTCTGTACAACAAAAAAAGAACCACCCAAATCGGACCCCCCGTTACAAAGTTAGGTTTCACCCCCATCCTACCAACATTTTTTTTTACATGGTACCAATCGGTGAACAAACTCTACCCAACAACAAAAAATCATCAAAATCGGTCGACGCGTTACGCAGCTATGCCCGGTCAGACATACAAAAGAAAGAAAAAACAAGAAGCATAACGCGTCGAACTTAGAACCTTCTTTTTGGGAAGTCGGTTAAAAACGCTGAATTGCGTATTTCTTTATTTCTGTCTAAAGTCTAACTACAAATTTAATTATTTCGAAATTCACATACCATCATAGTTTCATGCAAATGTTGGCACCCTCTTTCGACCTTTTAGGAGTCGCAGTTCGAAAAATCCTTCGTATTTTATGGAATCTAATGGCAGTCAGTGGTTTTTCGCTTTTATATATACAGTTAGAAACATTCAGTTGTATATGATAGAATTTTTCAAGAAGAAACTGTAATGGTTTGGAGTATTATGGGTCATAATGGCGTTGGTAATTTGGATTTTATAGAGGGGAATATGAACAAAGAAATGTATCCTGATATTTAAAAAAAAAATTTTAAGAGTCGGCGCAAAAATTAGGGGTAGAAACAACGTTCCATTCCTACCAGGATAATGACCCCAAGTATAAATCGTTCATTGTGCGTACTTGGTTATTATATAACTGTCCCAAAGTAATTGAAACACCACCTCAAAGCCCAGACCTCAACCCAATCGAGCATCTGTGGGAACATTTAGAGCGAAGGATACGCTCTAACCACAATGTTAGAACAAAAAAGGACTTACAGCGCGTGCTTCAAGAAGAATGGAATAAAATTCCTGCGGACGTCGCTCAGAAATTCATTGAATCTATGCTCCGTCGAATTATGACTGTAATACAAAACAATGGCAACTCAACAAAATATTAAAAATCGAATTAATTTTATTATAATTACATTTTAAAAATTGTTATATGTAGTTCCGTATACAACTGAATGTTCGCTCATTTTATGTACTTAGTATGAAAATATAGTTGATTTCCCGTTATATTGTTATGTTTTCGCAATTTTTTTTTTTTATTATAATCTAGAGGTAATGAATTATTAAATTAGTTATTAAAATTTTCAACTTCTTATTATTTTCCTTCCTTTATTTTGTCGCAATTATAGAAAACCCTTTCGTATACAACTGAATGTTTCTAACTGTACATACGTATATAACAGATTTATTGTCCGAAAACACCATTCGTTTACCAGAATCGGTAGATTATTTTAATCAGAGAATACAAGTTCACATATTCGGATCAACCATCCAGTCGCGTGTGCTCTTACGCGTATGTAAATGATCGTAGCAGTTGCTAAGTTTTTTTTGAGATATGCAAAAATTGATCATCGATTGGTTCGATATTTCAAAAATGTTGGATTTCATCGAATTGTAGAAAATACTAAGCCGAACATGGATCATAGACGAACTACTGCGAGGGATTATAAAGCTCAAGGTTGCAAAATGTAAGCTCAAGGTTGTAAAATGGCTAAAGAAGTGAGTGACGGAAAGTGAAAATATTTTTATGTAGATCGGAATAACTCATACTGAATAATCTCTCGTGCTGAAAAGTAGTAGTTTTACATGGTAACTTTGATAATGGATACTTATCCACATGTTTTGTTTGTTTAATTTTCACCAAGTGGTCAAAATATCGTAATAGACATAAACTTAAATATTATTTTATGTTCTTAGTTCTTTTTGAAAAGTCGGTTAAACTTTTCTTTAAAAACTGAGAAAAATGATGCTCGTGTAAATAAACCGACTGCAAGAATTAAAGAGGTACAAAAGAAAGAGAATGAACCAAATCTTTCCATACCCTTACTGTAGACACAAAGATTTTACCATGACGCTAGTTCAACAAGAAAGAATCATCCTCCACTCCCTGTCCGTATTCCAGGTACACATTTCTTATTATAATATGATTGAGGAAACGTATTCTGATAAAATTGAATCAAAACCATCAAAATCAACTCTTGAGTCATTCTGGGTTCAAAGTTTTTCTCAATCCCATAGTAGCAGTGGAGGAACATGTTACGTACAACCAAAGAAGAATTAATGTATAGCTTTGGATATGCACTAAGAAAAGAACCGCTTTTGATTAGAACTCGCACTGGACCCAAGGAAGACGCCGAATTGGACGACCGCACAACACATGGAGGAGATCCGTAGAGAAAGAATTTACCCAAATCAACAAATCGTGGCCACAGTTGAAGGTGTTGGGGCAGAACCGGACCAAGTGGGGAATCGATGTAGTAGACGACTTCGGTCCACGCTCACCCCCTTCCCAAATATCGTTTTTGGGAAGCCGATGAAATAGTCTCAACAAAATCAGTGCATAAAGTATGAAGGGAACACCCCTCCTTCATAGCTTTCTGATTGTGGCGAAACCGTCCAGCAGCTAAAGAAGAGCTAACCCTTTGCTGCTGCTGTTGAGGAAGACACAAAGATGTTAAGGTTTTCTTAATCAGAAACTCCGTTCAGATAAAGAAATTTTAATATTTCTTTTTTTTATCAAGTTTTAGCAAATATTCTTTTGAATTTTTTCGTACAAATCATTCCAATCAAGTGCATTTTGGGGTTCTTTATTGGGTCTACCTCAAAATACTCCTAACTATATGCTTTTAATAGAGACTGGCGTAGAGAAAATGTACATTTATACACTCAAATTGCACACAGATTATATAGTCAAGGTGCTGAAAATTGCAAGTAATCGCCTTCCAAAAGTATTAGCTGAAAGAATAATAGAAAAGGAAATATCTTGGTGTGAAGAACTCAACCATCTGGCGGAAAGGTTTGATGTTAATATTTCTTTCAGCGAAACAGTCAGTTTACGAACTCTTTCCAAAATATTATGGTAAATTTGAAAAACACTCACGCGCAAAATGCCCTGTATGAAGCAGGACTAGGGATACGTCATGACTTATACAGTAAAATAAGTTCCTTGAAGTGCCGTAATTACTTTGATGATGCAAATAGTTTGCACAAAATTAATTTAATTTTTAAAGCGAGGGGAGGTTTGCTACCATTAAATGGAATGATTTCGCAAAATAGTAGTAATACAGAATGCTCAATTTGGGGGAGGTAGAAAATACAGAGCATTTCATTGCAAGATGTCCTCTACTTATAGAATTTAGGCGTAGATATTTTGAGAAAAATGTACTAACACACGAAGAACTTATATCGTTCCTTACTGGTGGGGATTGGGATGCCCAATATGGTTTTTTGAAATCTGCGTTGATCTACAGACATTTTCTAATATCGGAATATAACGGATGACTTTTTTGGTTGCATTACTGCTTCGATTTGGAGGTTTTTTTGAACATGTTTTTGAGCATGTTTTTAAAGTTAACACTAGGACTAGTTATTTAATGTAAATATTTAATATTGTGAATAAAAACTTTATTATTATATTATATTATTATTATTATTTAGTGCATTTTGCGTACATATTTTGTACTTTTAGTAATATATATTACTATATAGTTAAATACCTCGTTTCTTAGGTGTCCACGGTACATAAGCAGCATACATTTAATCTATCAATTAAGTAGGAGAATTTACCTAACCAGCGCAACGAAAGTTCATTCACTTTAATTAGCAAGTCACACTCATTGTAACTTGATCACCCTACTTGTTTGGCAAGACAATTAAAAGAAAACAATTAATGGGTCAAGTGAATAAACTCACGGTGTGCTGCGTCACTATTTAGTCATTTTGAAATGAGGAAATATATTAATGTAACAAATTTAGTATTAAGCAATTAACTGTGAATATTTGCTGATAATGTCATTAAACTGTATAAATAGAATTTGTGAAAGAATAAAGAAGTTCAGTCATCTAAAGAAACTCATTCGTTTTACTTATTTGGTCGTGCGATAGTGCTGTCTGTCGAACTCAGTGTCTTCAGACAACATCCCTCAAACATTTATTGGTCCTTCGAGCACTAGACAACCAGTTCATATCGTTAAGTTCTGTGAGGTATCAGAAGGGTCTAGTGAAAATAAGTGATTTGTGAATGCTCATTAAAAATATCTGTCGAACTCAGTGTCTTCAGATGATAGAGCTTGTGCAGTTTACAAATTAAAAGAAGTGTTTTGAAATCCCTGTTGAACTTAGTGTCTTCAGGTGATAAAATCTTGTGCAGTGTACAACATTTAAAATCGCTGTTGAACTTAGTGTCTTCACGCGAGAAAGAAAAAGTGCATTATTTATTGCTCACAACGGGGAGAAATAATCTCGCTGTTTAGCTACACTTATCAAATTCAGAGACTATCGCATGCCAAAGACTATTGCAACAACAGTGACATCGCTAAAAAACGCAGCAATGGAGCAGTTAGTGAAGTCCCAGAGGGCAGATGCCTTAAAAATTCAGAAAATCCTAACGAACTTCAAGAAAGATTCAGCGAAGAGGAAAACGCAGAGCAACATTGAAGGACGACTGAAAACATTAAGCGAGCTTTGGAAAGGTTTTGAAGGAAGGAACGACGCCCTGGAGGAATTCAAAGAAGCTAATCTACTGCAACCATATTTCGCCACTGATTTCTTTACGGAAGTGGAAAATTTATACGAAGAAACCAGGGAAACATTAGAGGGAGCATTAAGTGAACTAATCAATCGTAACAAGTGCACAGATGAGCAAATAAAGCAACTTAAAAAACAAAATGCAATCATAGATTCACTTAAAAGAGCTATCTCTGTAGTCGAATCGGAGATTTTCACTCAAGTCTCAGCAGCATTCTGTGTTCAAAAGATAAAACTGCTAAACGACTACTGGGAACACATTGTGGTCAATCACGGTGAAATCATGGCAACGGGAGTATTCGAAGATGAATATTTCAATGCCAACATATTTACAAAGATAGAAGATGCGTACCAGGCAGTAATAATAAAACTTCAGGAAAAATTAAATAGCCTACAATCAGCCACGAATCATCTAAGAACGCAGTCAGAAGTTGATTCTGATAAAAGAACACAAGTCAGATTACCAAGAATTGATATTCCAATCTTCAATGGAGATTATCTAAGGTGGCAACCATTCAGAGATTTATTCACCGAACTGATCCACAAGGATAAAAATATGTCAGCCGCTGAAAAATTGTTCTATTTAAAAACAAATCTGTCCGGTGAACCTAGTGAGCTAATTCAACATCTCAATATAACAAATGAGAACTTTAATACAGCCTGGGGAATACTCGATAAGCGCTATAACAACACGAGAACTCTCGTAGCTACTCAATTACGCACGTTATTGAATCAACCCATTCTAGTGAAGGAATCAGCAGAAGCTCTGAAGAAACTGCATGATACAACAACGGAATGTCTAGAGGGTATTAAAAACCTAGGCATAGACACAAAAAACTGGGATCCATTAGTTATCTATCTGCTTACGCAGAAATTGGATAAGGAAACTCATAGATTATACGAGCAGTCACTAGCGGCACCAAGAGATATCCAAAAGCTAGATGAATTCCTTCAATTTCTTGAGAACAGATTCCAAGGTCTGGAAGCTATTGAGCCAATTACACCTAATAACAAGCAGATATCACAATTGGATAAGAACAAAAAGGGTACCAGAGCAATATATCATGGCAGTGTTACGTTACCATGCATAATATGTAGTGGTGGACATAAAATCTATACTTGTGAGAAGTTCAGACAATTGGGCGTCCAACAACGAATTAGTGCAAGCAAGAAAACGAATTTGTGTCAAAATTGTTTAACAATTGGACATAGTACATCTAAATGCAAAAGCTGGAAATCATGCCAAATATGTCAGAAAAAACACCATACGCTCTTGCACTATCAGAACCTAAATTCCACAAGCCAGCGAAGCACCAAATACAGCGGCAGTCCTGATGCGGATAGCACTAACAAGTTACAAGGATCGACTTCTGCAACGAATGTGATTACACACATGGCAAGCAACCGCATTGGGGTTAAAGTATTATTAGCTACAGCCCAAATTCTAGTAGTCGATAAGGCAGGAAATTCGACTAAACTCAGGGCCCTTATTGATCAAGGGTCGCAAGCTACCTTTATAACTGAAGATGCAGCACAACGCTTACAGTTGCCTCGCAGGAAAATACACGCCATTGTGTCTGGGGTAGGAGGAGCCAGCCCAGGAACGGCACAGTCAAGCATTCAGTTAACAATGACCCCAAGATTCCAATCAGAATTTTCGATTACTACAACAGCTCTCGTTCTAAAAAATTTGACGAAATTTCTACCTACTGAAAGAGTAACACCGAGTACTTGGGCACATACGAGCAGTCTCATGTTGGCCGATCCTACATTTGCAGTTCCAGGAAAAATCGACGTAATACTGGGAGCTGAAGTATACGGGAATATCTTGCTTGAAAACGTTTTGCGTGGACCCAAAGGAGCGCCGGTAGCACAGCAAACGGAGCTAGGTTGGATATTATCTGGAGGCATACAAAACATCAACAAAGATGAGAGAATCATGTGTCTAATATCAGAAGTGGACCTTTTGAACGACTTCCAAAGATTCTGGGAGTGTGAAGATCTTCAAGACGAGAGTATCATAACTAGTGAAGACATAGCTTGCGAAAATCACTTCCGACGTACACATCGGCGAGACGATACTGGCCGGTATGTGGTGCGTATTCCGTTCCGAGAGGATCCAGGAGAAACAAAACAATTGGAGGGTTCCCGTGAATTAGCGCTAGCGAGATTGTTTCAAATGGAACGAAAGTTTAAGCTCAACAAGGTGTTCGAAACGATGTATAAGGACTTCATGAAGGAGTACCAAAAGCTAGGTCATATGGTTCCTGCTGAAGATGACACTAATAATAAGCACTATTTACCACATCACGCGGTTTTGAAAGAAAGCAGCACGACAACGAAATTAAGAGTCGTGTTCGATGCTTCGGCGAAACGAAATAACACCAAAAGTTTAAATGAGCTCATGATGATTGGGCCCCAAATCCAGCAGAACTTAACTTCCATCCTCTTGAGATGGAGAAAGCATAAAATAGTTTTTACAGCGGACATCGAGAAGATGTATCGCCAAATAAAGATGGATGTACGAGATCAGAATTACCAACGGATTTTATGGCGAGACTCACCAGACCAACCAATCTCCGAATATAAACTTACAACTGTTACTTATGGAACTGCCTCAGCACCCTTCCTGGCAATTCGAACACTACAGCAATTGGCCAAGGATGAAGAATTGATGTATCCATCTGGGGCGAAAATAATACTACACGACACATACGTTGATGACATAGTGTCGGGAGCACATACAGTACATGAAGCTCGAGAATCTAGCACACAATTAATCAATCTGCTCAAGAAGGGAGGATTTCATCTTCGTAAATGGACAAGCAACGATAAAGGCGTATTAAGGAATATACCTAGTGAAGATAGAGAGGCCTCAGTTACACTTGATTTTGCTGACGAAATTACTATAAAAGCATTAGGAGTCAGTTGGAATCCGTCCACAGATAAATTCAAAATAAAGGTGAATGTAGATACTGACTCGAATCCCACTACAAAAAGGAATATATTATCGGAAGCAGCAAGAATATTTGATCCCATAGGGCTACTGTCCCCAGTAACGATGACCATTAAGATATTATTTCAAGACATTTGGACACTCAGCGTGTCATGGGATGAAAGGCTACCCAACGATATCCTGAGTAGATGGGAGCAAATTAAACTTGAGTTGCCTAAACTAGAAAAATTGGAGGTTCCTCGTTGGATTAAGTACACTGGAACAGAATGCACTTGTGAACTCCATGGGTTTTGTGATGCCTCTGAGAAGGGGTACAGCGCTGCAGTTTACCTTCGTACTGTGAGGAGAAATACTATTTCAACAAGTTTAATCACCGCTAAAACAAAGGTAGCACCATTGAAGTCTAAGCTGTCGATTCCACGACTTGAATTATGTGGAGCAACACTATTAGCAAATTTAATCAAGGAGACCAGAACTAGCTTAGCAATTGAAAATCTGCCATATTATGCGTGGACTGATTCCACGATAGTACTTGCGTGGCTGCAAGAAGATGCACATAAATGGAAGACATTCGTAGGGAATCGGGTAGCCCAAATACACTCCATCAGTGACCGAACGAAATGGTTTCATGTAAGGTCAGCTGAGAATCCTGCTGATATCGCTTCAAGAGGTATACTACCAGCAATGCTTAAAGATCACGTTCTTTGGTGGGAAGGTCCAGCATGGCTAAAAACTGAAAAAATTAACTATCCGCCGAAAGAAGGCAGCAAAACAGATATAGAAAAGAAAATAATAACTACTCATGCGGTCTCGAAAACGGAAGAGAGATTCGAGGAAAGGAACATTTACCTCGAGTTAGCTGAAAAGTACTCATCATTAGGAAAATTACAACGAGTGGTAGCTTACCTAAAACGATTCATTCACAACATAAGATTGACGAAGGAGCACCGCAGGGTAGGCGAATTAACTGTACATGAAATAGAAAAGGCTTTAATTCCAATCGTACAGACTACGCAAAACCAACATTTTAATGAAGAAATAATGCAATTAACACAGCAACACGAATTGAGCAAAAAAAGTAGGTTAGTACCACTGGCACCATTTATTGATCAAGACAACATACTGCGAGTAGGTGGACGGTTGGAGCGAGCAGAGTTGGCCTTTGATCGTAAGCATCCCATCATATTGCCCTACAAAAGCTGTCTGACAACCCTGGTAATGGATAAAGCCCATAAAGAAACGCTTCACGGAGGTAATGCCCTTACGCTTGAAGTAATTCGACAAAGATTCTGGATAATAAATGGACTTAAGGCAGCAAAGGGACATATACATCAATGCACGAAATGCCATCGTCACAAGGCCCAAATGTCACAGCAAATGATGGGCGCACTCCCTAAGGCAAGAGTTATAACCACTCCACCATTCACCCATTCTGGAGTAGATTATGCAGGACCCTTTGATCTTCTGTTAGCACGTGGAAGAGGAAACAGGACCCATAAGGGATACATCTCCGTTTTCATATGCTTAACAACAAAAGCAATACACTTAGAAGTAGTAACGGACTTAACGTCTCAAGCGTTCATAGCTGCATTCAAGCGATTTGTTGCCAGGAGAGGACCAGTGTCTCACGTATACAGCGACAATGCCACCAATTTTGTGGGAGCCAACAAAATATTAGCCGATCTTCACAAGCAAAAAGACTATCAGAATGAGGTACAGCAAGCTATACGCGATGTTGGAACACAATGGCACTTCATCCCTCCTGCCTCTCCGCACTTTGGAGGACTCTGGGAAGCTGGAGTAAAGGCTGTAAAACATCATATGCGCCGTGTCATTGGAGAAAACAAACTAACTTACGAAGAAATGTGCACCCTCATGACACAGATAGAGGCTTGTCTGAATTCACGACCCCTTTGCCCTCTTTCAGAAGACCCAGAGAGCCTTGACGTTTTAACACCAGGACACTTCCTAACGGGTTCAGCACTACTCACTATACCTCAGAAAGATCATCTCGAAAAGAATCCCAACTTACTCAACAAATGGCAACGAGTAGAAAGAATGTATCAGGACTTTTGGAAAAAGTGGTCTGCAGAATACCTATCAAGACTTCAGCAACGGCCCAAATGGGCCCAAAGGCAGCCAAACTTGAATATTGGTAATCTTGTACTCATAAAGGATGAGCAGTTACCGCCAACCCGCTGGGCATTGGGCCGCATAATCGAAACGCATCCCGGAGATGATGGGTTAGTCCGAGTGGTAACCCTTAAGACAAAAGGGTCAATAATGAAACGACCAATTACAAAGGTCTCATTATTACCAATACTTGACAACCAAACAGAAGAAACTATCGGCTCTACGACAAAAGCAACTTCAAGTGGGGAAGCCGGTCAGGGCCCAGGCAAGCTAGTAAACACTGCACCGAAGGATCTCAGGGAAGTTATACAACGAAAACGGCATCCTGAAAACACGCAAGAGCTGAAAACAAATTCAAAACGCAAAAGACGCGACCGCACGATACCTGGGATTTCGAACACATTCAACAACTCATTTTTAGGCTGGATAACATTAGCACTTCTAATTCTCGTAGTTGTAGGACAAGATAATAAAAGACCATACAAATTAACAAAGTTCAATCGGCAAGAAGGAATTTACTTTGAAGATATCTCAACAATTCAGTTATACTCTAGTGAATGGAATCTTGTCATCTACTACAACTTATCGGTGTACTGGAGGGAATTCTTTGGAATTAAGAAGTCCCTACGTCAGTTATCCGAAATATGTGAACTGAATACTCGGTTATCAATACCCACAGAATTATGCAACGCCACAATATTGCAACTTAAGCACCAGCTCATTGAATCTGAACAAATCAATGAAGTCTTATACCAACAGAATGAAAACGTAAGAATCCGAAACAAACGAGCTCCATTAGAAGTCATTGGTTCAATAGCTAATGGATTATTTGGCATACTAGATCAAGACTTTGCCGACAAATATGAGGAACAAATCAGAAACATTCAAGCAAACGAAGATACATTACGTGGTCTGTTAAGAAATCAAACCTTGATAACAGAAAAAACGATTAATGTAATTAAGAAAAGCAGCGCAGCGGTGACTCATCAATTGGAAATCTTCGAGAATCACTTACAAATGATCACCGACGGTCTTAATAAGGCGGAGGAAAAATTTAAAACAACACAAGCCTTCACATCAGCCGTTATGCTAATAACATTAAGCTTAATCAATTTTCAACATATGCAAAAAAACATATTAGCAGCGATAACGGATACCAAGCATGGGCGGTTAAACACCTTAATACTGACACCGGTACAGCTTAATGAACAACTAATCATCATTAAGGAACACCTACCACAGAACTTAAGGGTTCCAGGGGACGGAAGCGTGACGTCATTGCTAACCATCTATAAGGCAATGCACGTAAAGGTTCGAATAACACAGAATAATGTATTGTTTGACCTTCGTATTCCTTTACTCAGCACAGAAGTCTATCACCTATACAAGTTAACACCTATTCCTGTTCCATATGATGGGAAATACATTTTCATTCAACCATCGACACCGTATTTGGCTGTAAATCTACACAGGTATCGATTTAGTCCACTGACAAGGGAAGAGCTAAAGGAATGTATTCAACTTTCCGATAACCAACTGATATGCAGCCTAAAACAACCCGTATACAGTTTAAAAGCTAATCAAAGCAGATGTGAGATGGAACTGTTTAATCGCCATCGGGAAATTCCAGAGTTGTGTCAATTAAAAAGCATGCCTCTAACAAAACTGTGGAGAAAATTACAGATTCCCAGTACGTGGCTTTACACAGTGGACGAAGACACTCATGTTGACGTCATATGCGGAGATTCAGTGGACCCAGTAACACTAACAGGCAGCGGAATTATTCAACTACAACCAACCTGCATGATTAAACATCCCACACTATTCATCAATGCAAACAACCATTTGCCAGGTGCATTGAATTCATCATTTATTTCCGACATTGCGATCATCTCAAATCATCTAGACACTCTGATGACCAATCAAACCACATCCCAGTTTACAGCCCCACGATTAATGAATGAGATCACTAGCAAGGACATATCTGAGTTGTATTCCCAAATTGAAAAACAACAAGAAGATATCAACCAAATTCCGAAGCTAAACATCCATGACCTACATCATTATGGTGGTCTTTATATACTGGCACTGACCATCGCTATCTTGGCATCATATTACTGCTGGAAAAAACGAAAAACAATCACCCAAACAGAATGCGATCCACCAAGGCCAACCCCACGACAACCAAGATCTAAGGAAGAGACCACAGTCATCCTAGAGTTGCCATCATTAAGCTTGCGGGGGGAGAATGTCCACGGTACATAAGCAGCATACATTTAATCTATCAATTAAGTAGGAGAATTTACCTAACCAGCGCAACGAAAGTTCATTCACTTTAATTAGCAAGTCACACTCATTGTAACTTGATCACCCTACTTGTTTGGCAAGACAATTAAAAGAAAACAATTAATGGGTCAAGTGAATAAACTCACGGTGTGCTGCGTCACTATTTAGTCATTTTGAAATGAGGAAATATATTAATGTAACAAATTTAGTATTAAGCAATTAACTGTGAATATTTGCTGATAATGTCATTAAACTGTATAAATAAAGCATAAAATAAAGCATAAAATAGTTTAAGCTGGTTTGTCAGACAAGGAACATTTTATTGTTTTTAGTATATATTGTAGTTGACATAGTAACTGGCAGAAGGAATTTGAAATCTAGTATGTATGTAGTGTTCAAAGAAACTGCACATTTAAGAAGAAGGCGCATCTAAATTTTTTTCTAATCCACGAATTTCAACTTTTTGGTTCATGTTTGAATTTTGATTTCTTTAACAGAAACGTTTCGTTGTTGCATTGGCTATAATGTAACAATAAAGATTATAAATCTTTTTCTACTTTAGTCCCAAGCCAATATGTGGGACCCCTATCCTTTTGTGATGGTCACACACTTTTTTATGAAGACGCCATTTCATACATTGCTCGTACTTTTGTTAAGTGAATGTCATTTTCAATTATCTTAACAACGACAATATCGGTCGTTTAGATTATTTGTATACGTCACCCCCCCCCCCCCCCCAACTCTCAACTGTGCGAAAAAGTTGCCTGAATTATGCCCAAGCAAATACTAAACCTTCCCTTGAAAGTCCCGTCAAATTGGATTACCCGTTTTGGAGATTACTTCGGAAAAACTAACAAAAATTGTAAAAATAATTGAATGGTTTTTTATATCACGTAAATAACCACGTGAGCTTATAAAATGATATTATTATTTTATTAATATAGAAAAAGAAAGATAGATACAAGATGAAAAAGAATGGAAGAATGCATCAATTGATCTTGAGTCTACAATATAGCTCTCTTGCGCGTAAGTGCCCGAGGTCAGGCCACATCCCGATCCGACCTTCGATTATCCCCACTACATACTTATAATCCGCTAATTATTCGACTCTCTACAGTACAGTGATTCTAAACTGTTTTTGCCGTGGTACACTTTTAGTAATTTAAAAATTTGGCGGCACACTAACAATAACATAAATTTAAAAGTTAGGTTGAACCTACAGTACTGGGTGGTACTAAATCGTCGCGGATCCCCCCTTTCCGACTTCCATAAGGTGAAATGTGTTGGTTCTGTTTTGATGTTTTGTTTATGATGCGGCGGCATGCTAATTTGACTTTCTGAAGATATTGGTTTAGAATTGTTTTATAAAAGAATCTCGTGACACACTAGGTGGTTGAGAATTACTGCTTTAGTATGTAAAGATAAATAATTTTTTTTTCAAGACGTTTTATATTCATTCATTAATCATTTGGAAACTGTTCTTATACACACGAAATTTTAATTCATTCTTTCCTGTGGATATCTAAAAATTTATAATGTACTATTTTCCATATAAGCTCCTGCAATATCAGATTATTTATAATCATATATATTTTTTTCCAGATATATTTTACAACGCATCGCAGAGGAGTATGGTGTTGTCGTAACATTTGATCCCAAACCAATGGAAGGACATTGGAATGGCGCTGGTGCGCACACAAACTTTTCAACTAAAGATATGAGAGCTGATGGTGGCATAAAGGCAATTGAAGCGGCAATTCAAAAATTATCGAAGCATCAGGCCAAACATATTCGTGCGTACGATCCCAAAGAAGGTCAGGATAATCAACGACGTTTGGTTGGAAAGTTAGAGACATCATCCATAAATGAATTTTCGTGGGGTGTTGCTAATCGAGGCGTGAGTGTAAGGATTCCAAGAGGCGTTGCGGATGCAGGAAAAGGTTATCTGGAAGATCGGCGTCCAAGTTCTAATTGCGATCCCTACAGCGTTTGTGATGCTCTCATTAGAACTTGTTTATTAGAATAAGAACATTTTTAGTTATTTGGTACGTTTTTAATTTGATCCTTGAGTGAAACAAGTGATGCAAACATTTACATTATATTTTTTAACAATACAATACTGTTATTTTACTAAACTGTTGAACATGTTAAGCTCATTAAGTAAATTGTGCGAATTCATAAAATATCATGTCTAGAATATAACTGAAGCTATTATCGAAACTTGTTTTATTGTATACTTTTATAATATATTTTTATAAGCGCTGCACCAAGCATACTTTTGTAATTTTGTAAATTAAAAGCGATATGTTGTATACTTTCGACAGTATTTTTAAGGAAAATTAAAACATGATGTATACTATATTTTACATTCACCTGAAATTTTTTAAAGAGTTTAGTTTATTACTCGTTAAAAATGTAATCTATTTTTAAAGTTAAAATATATACATATTTGGAAAATAGAAGACGAATTATTTTTCTTTAACTGTCATTGTATAAATATGCATCTTTGTAACTTAATAATCTCGTTTTGCTGAAGCTTTATAAAAAAGTTGAAACTCGTTTATTCGATTAGCTAATAATGCTGATTTACTCTACTGCTGACAGAACAAGCCACTTTTAATTCGATATACCTTAATTTAAATAGATGTTTATTGCATTTTGTGTACAAGAACACAAGAAAGTGCAATGCAAATATATAGGTATATTCATGATATATAATGCTTTTAGTATTATGAATTTTTAGTGCTTCTACATAGTTAAAGTTGCCACGGTCCGCTCGTAATTGTCTGAATAATGATGTATTACTGTAACGAACTATAATATGTAAACAAGTATTTTCATTAATTTCGCACTTTATTTGACGATCAGCTTCATGCAATTTTCAATTCATGTCTAATTTTGAATTTGAATATGACTTTAAGCGGTAATGTAAGAAACTTCCAAGATATATATGTTGTTACGGCCACTTAAAGTTGTGACGCACGTTTACGCTCCACATGTAATCAATATTTCAGGATTTACGCAAGCATAACAATGCTAGCCATCCATTTTCCGATAGACAGCAAAATATTAAATAATGAGTGGTATTATTTATTTATTATTTATTTTATATAAGTTGTACCCAATTTAAAACGAATCTATATGATCTGTTTGACAGTGTTGTCTATTACTTAAGTATAGGCGGATTGGGTCATCATTTTGATGAGAGCAATCTGTTCGCTTGCGTGAAATACTTTCCATGAAAAATTCGAATTGTCTTTCATCTTCCTTATTCTCTTGTGAGGTATAGGGCGGAAGCAGTTGTTCTTCAATTGAACCTGTTTTTAGTGACAGGATTAAATTCTCTGTTTTTATTGTTCTACTCCATTCTACTTCTGGTCATGGTTTCCAATCGAGGACTTGTTTGGATATGTCGTCGCGTTGGAGCTTAATAGCCGTAACTTAGTTTTAACTGAGATGTCCATTGATCTGAAACAGTTGAGAATATACGTTTGTCGCTTTATTTGTTCGAAAATTGATGTATCACTGTGAATATCCTTCAAAGCTGTCGGACCATTTTCCATTGGCTTTGTATCTCGAATTATTATTAAGAGCTTGTATTAATTATTTTTTTTCCGTCGCAATGGCCTCCATATAACACTCAAACCGAGCCCAGCATCATTTCATAATCCTCCGTATTTTAGTCTCTGCATTCCCAATACTTCAAATTAAATCCTCTCTAGTCTCAACAGTGCTTGAATAAACTTTATCCTTCATTGTTCCACATAAGAAAAAGTCCAATTGATTAAGGCCTGGAGATCCAAATTGGGCCGTATGTGAAATCAATTTACAGCTCTTGCTGAGTGCTATAAATTATTTTTCTTCTTCTGTAAGTTTTCTTCAGTCTTCAGTTTTTTCATGTATTTCTTTTAAAATGGAAGTACTTACATTAAAGTACGATAATTTTCTATACTACTTATCACAGAGAAAAGAAAGTTATACCACAGTTCTCAAGATAACGTAGATGCGAATTAATATGCATATGTTAGATAGATTATGTACGGTTATATGAGTTTTTAGTAACAATTTAATGTCAAAACACCATGCAATACTGATGCGCCTGAAGAAGAAGATGCCTATAAGAAAATTAGCTTCTGTATTTTAAATTTGATCAATTTAAATATTTCTTAATTATTTATGTTTATGACTTAAAAGTCGAAAATAAATTATATAAAAAAAAACTGAATATAAATAACTTTTATAAATAAAATGCACCAACAAGTAAAAAAATAATTTTTTTTCTCAGTGATATACAGAAAAAAAAGTTTGATTGCAAAATAAGAAATGCTAGAACTCAGATAAAATTTTCTCAATGAATTGTGTAAATTTACAGCTTTTCAAGTGCATTAGTTGGACATCCGTAACTATAATCACAATTTTCTAACTGAAACTCTTGCCCAAACTTTTATTAATGTACTTGAAAAGTTGTAAATTTACACAATTTATTAATAAGACTTCAAACATTTAAAGTCAAACGAGATAATATAGTAAGTTTTTTTTAATGCATTTTATTAATATCCCATCCAGACAAATACTCGGCTTTGTTCATATTTCCCCTTTGCAATTCAGTCTCCCGAAAACAAGGTTCAATATAAAATATCGATTCAGCCTGGAGCCGGAGCGGTAAGACATCGAACCAGTCCGGGGCGGACCGTTATTTGCCAAGTCTGATATCACACCGATCTGGAGCGAAACGTAATCTTAAAGTCTGATATTGATCCGCTCCGGAGCGGTTCGATATAATTTTTAATTTCAATCGATCAGAACCGCTCCTGGAGCGATATTGATTCGAAGCGATTACAATATTGTTCCACTGTATTAAAGGAATTTGCCGGGTTATTATAAGAAAGTGCTGCTCACATGCAACTTAGTTCCGTGGAATTGTGGATAAAAACTTAAAGTGCTTTAAGGAATAGGGTGAACGGGTGCTGGGTAGGAGTAAGTGGTATGTTGAATGGGTGTGTGAGTGGGCGGTGAGCGGGTAAATCGAAAATAGAAGTCGCTGCCATCAGATTTTCGGGTCCGCGGAAATTCTGCATCCGCATAAGATACACTTCAAATGTACAGTCTGCTAAACGTAAAGGTACGGTAAAAAGCCACTACGTTATTATAGATGCAAAACGACGACAGTTTCAACCAGAGACCGAACATAACAAAACTAAAATGAAAAAATCACATATAAGAAATACTCGAAGAGGCCTATTGACAGTCATTTCTAAACCTTTTGAATCCTGTTACGAGCGAAAATATAACCGTTATTTTGGAGCATAACAATTATTTTAATATTTGTATAGGAAATCAAAGAATAACTATTATAAATAATTTTCATTTTTTCCGCCATCAAGAATAGTTTTAACCGACTTCCCAAAAACAAAGAGGTTTTAAGTTCGGTACGTATTTTTAATTTTTTTATGTATGACCCAGCATAATTTTGTAACGCGAGGACCGATTTTGATGATTCTTTTTTTGTTTTATAGATTATGTTCACCGATTTTATTGAGTAGGTGTGGGCGGTGGGGGTCAAACCTAACTTCGTAATGCGTGGACCGATTTAGATGATTCTTTTTCTGTTGTAAAGAGTATGATACTCCACTGCTAGTAACGAAAACAATTTGGTCTTAGTGTGGGGAGGGGGAGGGTTAGTCTAACTTCGTAACGCGAGGACCGATTTTAATGATTCTTTTCTTGTTGGGTAAAGTATATTCCCTGATTGGTAGTATGTCAAAAATCTTGATGGTGAGGTGCGGGTGGGGGGTGGGGTTGGAACCTAACTTCGAAATGCTTGGACCGATTTGGATGGTTCTCTTTTTGTTGTGTAGAATATGGTGGCCTTTATTAATAATGGAAAAATCAACTTCTGTGGTGGGGCGAGGAATTGGGGGATGGTTGGTTGATCATTTTTCTGATGTATAGAGTATGTTACCCCATTGGTAATTTTAAACAGTGGGGTTCGGGTTGGGGTGAGGTGGATGTCAACTTCTTAACGCGTAAACTGATTTGGATGATTCTCTTTTGTTGTATACATTGGTACTGGAAAAATGTTGACCAAGTATTTGACGTGTAAAATATATTGCCCCATTGGTACCACGACAAGGATTTATGTTGTGGGTTGGATTGGGAAGGCGTCGTTACCCAACATATTAACGATAGGCTTATTTGAATAATTCTTTTTTCTTAAATACATTACTACTTTAAGGAAAAATTTTGACCAAGAGCTGTGGTGGGTGGTCTAACTTTTTAACGCATGAACTGATTTATATGATTTTGAATGCATAGAGTATCTATTTGTGTCATGACAAAAAATGTGGTTTATGGTGAAAGTTGAAGGAGTCGCCTAGCTTCGCAAGACGTAGACCGATTTCGGTGATTTTGATTCTATTCTACAACGTTATGTTCTACGCTTCCTGATTGGTAAATGATAAAAATTTTCTATCTAGAGTGACGACGATGTTTCACTGACTATGATGATTTCCTTTTGCTGTATAGAGTACGGTGGCGGTAACAAAATTTAAAAATTTTGTATCTAAGGAAAGGTTATGAAAGGGTGATCGTGACTAATTTCGTAATATGTTACCGAATTTCGATTTCAGATCCCGGATTTCCTTTCTATAGTATGCGTTACCTCTGCAACTGTTGAAATTGGTTTGTTTGTATAAGCAGAATCGTATATACGAAGACACAAAAACAAAATAAAAACAAATAAAATAGTTTAAAAAAAAGTTGAATGGACTTTACAAAAAGCGTAAAATAATTTTTTATTTCATGTTTTTTACGACACTTTGAAGTCGGTGCAAATTAATCAAATCAATCTACTTATGTCTATCACTGGATCGAGGCAATGCTGAGTAGCCGACAGATACATGGCAAACCGAGAAACCAATAGACGGTGTAGGGGTATCCCACAGGCCGGCGTTCTATCTCCATTACTTTGGCTGTTGTTGATAAAGGAATAAAAGTGGTGGCCTACGCGGACGACCTGGTCGTACGGAGAGAGCTCTGGGCATTATACATAGATGGGCAAACGACTGCAGTTTAGTAGCCAATGCCCAGAAGACTGACATGCTGCTGCTCACAGGCAAAAGACGAATTGAACTTTTTGAAACACCCATACTTAGGTGTTAGTGTTAGTGTGTTAGTGTTGGAATCAACAGTGGGTAAGCAACATTGGGGAGTATGTGGAAAAGGCGATACGTACAACGCCAACTACTGCGTTTAAGACAATGCTCAATCTTCCCCCATTGAATGTCCACGGTAGGTAGCTGCTAGTAATGTCATTAGACTGAAGAAATCCAACACTTGAAAAAATTCGGACTTCGGATACAACAGGTTACTAATAGCCTATCGAGGGGAAATTATCTGCATTAGAGCACCGGCTATACCGTTCCTACAATAATATTTGAGAACTTTTTCTCAATGCCAAGTATACCGATCTTCACGAATGGTTCAAAAGTGTTTCAAGAAGAGGTCTTGGCCATCAAAATGGCGACAAGAATACTACTATCATACAAGAGCCTGCAAAGGCGCAGTGAAATTTGCTTGCATAGCGAAAGTCAAGCGGTCACTAAGGCACTCGACTCAAACACCATCAAATCACTGCTGGTGCGCAGGTGCCGGACCTGTATTCAAACCTTGAAGGCTCCACACAGGGTGATCCTCTGCTGGGTATTCGGTTATACCGGTGAGACAGGAAACGAGGCGACCGGTGTTCTGGCGAAAGAAGGTTCGCAGTTGGACGCTTCACGAATAGACAGATCAATCAGACGGTATCTAATTTCACTAAAAAGAGAGATCGACTTAAAAGCTGTTAATCTCGCATATCGCAGGTGAGGTTCCATCGTAGTGGTATCACAACGGACAACGCCAACTAAAGTAACCTAACCTATTTTATGCTTTTAACCTTTTCGGCCACCAGTTACTAGTACTTTGTAATTTTTATTTTTTCCGTCGGCGATAACTGCTACTTTGTAATTTTTATATTTCCCTTACCGATAACTATTATATTGTGTTTTTTATTTCTGCAGTTAGTCAATGCTTACTAATTTTATGATACCTGTGTAGTTTTACTTGCTTGATATGGTTGTGAAATTCTGCTCTACATTTGTGTTTTAATGATTATTAGGAAAAACACTAAGAACAGTAAGTTATCTATAATGGTAAAATAAATCACAGAACGACAATTACAGATAACTGACAAAGTGAAAATCACCAAAAGGGTTTATCGATAACTGCAACAATAAAATCACAGAATAACACTTATAACTGAAAAAATTAAAATCACACAATAATTGTTATAAATATAATATAAAATCATACAATAATTGTTAAAAGTCAAACCTCTTTTATTGTGATTTAAGAAAAAGTCTGCAAATGATTGTTACTCTAGACATTTTTTTAAAAGTTTTAACCGTTACAGTCTATGTATTGAATGCATTTATTTGGATAACAAAAAAAAGTTCTTAAGTACATCAAATTAACTTAATTGAAAATTCGAAATTTTTATGTGATGAACAAAGAAACTTTTATTATGACACTCGACAGACAAGCAAATATTTGGATATTTCAATATAGAAAATATTTATATATGTTGATGCTGAAGCTTTACTCTATTAAAAAATTCTTTACAATGGAATACACTAATCAATTATTTCTTTAACATATTTATATGACAGCAAATACAGTATCCGATATACGTAATCGTACACGATCATCCTAAATAATAATAAAAGCTGATCATATCAAGAAAATACTTTTAATATGTCTATAATAGTTTTTAATAAAATTTAAGTTATTTGTACTTTGATCAATTATTCGTTAATATGATATTTTATTACTGAGATACCTTTAAAAGTTAAGTTGATTCGAGTTGTTCGAACTACCGTAGTAAAAGAAATGAAGAGGAAGTAAAAATACTTCAATTGAAGTAAAGGCACAAGTCTAAATAACACCTTATTTATTAAAACCATTCACGTGGTTTAGGAATTAAGAGGGAACACAAATAGTCGGATAAAAAAAAACATTTTTTGAACAGATTTAATTCCTACAAGCACAATAAGAATTAAAACATATCTTCATCTAAAGAAAAAATCTCTTAGAATGTTCATGAGGTAAAAAGGTTTCTAAGAACGTTAGTGTCACGAAGAAATTATTTCATACAATACTTTCGTGTGACTATAAACAATAATACAATGCATCGGAAAATTTCTTGAGAGGAAATGATTAATTTGTATTCAAGCCATAAACGCGCAGTTGAAAAGACGTATATGTAAATACTCAAATGTCTGTTGAAAATAAATAAAGCTGTCAGGGTATGCTGTAAGTGCACTTGTAGGTTATGGAAGACGTTTAATTAAACAAAGTAGCACGAAATAATTAGGCTTGTCTTGAGTCGCTTTTAATGGTTTATAGGTCAAAGCACGTCCATGGCACGCACAAAGTGTCCGGCTCGTGTCAGTCAATTTAAGATGAAGTTTTCTTCTTGTACAGGCCGCTCCTGAGTTATAGATACTGAAATTGTAAGTTGAAGCCATATACACAGTCGATGTAGAAATAGTTCGATTACATTGACTTTCTCTATAGACAATAATGATTAATCACTCGCCTCGTTATCTAATGATTTACTTCCCCTAAAGGGCAAATTTGAAACTGCGTACAGAGCTGTTTATGTAAATTCGCAGAACTAAAATAAAAGAAAGTTATCAACAGTGCTTTGGAGTTCCTCTTTTTTCTATAATAGTAGTCTTAACGTCACTAAAATAAAATTTTTACAAGCAGAGGCGGATTTAGATATAGTCTGGCAGCGAATTGCAGTCCAGTTTTATGGGCAGCTTTAGAGCTGTACAGCTGTTCAGTAGATTATGCAAATCGGGAAATTGCTCACAAAAACGTTTTTAGACATTTCATGTAATCGTTTTATTTTATTTTATAATAAAATAAAGAGCTTTTATTTTTCCAAGACAATTTCTTGAAATTTGAATTATTCTTCATGTTGTGGGTGTATATTGTATAAGTATGGAGATGCCAAGCAGTCGTCAGGGCAGACCTCAACTTTCAAAGGCGTATTTCTCTGTAAGATGTTTTTAAACAGCTTTTATCAACTCACAAACCCTTGACTAAATAACTTTGTGCCTCAGAGTGACGTTCCTAATTCAGTGGTTGTCAACGTGGATGGATTTATATGGGTTTTTTTTAAATTTAAAATGAGTGAATGGGTAGTTTCCCGATGGGATACAAATATCTTACTTTTTGAGGGGGTTTTGTGTGGTAATTAACCCCTTGGGATTATCCGATTTGGACCGTATGTGATATTAAATTAAAGCTCTTGCTGAAATGCCATATATTTTTTCTATAAGAAACTTTATAACAGACTTTTTGGTCATTGTTTACATACATAAAAATTTTTTTTCAGATGGTTTTTCGCTTAGTTTAGTCGTTTTTTCAAGTAGATTACGAAAAATATTATAATAAAATATAAATATATATATATACTACCCAGCCACAAAAGTATTGGGACACTTGCATTTTTTACATTTTCAACTTTGTAGTATATAAAAAAGTGTTTAATTATAAAAGTAAATTTCGTTATGGTAATAATTTCTTTATTTGTTTTGTTCGAAATTCTTTTCACAGTACAAAAAATTTATATAAATAACAAAAAAACTACGAAAATAATGCACAATAGCAAAAAGACAACCGTAGTCATGTTATATGGAAAAAGTCCGAAGTATATCTGACAGAATGCTTGAAGCACCCTGTCAAATTTCCTACTTCTGTAGTGGTTTATGGCTGCATGTGCGGATATGGAGTTGGGTCCCTCCACTTTATTGACGGTGCAGTTAACTCCGAAAAATACCAAAATGTGCTGCCATCAATGCCTCTCCTTCAGTCGCCTGAAGGGAGTTCGTGTTTCAACAGGATGGAGCACCAAGCCATACTTCAAAATCCAGTAAAGCCTGGTTGCAGGTCAATGGAGTACCAACAATGGAGTGGCCCGCTAATGGTCCAGATCTTTCCATAATAGAGAATTTATGGGGAGTTATCAAGAAAAGACTTGGGGCGGATCCATCCAGGAGGACTTAAACTGTTCTTCGTGAAAAAATAAAGGAAATTTGGAATTCTTTTACCGCTGAGGATTGTGAAAGACTTGTTAAATCAATGCCACTCCGTATTAAAGAGGTTGTAAAACAAAAACGTAATACATCGAAATACTGAACATAAAGAAATCTACAGAAAATTTAATTTATTTTTTCCTATTTTTTCAATATGTATTATTTTCGTTATTTTGTTGTTATATATTTGAATTTTTTGTAACTGTGAAAAGAATTTTCAACAAAACAAATAAAATAATTATTGCTACAACGAAATTTTCTTTTATAAATATTATACAATATTTCATATACCTACAAAGTTGAAAATGTGAAAAAAATGCTAGTGTCCCAATACTTTTGTGGTTGGGTAGTATATATATATATATATATATATATATATATATATATATATATATATATATACACATACAGTGAACTCTCTCTTGAGCGTACATTCATCGGACTGAAAAATTCGTCCGGTTAATAGAGGTGTCCGTTTAGGGGAGTAAGGAACAGATGATATAGATATATCTTGTTAATTAAAATACTCATATGAAATAAGCGTAAAGATTTAATAAAAAAATAGAAAATTTCATTTTTGAAATGAAAAACAAAAAGAAATATTAGATATATTCTTATGCATACCAACGCACATTTTTGCAGAAACAACAACCTTGTTTTTAATAAAATTATTAGATACATGCGTAATAACATTATCTACACCTTATAGTGTAACAAGGAAGCAGTTTATACAAGCAAATAGGACAAATTTTATTTTTTTTCGCGAAGAAATCCGTTATGCTACTTTTCTTTTTGTAATTATTATTAAATGATTTTTTAAAATGAATTTCCAAATTTGTCAAATGTTCAACTGCTTCCCCATCATTTTTTTGCATAGCAAATAACTTTAAATTCTTAATGCTGGATTGCACATCTTTAAATGATCTGATAGACGAGACTTCTTCTATTTCACCTTCGTCATCCTCTGTTTATACAAGCAAATAGGAACATTTCTTGCCAAAGACAAAATTTATTTTCTTTCGCGAAGAAATCCGTTATGCTACTTTTCTCTTTGTAATTATTATTAAATGATTTTTCAAAATGAATTTCCAAATTTATCAAATGTTCAACTGCTTCCCCATCAATTTTTTGCATAGCAAATAACTTAAAATTCTTAATGCTGGATTGCACATCTTTAGATGATCTGATAGACGAGACTTCTTCTATTTCACCTTCATCACTTTTATTAGAGGAATTACCTGCAAAAATGTTTACAGAATTGTCCATACACTCAACACTAAGTCCCTCGTCGATTGCAATAAAATCTTCTACTGTATTTGAATACCCAATTTGTTCTATAGTGCTTGACATTCTTGCTAAAAACCGTGTTTCTTAAAATCGAATTTCTTAAAACAATTCTTAATTGTCGTACTAGAGACTTTATCCCAAGATCCTTTTATGAAATAAAGAGCATCTAGGACGTTAATCTTTTTTGCGAGGGAGCCGCCAGATTTAGTTGTTTCCATATTAGCTCAAATGTGGTTTAAAATTAGACTCCTGTTCTGTTTCCTGTAGTTGACTTTAAAGTTTTTGATGATCCCCTGGTCTATAGGCTTGTGGTTTTGGGTGGAAGAAAGATTAACTTGACATTTTGTAAAATAATATGTTTGGGATGAGAACCAGCATTGTCGAGAAAGAGCAAAACCATCTTTCGTCTAATTCCCATTTTTCTATCAAATGTTTGCAACTATTCAGTCAGTATTATTGATGTCATCCATGACTTTTTGTTGAATTTCCAATCAGCCGGATCATATTGTAAATTTTTAAACGGTCTCGGTCGGGCAGACTTTCCAATTACAAGAGGTTTTTCTTTCTCTCCTGCCATATTCATGCAAAATAAAATGGTCAGCCTTTCTGTGGAAATTTTCCCCCTATGCATTTTTCGTTCCTCAATGAAAATGTTTTTGTTAGAAGAGCCTTGTAAAATAAACCAGTCTCGTCAGCGTTGTAGATGCAGTCGTCTTCGTAATCTTTAATGATATCCGAAATCTTAACGAAAAATTCGTCGATAACCTCAGGATTGACATCGGCTGATTCACCAGAGATGTTCCTATCCTACCTATAACTGATGTTGTGGCGCCTTCTAAACTCCTCTAGCCATCCCTCTGTAGAGTGAAAATTCGAAATTTGAAACTCTTCAGCAAATTCCTTGGCCTTAGCCTTAATAATTGGCCCAGATAGAGGGACAATTCTGTTCCTGTCCCTAACAAACCATTCGAAAACAAATTTGCCCAGTTGTTGTCTCCTTGGATTCAGAAAATTCCTTTTAAGGCTTGAACACATGGAATTTGAATGCCATTGATTTGAAATATAATCCCGCCTCTTCAAAATTTCTGCAGCTTGTGTTTTGTTATCGCTAAAGTCGTTCGCGATTTCTCGAACACTACGTTTTCTTGCATCATAGCTCTTTTCTTTTAAACATAAAATTTTTTTTTTTTGAGCCATGTTTAATATTCTAAATTATCAGACCTAACCCGTAAATATTGAAGAAACTTAAAAAGCGAACACTACCAAAGCTTTCGTGAATTCGCAACTTGTGAATGGTCAGAGGCATATGTGCAATACGAGCTTCACTCACACTAGATCTGTAGTCTACATCAGTGATGTCCAAACCTATGCCCGCGGGCAAGTGAGCTTTTGAGCTTTTAAATTCGTATATGCACTTGTTTGGCTGTATTCGGTTTCCTGTTTTTGCGTTTTTTAATTGTTAGAGCATACAAAAGTTAAAAAAAAATTTCATATTTAAGTAGTTTTGTAGGCAATTATACAATGTCTTAAAATATACAAACTTTTGCAAACATTTTAAGGTTCTAAATTAAACAAATAGTACGAAATGCTTGTAAAGCTTTTAAGCATTCCTCACATTAAGTAGTGTGAGTTTGGCCATCACTGGTCTACATTGTTTGCTTAAATTAATAAGAATGCGCACAAACTAGTTTCACGTGTGCGTACGATACCTATAAGCCATGACAGAAAACAGCAACGACAGCGTACACATGTTCGCGCAATCAAAACTAGAACAAATCGTAAAGCCAGCTAAAGAGCTGCTTTGGGAGAGATAGAGGCATGTATGTAGAATAATTTTCTGGCTGGCAGTTTTGAGTGCGAGTGTGGTGGACGTCCAGTATTTAAGGAAAATGAAAATAATGAAGAGAGCAACATTTTTTACTGTTGTCAGTGTTTCCTGTCTATTTTGAAGTTCTGTCCGTTTAAGAGAGGTTATAAATCTCAATTTGTTCAAAAATACCTTGTCCGTGTCCGTCCAAGAGAGTGTCCGCCGAACGGAGGTAGGAATATATAGAAAATACTTATGTTTTTTATCATCATTCGAAATGTGTCCTCCTAAGGGAGGTGTCCGTTTAGGGAGAGTTCACTATATATATATATATATATATATATATATATATATATATATATATATATATATATATATATATATATATATATATATATATATATATATATATATATATATATATATATATATATATATATATATATATTAAAATTATACGGACTTATTTGTAAAAAGTCGTTGTTTTTTTAAATATTTAAAGCTCAAATATTAAATTGAGATCATTCTCGTATTTTTTATAGTAAATCCTCCGCAAAAACGAAATTTTTTAAAAAAAACAAAAGACGGAGATCCGTCAACTTTTCGATTTTTTTCAGCCAAAAAACCAGGTGACCCTGAAAGTAAACAATTCCGACTTTTTCCAACCGAACATCATAAAATGCGTGCTTTTAGAATTTGCGTATAGGTGGGAGGGGGGTGTAGATTTGTGTGAGGGCTGATTTTTCTTTTAAACGCTTTAGCATAATGTTTTACATATTTCACGATGGCATTTAAATTTTCTATGTTTAACCGTTATATGGGTTTTGATGTGAAATAAATTTTTCCAGTTTTTTCATGTAAGATGTTGTTTTCATTGAAGTACTTACATTAAAGTGCGATAATCTTCTTAAGTACTTATCGCAAGGGAACATACATAGATGCAAATTAATATTCATATGTCGGATAGATTATGTACCGTTCTAGAGATTTTAGCGAAAATGTAATGATCAACTGGCAAAAAACCATGCAATCCTAATGATCTTGAAGACATGGAGCGTATAAGAAGATTACCTCCTGCATTTTAAAACGGATCAGTTTCATTGCAAAATAAGAAATGCTAGAACTCAGATAAAATATTATCAATGCATTATGTAAATTTACAGCTTTTCAAGGATTTTAGTAAAAGTTTCTAATTGAAACTCCTGTCAGTTTTTCATGGTATGAACATTGAACATCACGCTTTTATTTTTATCTTTTGATTAACCCAACGCGGCGACATCAAACAAACTCCAAAAACTACTATCCCAAAAATTCAGCATTTTTCCAAATTTTCTCAGAAATGTATGTGGTTAATATACCTTTTTTTAATTTGATTAGATTGCCCATTTTATTATCTTTCCAAAAAAGTATAATATAGTAAGGTAGAGAAATAATTAATAAAACCGAATCTTAAAGACCCAGACTACCTAATTATTTTATAGCAATTTAGGCAGGAAATTATTAAAATAAACAACATTTTTAAGATAAAGGGTAAAAAGGGTTTCTTTAGGGTTAACAGGTAAATAATTTTAATTACTTCTGCCGACATCGAGCAGTGAAACGAGCACGAGACAGCTAGCTAAAGTTTGGAACGTTTTTCATCGAGAGAGATTACATCCACATCACTATAACCCAAGAAGATTGGAATTTAGCACTTGGCTTCTGAAACACGACATTGACAAGAGGGCGTTTTTGGAACAAGTTCTGTGGACGAATGAATCGCAATTCACCAGGGATTGCATCATAAACTTCCATAACCTCCATACCTGGTCGAACACTAATCCACACAGGACAAAGGTGACCTCTTCCCAGCAGAAATTCAATGTCAATATATGGGACTTTGCGGACTTTTTGGAGAATACACTGCAAGATCTAATAGAGGACATCCCTGAGAATGATCAAATAGAAATGTTTCATCAACACGATGGATCAACTAACTGCTAACATTGTAAATGCAATACTGAATGAAAAAAATTCTTAATTGCTGGATTGGACGAGACACACCGATTCCTTGGTCTGCTAGATCTGAAGACATTAAACCATTGGACTTTTTCTTATGGGAAACAATGAAGGATGAAGTTAAACTCAAGCCCTGTTAACACTAGAGAGAACTTGATTAGAAGTATTGGGAATGTAGCGACGAAAATATGGGAGATACTGACTAAAATAAGATCTAAATGGGGAATTAGGAGGAGATTATTAGTAGTATAGATATGGCGGTTCGGGCTCATGAGAAAATCGAGCCAAAAATGTGCTATGGCGGTTCGGGCTCATGAGAAAATCGAGCTCAAAATGTGCTTTGCCGATTCTGACGCAATCTTGGATTTAGGGTATTCGGTCTTGTAGGCTACAATTGAGAGATAAGGAAAAGAGATAAGGCTTGTCGGCCATCTTGGATTTTCGGTATTCGGTCTTGGAGGCTACAATTGATCTTCTTCTTCTTTGATTTACACCTGGACTTGGATCTGGACCTGGATTTAGGGTATTCGGTCTTGTAGGCTACAATTGAGAGATAAGGAAAAGAGATAAGGATTGTCGGCCATCTTGGATTTTCGGTATTCGGTCTTTGAGGCTACAATTGGTCTTCTTCTTTGGGGATAAGGGAATGGGGTTTCGAAGGTCAAAGGTCAAAGTCGGTGATTGTTTAGTAAAATAAGGCACCTGTCGGCCATCTTGGATTTTGGGTTTTCGGTCTTGAAGGCTACAATTGATTTTGTTCTTCTTTGATTTGCACCTGGACTTAGATCTGGACTTGGACTTGGACTTGGATCTGGACCTGGACTTGGGTATTCGGTCTTGGAGGCTTAAATTGATCTTCTTCTTCTAAAAAATGTGCTATGGCGGTTCTGGCTCATGAGAAAATGCTATGGCGGTTCTGGCCCATGAGAAAAAAAATCGAATCTTGGATTTTGAGTATTCGGTCTTGGAGACTACAATTGGTCTTCTTCTCCTTTGGTTTGATGATGGAAAGATAAGGATTGTCGGTCATCTTGGATTTTCGGTACGAAAAAAGTATGAAAAAGTAAGAAGAAGAAGCGAAATGACCGCTTTTGTGGTTCGAGCTTTTTGTGTCGGCTTGGGTGATAAGGCTTTGTAGATTTACCTTGGTTCGTGCTGAAAATAAGAGTTTGTTGTTTTGAGTTTTTAATTACGAAGTACAGCTTTATCAGCTAAATGAAATAACATGATGCGAATTTAATTGGAAAAACAGAATATTGCGTAATAAAAGATTTCACCACATTGAGTAAATAGATGAAGATTATTTTTACTTTCGTTTGCAAATTCTTATTTCTATGATATCATTTGTTTTCAAGCAAGTTTTAACATGTTTTTCTGCTCGAGCTGTGATTGATAAGCGAGCTGGTGACTGCGTTGAAATTAATAATTTGGCGGCAATGTTAAGGTCGTTGGATGATAAGGTTTTGTAGATGAACCTGACCTCGTGCTGAAAATAAGAGTTTGTTGTTTTGAGTTTTTAATTACGAAGTACTCCTTTATCAGCTAAATGAAATAACATGATGCGACTTTAATTGGAAGCAGAATATTGTACCCTCGAACTTTAAAAGATTATCATGTAATTTCTTTTCCAGATCTAAATAAAGACATTAATTCGAGGTTATATTTTGAAATAATTTCGTGTTTTATGCAACTAGCAAGTAAGTCATTCCACCGATTACGTCATAACACCATTGAGGAATAGCCAAAGGAATTTCTGTAATTAAGAGAAAAAATCTCATGTTTAAAAATAACATGCATCGCTTTGCATAAATCCGTTAATAAGTAATGAACGTCTAGTCAAGGTAGCTAGAATGGCTTCTTTCGGTACTTTGGAGAGGTTTATCATGTGAAGAACTTGCAAAGAAAATAAATATCTTTTCATAGCCTTAAACTTCGTTTCTTTATGATTCAGCCGTGATAATCTTAATAAGGGAAACCATTGATTCGTAATTATGCTTTAAATTTATATCAAACTAGCAGCTACCAAACCCATATAACAACCTTGAACTGCAGAAGAAATGAACAAGATCATTGCCGTTGTTGTAGCACTTTCTAAAAATTGCCTCAAAACTGTGAATTTAGACTAGAACAAACAAAATCGAAGTAGCTGAAATGTCCTCTTTCGATACTTTAAAGAGATTTATCATGTGAAGAACATAAGAAAATAAATTTCATATATGCTTCATGTAACAATAGACTCAAATTGTGATTTCACAGAGTTCAGTTTACTTTGAGTTTGTTATGTAATTTTGGCAAATGTCAGCTTCCGGGTTTGTTGCCGTTGCAGCACTTTATAAAAATAGACTCAAACAACTTTGAATTGGGCCGATAGAACAAACAAAATCAAGGTAGCTGGAATGGCTTTCTTTTGGTAATTAGAGAGATTTATCATGTCAAGAACTTAAGAAAATAAAAATCTTTTCATAGCCTTAAACTTTGTTTCTTCTTTTTTCAGTCGTAATAATCTTAATAAGGGAAACCATATTTTTTCTTGAATCGTAATTATGGTTTAAATTTATACCAAACTGGCAGCTAACAACCCTATATAACATTTAAAATTTTAATTTTTGTATGCGTCATGTAACAATAGACCCAAATTGTGAGCTCACCAAGTCAAACACGAAAAACTACTATCCCAATGACCTTTTCAAAATTTGTAGAGAAATACAGCTGAACCAATGAAAGAAATTTAAAGCGCATTAAACAGGGCTTTAATAATCGTATTGAAAGCTTTCTATTGGAAAATGATGATGAAGGAATATTGGATCCAAAACAATTTTCCTACAAAATCAAACCTCAAGTTATAAATCTTCTTAAAGCAAGTTTACAGAAACACAATGCTATAAAGTTCAATATTGAATTATTTTACAAATTTATGAAATATGCTAAAACTGATGATGGAGATGAAAACGAAGCAGCTTTAGATATAAAATCTTCTCAGGCAAAGATGAACATAGCATCCGATAATTTTCAATTTCCAGACATACTCGATAGAATGATGAAACAAATTATTGCAAAATCTGAAGAATTTCAAGAAATTGATAGCGGTTGGGCTCTTCTAAGAATCATCCACATTGAAGTGGAAGTATGATTGTCGTTTATTTATTAAAGCCTTAGATATTGTTAAAGATGCAATAAATATTATACCATTAAATAAGGATCGATATGTGTCAATCGGGAAAAGAATTTATGTTGTAAGAAATCAAAGTATAGAAATTATATATTTTTAGATTCATATAGAGTTATGCCCTCTAGCATAGAAAAATTAGCGAATAATTTATCTGATGAAAACTTAATATTAACCTTTTATAAAAATCACGATTTATTTAATTTAATGTTGGGAAAAGGGGTTTTCCCTATGAATATCTTAATTGCTTGCTTTGAAAAATTTAGTAAAAATTCATTGTCTATGCAAAACTATTTTGATAATAAATTTACAGATACGAAGTGTTCTGATAATGATTATGCGCATACAACAAACGTTTGTACAGCATTCGAATGCAAAATATTTGTAGACTATTTATATTGTCATTATTATATAGCACCAGGATTATTTTGGGAGGGAAGACAATTTTTTTTCATCTGAGAATAAAACGATTGAATTACAATGTTTAGATTCCATTCGCTGCGAGTTTAGATACTCTAAAAAACAAAAAAAATCTGAATGATGAAGACTTTAGAATAATCCATAATGAATTTAAAGATGATGAGTATTTTAATTTAATAAGGAGAAAGGGGGGTTTTCATATGATTACTTAAATTCTTTTAATAAATTTAAAATGAAGCATGTGTGCCCCTCAGGATTTTTTAATAAACTTAGCAATAAGAAGAAGAATATCAGCATGTCGTTAATGTATGGAACAAATTTAATTCTAGAAATATCTGAGAAAATTTACAATTATATTTATAGTGTGATGCTTTATTGCTAGCAGACATTTTTGAGAATTTTAGAATAGTATACATAAATATCTATGAGTTTAACCCGAATCATTATTACACAACACCAGGATTGTCATGGGATGCTATGTTAAAACACATCCAAATTAAATTAGAATTATAGAAATGTATTATATAATTTCATGAAAAGCGGTATTCGGGGAGGTTTAGCACAATGTTCCTTACGATATTCTCTATCTAATGAGAGATTTTTATTTTTTTAAAAGGTTTAAAATATTTGGTTTAGATTGATGTTATTAATTTATATAGATGAGTTATTTCGGAGTCACTTCCATATGCAGATTTTGTTTGGATAGATAATTGTGATATTGAAGATTAGGATTGAGAAATTTTCCAAATATCTTTTAACGTGTTCTCAATAATATAAATTCAATATTTTTTTTATTTCAAAGCATGTTTTAACATGGAGAAGGGATATTAAGATAGCTACAGAATGGGAAAGTTGAGGTAACCATTTAGGTCTTCGTGTTTTAATTGCAAGGCCCAATTTTCATAGTACTGCGCAATTTACAATAAATATGGCTGCAGTAGAATTAAACAAAATAAAAGTGACGTATAACAAACCAGTTTATTTAGGGTTTATAGTTTTTGAAATATCGAAATTAAATTAGAATTTATAGGTTTAAAGTCTAACATCGTCCGGGCTATCCCAATCCTCCTCTAAATGATTAGCAGCATCAAACCGGGTCCTCATCTCGAGGGCCAGCGCTTCGACGCTGAAAACTGATATAATACACCTCCTTCCGCTAACTGAGTGGTTAATCTATAAAGAAGAAAATAATAAAAATAACATGTAAAATAATTTTAAAAACTAACCGTTCGCAACCCCGTCAAATTCTCCGAATATGGAGTGGCCACCTCGCACCACTCAGACTTCCATTCTAACCTATAGACCAGGTTTATCGGGGTTAGCGGAGAATTTACCGGCTCCTGCAGCCGTTCATGAGGATCCTCGTAATCCTCTGGGGTATCCTCTGGGGTATCCAACCTGTTATAATACTCTCCATTGTGGTGAATGTTAAAACTCTTAAGTGGTTCATTGCTTAAATAGTATCCGCTTATCTCTATTCATTTTTCATATTTTTTTTTACTCGCCTATAAAACTTATTTGTTGATTAACCATGAAACTCTCATTAAACTTATTTTTATTACCGCAAAGCTTCCTTCAAATTTAATTAAATGACCCCCGCTTATCTTTATAGAATTCTAAATTTAAATTTAAATTCTTTACATATGATTTAAAAGGAATTGTGATGACCAAAAAATATGAAAAATGCTTATCGATAGTTAGCTGCTACCGAAATTATATAGAGATAAGCGGGGATCGTTTAATTAAATTTGAAGGAAGCTTTATGGAATGATTAAAAAATAAGTTTTATGAGAGTTTCATGGGTAATCAACAAATAAGTTTTATAGATGAGAAAAAATGTGAAAAATGAATAGAGATAAGCGGTTCCACCAAAGTGTTGGTATTAGCTATTAAATCCTTATTCATCCCTTTCCTTTTATAGTATTATGAAGATATCAAGTCCCTTTCCGTAGCACTTCTTATACATTGCGCTGTCTTTATAAATCACCAAAAATCCATATTTATGCTTCCAACATTCAGCACACGTATTGCGAAATTTTTCAAACGTCATATCTGCACCCACATGATCATTAGATACGCTTCACTTAATTTTTATTTTTCTCATATATTTATTTTAGCAATAGTTATAAATAAGAATTAAATGTCTATTTTATACTAATAAAAGTCTTTCTGTTAATGTTAAAATAGCATTTTATTAATTTAGTTATTTATTTAAATTTATTAATGATTCTAATTTTCACAATTTCTAGTGCTTTAAATTTCTTTCAATTGGTAGGTTATAAATATCGATTTCAACAGGTCATTTTTTCAATACGATTTAAATTTCTAATACGCTTTAAATTTCTTTCAATTGGTTCAGCGGCATTTCTCTACAAATTCTGGTCAAAGGTCCTTGGGATAGTAGTTTTTTGTTCAGCTCCGTGAACAGCTTTACCAGCTCTATAAAACAACCCGAACAGTTCTATGAAGAGCTTGTATCAGCTCTATGAATAGCTATATCAGGTCTATGAACAGCTATATCAGGTCTACTACCAGCTTTAACAGGTCTATTACCAGCTTTAGCAGGTCTACTACCAGCTTTAACAGGTCTATTACCAGCTTTAACAGGTCTATGAACAGCTCTATCAGGTCTACTATCAGCTTTAACAGGTCTATTACCAGCTTTAGCAGGTCTATGAACAGCTATATCAGGTCTACTACCAGCTTTAACAGGTCTATTACCAGCTTTATCAGGTCTATGAATAGCTATATCAGGTCTATTACCAGCTTTAGCAGGTCATGAACAGCTTTAACTGATTTGTTTTACTAGATCTTCTAAATTTATAGCGAAATGTATGTATCGATTCCTTTTCGATAACGTCCTTTCTTCAACAAACTATCTTTATCGATTACTAAAAAGCCATAATTGTCTTTCCAGCAAACACTGCAAATTATGTTGCTTATCAACTAAATCAAAACAGTTAGACAAAGCCGGCTCCCTGGAGACACGGGATATAAAAATTAATTAAATTGTTTTAATTAAAAGTCATATGGGAATCATAATATGATTAGTCGCGATTTTGTTTTTCTTACATGCTATCTGTTATTGTCAGAAATCGACCTATTACTTTATCTCCTAGCGAAGTTAGGATCCACTAATTGCATACACCAAGTACATTCAGGGTATAAAATTGAAATCAAAATGAAATGTAGAAGAAATCGGCTCATCAGATATCAAATGTAATATTAGACTCCTGTTGCCATCTTCTAGAGTCATGTATGTCTCTAAAATATCATTAGGATCCATATAGAGAATTGGGAGAGGTGAAGTTAAAATAAACATATATTTAATAGAACTTTTTTCCATTTATTTACAAATTTAAGTAATATCCATTACTAGGTGTTATTTTTGTAAATATTAAATTAAAATAGTTCCCATTTGCTGGTTTCCTAACAACATAGAAGCCTCCATCGTTAAGTTTCTCGATTGTGCGGTGAGTAATTTTAGCGCTGTATCTCGGCGGCAGAAAAACTTGGTAATTCTCTAGTTCTAAAAGGATCCTGGGCCCATACTTCGTTGTTACATTGCTGCATCCTATGATTTTATACTCTAACAACTCTTCCATGTCTTTAACTGCAATCGTAGGTTTAAAATTTGCAGAGTTCAGTTCTTCGAGCACTTCAAAGTCTTCGATGACTGCTTCATTGATTATTGGTAGCTGAGGCATGTTAGATTATTTTAATTTCACTAGGAACACGAATTTCATGTATTTTCAGTTTCACTGATTGACTTTACATTGGAAACTAAAAATTTAACTAAAAATACTTGGCTTTTATACTCGAACTGATATTTAATCAAAGATAAGACCCTAACAAACAAAATTCTTATAACCGCAATTTCCTTTTAAATGTAAGCTGTTTGACATGTTAAAACATGCTTGGAAATAAAAAAAATATTGAATTTATATTATTGAGAACACGTTAAAAGATATTTGGAAAATTTCTCAATCCTAATCTTCAATATCACAATTATCTATCCAAACAAAATCTGCATATGGAAGTGACTCCGAAATAACTCATCTATATAAATTAATAACATCAATCTAAACCAAATATTTTAAACCTTTTAAAAAAATCAAAATCTCTCATTAGATAGAGAATATCGTAAGGAACATTGTGCTAAACCTCCCCGAATACCGCTTTTCATGAAATTATATAATACATTTCTATAATTCTAATTTAATTTGGATGTGTTTTAACATAGCATCCCATGACAATCCTGGTGTTGTGTAATAATGATTCGGGTTAAACTCATAGATATTTATGTATACTATTCTAAAATTCTCAAAAATGTCTGCTATCAATAAAGCATCACACTTTAAATATAATTGTAAATTTTCTCAGATATTTCTAGAATTAAATTTGTTCCATACATTAACGACATGCTGATATTCTTCTTCTTATTGCTAAGTTTATTAAAAAATCCTGAGGGGCACACATGCTTCATTTGAAATTTATCAAAAGAATTTAAGTAATCATATGAAAACCCCCCTTTCTCCTTATTAAATTAAAATACTCATCATCTTTAAATTCATTATGGATTATTCTAAAGTCTTCATCATTCAGATTATTTTTTGTTTTTTAGAGTATCTAAACTCGCAGCGAATGGAATCTAAACATTGTAATTCAATCGTTTTATTCTCAGATGAAAAAAAAATTGTCTTTGACATTGATATATAACACTTTATTTAAGGGAATAACGTTAATAAAATCTTCAATTTAATTTAATTTTAAGCAGTTCAAGTTATAAAAATTTCCAGTGGGGGGTAAAATACTTGCTATAAAAGCTGAGGCAAATATTTAGATAGACCAGATTCAGGAAAGGAAGGAAGATCAGGTACGTTGCAGAGTAATTAATATATACGTAAACAAAAAAATGTTATTACAGAAATAAAATGGAAGGAAAAGCTGTCGTAAAGACTCCTCGCGAGCAATATAATTTTAAGATACAATTCACCAGTATGGGATGAAATGATATTAGCGGTGAATAATCAACTGGCTTTCGGAATAAATGCGCTGAAGTATTTACTGGAAGAACATTACTTAAACAAATTTCAACAACGCATTCAAGAATATCTAAAAAATGGTGCATATGAACCTGTTCGGGTTATAACACGATTCAAATACATCAATCGATGTAATGAATACAAATTTGAAAACATCGAACTTAATACAAATCTTAAGGATGGTGATATTAAACAGGAATATCTAAATAAAGTAACACAGCCTATAATTCAGAAAATGGAGGAATTTCAGAGACAAAAAGATGTTCTTGTATTGACAATATGCTTTGTAAAATTCATTTTCGAAAATCATCAATCAGTGGAACCGCAGTCAGAGATTCAAACAGTGGAGATCAACAACACTGTGTATGAGATGGATGAAGATTGCAATTTAAAATTTATCGAAAACAAAATAGACGAAATACCAGGATTTAGAAATATGTAAGTTAATTATATAAAATAATGATATGTTAGGAAGAGTTAATAGAACTCTGCCGATTTTAAATATAAATTGATTAAGTGAATTACGAGTGTTTTTATTTCGAAGAAATTTAGTATTTTGTAATCACATTTTGTTTGGGGTATACCCTTTTTCAAATACATGTTTATACTTGCTAATGCAAACAAAGTAAAAGACAAACCAAAAATAAAGTTAATAATTTTTTAAACTGTGATAATTTTAGTAAACCGAACTTTGCTCCAACCAAAAGATTTAATGGTGATATTAGAATAAGTCTTGACAATAGTAAGCATCTGTTGAACATTTGAATATACTTAAGAACACAAAATTAGTGTCATTCATCGTGATAAATACAAATTCCATCATAAGAGCTTAAGATCGGAAAGTGTTAACAGCTTTTGATCTATGCAAAGTACTAAGATCAATATATTGTTTTAATCAATTCCATTGTCTGAATCAAAGAGCTCTATGAATGCATGAAAACTTCAATTCATACTTTAAACTACTTTTTGGAGATGTCTATAATGGATTATATAATGAAATGTATCTTCTAAGTCACATATCAAGTTCCTTGAGCCTAATTCAGGGGGATTTTTATATTATTTGCGCAAAATGGTAGATCATTGTGTATGTCATGAAGTGATTCTAGGTAAGTTAAATCTACTTCAAATATATATATATATAATTTCTGAACTTTGAGGAATGCTCATTATATCGATATCCGTATTTTCTATCCCATTGAAATTCCTCATATGGTAAGAATTCAGACATGTTACACCCATATAAATTATTGGTATCGAGGTAAATTAAATATGTTGAGCTTTGTGATGGGGTAACATTTTCCATATACTTATTATTAGCAGTAGAATGCCTGCGAGAATATATAAAGTTATACACATTAACGTCAGTTAATAATTATTGTAATTGAATCTTTGTATACTTAAGCATAGCATCCCAAAATAATCCTGGTGCTATATAATAATGACAATATAAATAGTCTACAAATATTTTGCATTCGAATGCTTTACAAACGTTTGTTGTATGCGCATAATCATTATCAGAACACTTCGTATCTGTAAATTTATTATCAAAATAGTTTTGCATAGACAATGAATTTTCACTAAATTATTCAAAGCAATTAAGATATTCATAGGGAAAGCCCCTTTTCCCAACATTAAATTAAATAAATCGTGATTTTTATAAAAGGATCAGGTTAATATTAAGTTTTCATCAGATAAATTATTCGCTAATTTTTCTATGCTAGAGGGCATAACTCTATATGAATCTAAAAATATATAATTTCTATACTTTGATTTCTTACAACATAAATTCTTTTCCCGATTGACACATATCGATCCTTATTTAATGGTATAATATTTATTGCATCTTTAACAATATCTAAGGCTTTAATAAATAAACGACAATCATACTTCCACTTCAATGTGGATGATTCTTAGAAGAGCCCAACCGCTATCAATTTCTTGAAATTCTTCAGATTTTGCAATAATTTGTTTCATCATTCTATCGAGTATGTCTGGAAATTGAAAATTATCGGATGCTATGTTCATCTTTGCCTGAGAAGATTTTATATCTAAAGCTGCTTCGTTTTCATCTCCATCATCAGTTTTAGCATATTTCATAAATTTGTAAAATAATTCAATATTGAACTTTATAGCATTGTGTTTCTGTAAACTTGCTTTAAGAAGATTTATAACTTGAGGTTTGATTTTGTAGGAAAATTGTTTTGGATCCAATATTCCTTCATCATCATTTTCCAATAGAAAGCTTTCAATACGATTATTAAAGCCCTGTTTAATGCGCTTTAAATTTCTCTCATTGGTTCAGCTGTATTTCTCTACAAATTTTGAAAAGGTCATTGGGATAGTAGTTTTTCGTGTTTGACTTGGTGAGCTCACAATTTGGGTCTATTGTTACATGACGCATACAAAAATTAAAATTTTAAATGTTATATAGGGTTGTTAGCTGCCAGTTTGGTATAAATTTAAACCATAATTACGATTCAAGAAAAAATATGGTTTCCCTTATTAAGATTATTACGACTGAAAAAAGAAGAAACAAAGTTTAAGGCTATGAAAAGATTTTTATTTTCTTAAGTTCTTGACATGATAAATCTCTCTAATTACCAAAAGAAAGCCATTCCAGCTACCTTGATTTTGTTTGTTCTATCGGCCCAATTCAAAGTTGTTTGAGTCTATTTTTATAAAGTGCTGCAACGGCAACAAACCCGGAAGCTGACATTTGCCAAAATTACATAACAAACTCAAAGTAAACTGAACTCTGTGAAATCACAATTTGAGTCTATTGTTACATGAAGCATATATGAAATTTATTTTCTTATGTTCTTCACATGATAAATCTCTTTAAAGTATCGAAAGAGGACATTTCAGCTACTTCGATTTTGTTTGTTCTAGTCTAAATTCACAGTTTTGAGGCAATTTTTAGAAAGTGCTACAACAACGGCAATGATCTTGTTCATTTCTTCTGCAGTTCAAGGTTGTTATATGGGTTTGGTAGCTGCTAGTTTGATATAAATTTAAAGCATAATTACGAATCAATGGTTTCCCTTATTAAGATTATCACGGCTGAATCATAAAGAAACGAAGTTTAAGGCTATGAAAAGATATTTATTTTCTTTGCAAGTTCTTCACATGATAAACCTCTCCAAAGTACCGAAAGAAGCCATTCTAGCTACCTTGACTAGACGTTTATTACTTATTAACGGATTTATGCAAAGCGATGCATGTTATTTTTAAACATCAGATTTTTTCCCTTAATTACAGAAATTCCTTTGGCTATTCCTCAATGGTGTTATGACGTAATCGGTGGAATGACTTACTTGCTAGTTGCATAAAACACGAAATTATTTCAAAATATAACCTCGAATTAATGTCTTTATTTAGATCTGGAAAAGAAATTACATGATAATCTTTTAAAGTTCGAGGGTACAATATTCTGCTTCCAATTAAAGTCGCATCATGTTATTTCATTTAGCTGATAAAGGAGTACTTCGTAATTAAAAACTCAAAACAACAAACTCTTATTTTCAGCACGAGGTCAGGTTCATCTACAAAACCTTATCATCCAACGACCTTAACATTGCCGCCAAATTATTAATTTCAGCGCAGTCACCAGCTCGCTTATCAATCACAGCTCGAGCAGAAAAACATGTTAAAACTTGCTTGAAAACAAATGATATCATAGAAATAAGAATTTGCAAACGAAAGTAAAAATAATCTTCATCTATTTACTCAATGTGGTGAAATCTTTTATTACGCAATATTCTGTTTTTCCAATTAAATTCGCATCATGTTATTTCATTTAGCTGATAAAGCTGTACTTCGTAATTAAAAACTCAAAACAACAAACTCTTATCTTCAGCACGAACCAAGGGTAATCTACAAAGCCTTATCACCCAAGCCGACACAAAAAGCTCGAACCACAAAAGCGGTCATTTCGCTTCTTCTTCTTACTTTTTCATACTTTTTTCGTACCGAAAATCCAAGATGACCGACAATCCTTATCTTTCCATCATCAAACCAAAGGAGAAGAAGACCAATTGTAGTCTCCAAGACCGAATACTCAAAATCCAAGATTCGATTTTTTTTCTCATGGGCCAGAACCGCCATAGCATTTTCTCATGAGCCAGAACCGCCATAGCACATTTTTTAGAAGAAGAAGATCAATTTAAGCCTCCAAGACCGAATACCCAAGTCCAGGTCCAGATCCAAGTCCAAGTCCAAGTCCAGATCTAAGTCCAGGTGCAAATCAAAGAAGAACAAAATCAATTGTAGCCTTCAAGACCGAAAACCCAAAATCCAAGATGGCCGACAGGTGCCTTATTTTACTAAACAATCACCGACCTTGACCTTTGACCTTCGAAACCCCATTCCCTTATCCCCAAAGAAGAAGAAGACCAATTGTAGCCTCAAAGACCGAATACCGAAAATGCAAGATGGCCGACAATCCTTATCTCTTTTCCTTATCTCTCAATTGTAGCCTACAAGACCGAATACCCTAAATCCAGGTCCAGATCCAAGTCCAGGTGTAAATCAAAGAAGAAGAAGATCAATTGTAGCCTCCAAGACCGAATACCGAAAATCCAAGATGGCCGACAAGCCTTATCTCTTTTCCTTATCTCTCAATTGTAGCCTACAAGACCGAATACCCTAAATCCAAGATTGCGTCAGAATCGGCAAAGCACATTTTGAGCTCGATTTTCTCATGAGCCCGAACCGCCATAGCACATTTTTGGCTCGATTTTCTCATGAGCCCGAACCGCCATATCTATACTACTATTATTGGCATGCATCCAAAGTGGCGATGAACTATTTGAACAGCTTTTGTAACTTATTAGGATTAATTGTAAATATTTTCAAGTTAAATAAAAAGCATTTAAGGATAAATTTGAGTTTGATTTTTTTAAATTGTAGATTGTTAAAATTTTCTCCGATAGTATTTCTACGTATAAAGTTTTACATACATGTTGAATCTTTTTGGAAAAGTAATGAAATGGGCAATTTTATAAAAAAAAAATTGATGTATTAATAACATGAATTTCGGAGAAAATTTGGATAAATACTGAATTTTTGGTAACTTCAAAACATTCTTCAAACAAAGAATTTTTGAAGGGTCATTGGGATAGTAACTGTTTTAGCGTTTATTTGATTGCAGCGATCAAACAAACGCTAAAACAGTTACTACAGTAACTACAGTTGAGATCAAAAGATCGTCTCCTTGCCATACAATTTATTTTTTGCTTGTGTGAGATCTATCAGGGGACAGGGTTTATATTTAAAAGATTTAGTAATATAATTAAAAGAAATCTTTAAGGATAACATTTTAATAAGCCCAATTTCTTTTCGCTCACTACTACATTGCAACCAAGTAATTTCTCAAAAAAAATTTTCAAAAACTTATAACTTACAGTAAATGTTATTTTAAAAATCTATACATACTGCGGTCACATAAGTAGGGACAAGTAAATCAAATCAAACTTAAACAAAAACAATTATTCAAAAGTCTTAAAATGTAATTAAAATTTAATTTAATATTTTGTGGGAGTTTTTACTTCCTCAAACAATTTAAAAAGAATTAAATACTATTTGTACGATAGCGTGCAAAAATGGCTTTTCTAAGAATTTAATCTATAAGCTGTTAAAAAAGAAAAATTAACAATCGGTCAATAAATTAATTTTCCCAATAAAACAAAATGAGAATATAAAAAAATGGAGAAAAATTCCTTATGTACAAACCGTTGCTAAAAAATTACAAGGTGCCCTATCGAAACGCAATATACAACCTGCGTTCTTTAATAACAAAACTCTGGGTAAAATGCTTTTAAATAATAAATTTAAACCTGATGTGGATGATTTGAATAAAAGTGGCATATATAAAATAAAATGCAATAATTGTGAAGGTATTTATATAGATGGTTTTCGGAACATATATCGGCTGCAAAACAGAACCGTCCGACTTCTGGTTTGTGTAAGCACCTAATTGATGCAGAACATACCCCATCAATTGACCAAGTAAAATTAATACATAATTTAAACGGGGGTAAAATCTTAGATAGGTATGAAATACTAGAGATAAAACGCGAAAAAGAAAAAGGTTCATTTTTGTTAAACGACCAAATAGATTTTTATAATCACAGCCCTCTAATTATATCAGATTTCTCAAATTAATAATAAAGGTAAGCAAAGAAAGAATTCCGTTATTTTATATACGTAAATACATAATATATTGGCTATGAGAGTTAGTCACAGATTAGTCGTAGTAGTTTGAAGATGCCTAACTAGGGCGAAACGCGTCGCTACACTTTTTATAAATAAATTTAAAAATTTTTTGTAGAATTAACAAGTGTTTTAATTATACGTCATGGTGAATAACCAGAAATTCTACCAAGTGCCTACAAAATCCTCAATTTGTTCGTTAAATTTAATAATTTAAAGAAAATTAAACAAACTGTAAAGAAAAAAATTTATATTAGGAGTATTTAGAAGCAACGAGACTTTTAAATTTTGATCGATCAAGAGCTCAATAAGCGATTGCAACCTCAATTTTTAAGGCAGCAATTTCTTGTGAAAACAGGGGAGGGGACAGAAGGTGACAGAAAACTGAAAGAAAATAACAAAGCCTAAAGAATTTTTTAAAAGCACTGCCGGCGAAGGAAAGTCATTACAATAGATTGAAAAATCGTTTTTAAAAGAAAGTTGAACGGAGTTCACAAAAATCGCCAAAAAGCATTAAATAATTTTTAATTGTATATCTATTATTACATTTTGAAGTCGGAGCAAATTGAACAAACAAAACAACTACCCAACCACAATTGAAGCTAATACAAAAACTACCTCAGCTCACGGGATCATAAGGAAGGACAATTAAATACTTTTGTTGTAGTTATTTTGTTTGTTTGATTATTTTATTCTTCACGTTTTAGAGTTTTAGCGCCTGTGATAAATGAACCGACAAGTGATAAATGAACAACTGAAACAAGAATCTCAATAGAAATATAAACTTCTTTATTACACGAAATGTACAGCCGGACTGGTTAACTACGCCGATCTCATTACGTCTCCCCGTTATATCTTTGCAAGACTAACTGTAGCTCCCTGCATTGCTCGTGTTTGTGTGTGTGAGCACTTTCGTCGTTTACTGTTGTTGCTGGAGCGCGATGGATATCCATTTAAACGATTCAATGTGCGACTGTTATGGTTTGGTTAAATTTACATTGGCGTACAAATTTATGCCTGAAAGTGATGATCCACAGAGTCTACTACTTTGCACAACAAAAAAAGAACCATCCAAATCGGTCCACGCGTTAAAAACTTACCCTGCCCCCACCCCCATCCCACCAAAATTTTTTTTCGCATGGATCAATCAGGGAACAAACTCTACCAAACAGAAAAATAATCATCAAAATCGGCCCACGCGTTACGAAGTTAGACTGCCCCTCCCCCACTCCTACCCCTCACCATAGGACCATATTATTCCCGTATTAGCAATGGGGGATCACACTCTATACTACAGCAAAAGAACCATCCAAATCAGTCCATGCGTTACAAAGTTAGGTTCCACCCCCACCCCACCTAAATTTTTTTCTCGTGGTATTGTCCAACTCGGTCCACGCGTTACGAAGTTAAACTCCCCCGACCATAGGCCAAATTGTTTTCTCCTATGAGCCATGAGGGATCATATTTTGTACAACAAAAAAAGAGCCATCCAAATCGGTCCACGCGTTACAGAGTTAGTTTTCACCCCACACTCCACCAAAAATATTTTTGTAATAGTACCAATCGGTGAACATACTCTACCAAACAAAAAAAATCATCAAAATCGGTCAACGCGTTCTGAATTTCTGCCCGGTCAGACATAAAAACAAAAAAAATACGCGTCGAATCTCTTTGTTTTTGGGAAGTCGGTTAAAAAGTCAAAGAAATTACTTAAGCTTAGATCTAAATATGCCAAATTATAAAAATATTATTCACTGTTTCAGAAGATTTAACTGCGCCGAGAAGAATGTTCTTAAATGTCTTTGTTAATGAACATAGGCTTCTCATCGCCTGCTTCTGATGCCTGCAATGTTTGTTCAGGGTAATAAAATTCAAAACGAATCAGATTCAGTCAAGAAACAAACGTTCTACTAGTAGGAAACTAAATGGAGTGGCCCTAGCATGTCAAATCCGTGTACATGAGTCTGCCGATTTCCACGACTGCTGTCATATTTTAACTCCGCTGTCACTCTGTTTGACGTTTTTCCTTACCAGAATGTTGTAGGTGAAAATTTTATCGCTTGTGAACTTTAAATAAGGTGAAAATTTTATGAAGATCAAAAATATCAAACTATTACGTGATGTATCAAAAACTTTGTGAAAAGTATGTTTTAATCAATTAATGACAATGAAGTGTATAGTGAAATATATTTGAAACTCCCCGAGATGAATTTTTAAACAGATTTCTCCAGAATTTCAAAAATTGCGCCAAAGCAACGCCATATTAACGTTTTTTCTTTAGCCCGTGCTGTGCTGTTTTTTTTGTGTGTGTTTAAAATTACACACCTTTAGTATTGGGTACGAAAACTTTTGCCGTTGGGTCACTTCATTTAGTTGCTTACTCGTAGCAAACACAATACGCAGCTAGCGCTGTAGCTAACTCGGAAATGTAAAATTTGGCACGCGACAAAAATTAAATGTATGGAACTTTGCGCTACTGCGCCAGTTACACAGTGGACCGCCATATTTTAATTTTCATATTTATAACTTTTGACAGATCCGGCTATTGCGCCAGCTACAGATTCCAGCGCCACATTGTGTTCGGCAATTTATGGTAAAGAAAAGAGCGAACAAATTGCGTGCGAACGCATTCTGTCAGGAGATAAGAACAAAAAAGGTCCTTTCATTTTGTTTTGATCTATAGCAAGTTCAGCTTCTGCCAAAAACACTCATGAAGGACACATTTTACTCCCGCCAAATAGCTAATATTTCGTCGTGTTTTCTCTGAAGATATTCAATATATAATAATATTTTAAAATACCTCCTCGTTATATATTAATTATTGAATTACTCCCGAATTTAGTTAACGTCAAATTTTTATGTGCCTCGGTACCGCATAAAAATTTGATAGAAAGTGTTAATATATGTAGATGTCAACATTTAACATTTTAACATTTTATACGGCTTTATACCAATTCGTACGCAGCCTTAAAGCCTAAGTGCCGTCCTACACTTGTCATGTTTATCCGATACAGCATCTCTCCTAAAAACTGGAGTCATAAAAATTTTTGGGATGGCCATAAGAAATCATACCCTTTCTGTTGATCGGTGATCAAGCGTGTCACTAGAGAGAAAACTGATACAAAAGTAGTACATTTTTGAAGTGAAAACTTCTTTAGCGGTTTAGCGGCGTTGATCGATTTTTGGTAGGGGAAAATCTTATGGATTCACGTCACCGAATTAAACTGTATGATGTGCGCGTTGGACGCTTTTTGGATGGGCAAAATCTTGTGAGTTCGCGTCACTGACATGCTGTAAAAGCAGTATATATGTTACTATAAGTGTGACGTATTGTGCAACATTAGTGCTGTTTGTATATATACAAGTAAAGTTAAATTGACTACGTGGAAAGTTCAATGTGTGTATACTGTGCATTACTTAAATTGTGTTTTAGTTTGATTATTATTTTAATTATTTAATTGTAGGATCACTGTCCAGTACAACAGTGAATAACAAAAAAAAGCATTTTTTTTTCGAAAATTTCCAATACCAATATTTTCAGTACCAATATTGTGGTATCAATATTTGCGTTTAAAAATTTGATATTACAAATTTTTTTTAAATATTTGACGTCTGCAATACCTCATGCAATGATTATTTTATAATGGCTTAGGAATTATCTTACTAGGGTGGTAAAACAGATTTCTAGTTGTTAGGTGTAGAGTGGGAGGACTCCATATTTGGGGATTTCGAGGAGACCGAGCGCTCGGATTTAGTTGGCCGACATGAAGCTGGGCGACAACAAGCTTATTCAATGCCTGAAGTCATCAAAACTGAAGAACCACAGAAAAAAATATGTATTTTCTACTCATTATTAAGGAGGAATGTGTAGAGGCACTAGAAAAGTTATACTGCAGACTTCGGTTTGGAAGTAGGCAAGCCAAGGTGAAGGTGCTCGGAGCCAACCACCAACTGCCTACGATGACCCAGTCGATGGGGTCAACGATTTGTTGGACAAAATGAGAATCGAAGAGAAGGAAGACGTGAACTTCGTCCACATCCACAAACCCTGGGATAGAGACTCGACAGTGTGGAATCTGTGCGACGCAAATTATAACCTTTTCTAGAGCCAAAACTCATGTTAGAGTGGTAAGCCTAGAAGTTGCTAAAACAATTAAGAGTACGTCCAAAACGTAAGAGTACTAAGCCTCTAACGATCAAAGGGTCTTTTTTAGTATTTTGGTAGCATTGGTTTCAAAGGCAAGCTCTTGAGAGTAAAATTAGAGGTCCATATATTAATCCATTCAAAACTCTCGTTGTAGTGCCGTCTTGAAATGAGCGTCTCGATACCGCATCTCGTCAGCTGTGTTCTGGGACCGAAAAGAAATTCTCCTAATTGAATACTCTTATTTGCCACAGTGGGAAACACTTAATCCCCAACGTTATTGTGAAACCCTTAAAAAATACGCAGAGCCATACAGAATAAACAGGAAGGATCAGAAGGGGAGTAAGTTTGTTGCATAACAATGCACGTCCCCACACAGCCCATGTCACAACGCAACTCTTGGACTCATTCGGTTGGGACTTTATCAACCACTCAGTTTATAGCGCCGATCTGGCGCCATAAGATTTTCAAGTTTTCACCTCTATGAAGTTGTTTATAGCTGACAAAAGGTTTCCGACCGATGACGACGTCAAGAACACCGTAAAACAATGGACACGACAGTTGGCGGGAGACTCCTTCGACTGAGGTATAAAAAACGTCGTCCCTCGACTCACAAAGTGCATCGGAATAGGTTACTTGGAAAAATAGTGTGAAATAAAACCTCTAAAATGTTGTATTGTTTTTGTAAATATACGGTTTTATCAATTTAAAAAAAATTCAGTATTCTTATTTGATGGACGTGCCTCGTATAACGCTTTTCTGTTCTTGTTTACGCAGTAAACGTGGAAATTATAAGGTAACTCCGTAAATAAAGCAAGCGGCGCATCGACCTAATTCCGGAGGTAAACAAAAGAACAGCAGAAACCTAGAGACAATTTTGAGTAATGCAATTAAATTATTATTGCTTAATTTGTAAAATTTATTATCTATAAATTAAGATATGATTCAAGTATAAACACTTTGAAAACGAGCTTTATTGTGTTTCACTAACTCTGTTTACCCCCCCCCCCCCCCCCCCCATTACCAAGGTAAGAGAACGTATCTTCTGTTCACCCCCCACCCGAGGGAATGGAACAAAGGTTTATTTGGTCCTTCGATCATATTTTACATACAGAGAGAAGATTACCAACCGAACCGAAGCGAAGACCAAGAACCAAGACCGAGCAGCTAAAACACGACTTCAGTTCAGTACACCCAAACCTGACTACAACATCACTTAAAGGGAGAAAAAAGGAAGGAAGTATTCTTGTGTGATTTACTCACAAATAAAGAAGGTGCCAGAATAATAACAGCCTTAATTTGTGTAACAATAATGTTTTTTATTCAACAATAAAATCTTAAAGCTAATATCACAATTTCAGGCACAAAAGTTCAAAATAAATAATTCAATAACAATAATAATTCAAAATATAAAATTCAATAAATTCAAAATTCAAAATAATCCAATATAGTAATCCACGAGAAAAAGTCCTTCTACTTTCGACTGGGTGGCATCTGTAACAAATAATAGCAAAAATTAAAAGAGTGCACTATAATTAAACTTTCGTGCAAAAAATATCGAGTGAAAATCTCAGATTAAACTCTGAATTAGGGATATCAGATTAAACTCTGATTAGGTTGGGTGGAAATATTTAGATTAGACTCTGAATAAGGAATGTTAATTAGGACTCAGATTAAACTCTGATTAGGTCGGGTGAAAATATCAAATATCAGATTAAACTCTGCTTAGGTGGATAGGAAATATTCAGATTAAACTCTGCCTGAGGGTAATGGTGTGTTGAGATTAAACTCTAAACGAGGAATGGATACTATTCGCCTTGTTCGCCGGCCTTATAATCAAATTTTCACTATGGCCATCTTTTTCCGACTTTTGGCGAGCGTATGTGGCATCATTGTTTTGCCAATTCGCCTCATGGAAAGTGAAGTGCCAAATGTCACAACTGATTGAAGCACAGCCTACTCTAGATACAAGCCCGGCAGCTGAAACGATCAGCAGAGCATTGGTGGTGTAAACATGTTTGACAGTTTGATACAAATTCGCGCGCGAAACGTGAGGTTTTTCATTCCTTCCAAAAAAAGTTTTAAATTATCTGGGATTTTGCGAAAATTTCAATCTGAAAGGTATTTATTTCTAAAGTGTGATATTTTATAATTATATTGTGATAAAGGGTAGACAGGTTTCGCTCAAGTTGACTTCGAAATAATTTTAATAAATTAATTATTTATGTGTGAGAAAGGCATGAAGCTCTGACGTAGGTAGTTTTTTTTGTATTGAATTGATTTGTTAGGTTAATGTAATTTATTGAAATTAGGGAAGTTTTAAAGATACTGATAAAATCTAGAGTAGGCTGTGTCAATTCGATTTTCCTCATGTTGCGGATTGTTCGCGGAGGACTTCTTTAGCAAGTGATTATATAAGTATTAGAGTGTGGTTAAAATTGTCTATAGAATTGTAGAATTAAATTCATTTTTTAAAATGAAAAAAATGAATTTTTTTTAAAGTGATGTGAAGTCCGTAAAAAGATTTAACTAGAAGTTGGAAACAACATGTGCATATTATTGTTTAGAATAATTTCGGTATAAGAATTTAAAAGGTATCAGTAAACTACTTATAAAACAAAAATACAAGGAGAGCTTGACAGCGTTAATTAAATTTTCACAAAACTCTATGTAGATACACTAATAAATAGGAATATTGTTATTCTCTTAATTCCACTAGATAATTGACTTATTCAAGTAGTTCAAGTTTTGCAAAGATTAAGTTAACACATTTAAAGTAGCTCAAATCTTATTCCAGCTTGCCAGTTTGCGCCACAAAATATACCTACACATTTTGGCCTGATTGAAAGTTGGATTGGTAAAAATTTACACTTTTGAACACAAGTTCTCACTAAAGTTCTTCGCATAAAGAGGCAAACTCCATCTCTAGTTGCTAGATAATTTCTTGAAGCTATCCTTATTAACGGGTTTATAACGCGATTATATCATAAATGAGGGCAAATAGATCTAAAACGTTTGCTTATATTGTTCCTTAAAGTGCTTCAGAAAAACTTTAAAACTTACTTTTCTGTGGTAGGAAAGTTTTTTAAATAACATCAATAACAATTTGCTGAAAAGATGGGAAACAAAATAGGTCTCTACATTTTTTTACTATAATTACACGTATATCTTTGAAATGAAATTACCTTCCCAACATTAATAACTTCAGTTTTTAAATGACTTCAAAAAAGGAGGAGGTTCTCAATTCGACTTTGATGATTTTTTTTGTTTGGTAGAGTATGTTCACCGATTGGTAAAATGTCCAACAAATTTAATGTCCAACAAATTTTTGGTGGGGTGAGGGTGAAACCTAACTTTATAACGCGTGGACCGATTTGGATGGTTCTTTTTTTGTTGTACAGAGGATATTGTTAATAGGAGAAAAAAAGTTGGCCTAGAGTGGGGGGAGGGGGTAGGGGAGTCTAACTTCTTAACGCGTGGACCGATTTGGATGATTCCTTTTTTGTTGTACAGAGTAGAAGACACTAAAAAGTGAAAAATAAAATAGTTAAAAAAAAAATTTAACTGACTTCACAAAAAGCTATAAAATGCATAATATAAATTTTAATTTTATATCTATTACGACATTTTGAAGTCGGTGCAAATTAAAGAAACAAAACAACTACCCAACCATAATCGAAGATACTATATAAATTTACCTAAACGTTTCAGCTCAAGGGATCATAAAAAAGGACGATTAAATACTTTTGTTGTAGTTTGGTTTGTTTCTTTAATTTGCACCGACCTTAAAATGTCGTAATAGATATAAAATTAAAAATTATTTTATGCTTTTTAGTGCTTTTTGTGAAGTTGGTTCTATTTTTTTTAACTATTTTTATGGTGATTATTTAACGTAATTTACTTAATTGAAAGTGCCTGTTTTATCGGATCCTTTCGGTGCGTACCGGTACTAAAGAAACAAGTATCAAACATTGCAATATATTAATATAATGAACTTGCGGTATCTTATGCAGATTTCAATAAATCGTTTTATTTTCTTTCGCCTAGATGCCCTATTATTGCGTGGTTCCCCGGTGTGGCAACAGCTCTCTGAAATCGTCCTTGCTTCGATTTCCCCGCGAAGAAAAGAAGCGTAAGACTTGGATAAAGGCCATACCACGGAAGGATTCGGAACCAACAGCGAATTCGCGAGTATGCGAGGACCATTTCTATCCCAGCGATATTGGTAACGAAGTAAAATATACCGATATAAATGGAAATAGTTGTTCTTATTTGAAGAAGAAGAAGAAATTGCGAACGGGAGCAATAACTTCGCTATCGCGAAATTCCTCTGGTGCAAAGAGTTGAAAATATTGATAAAATACTAAATTTCAACGATCTGAAGAAAAGTTATCTTACTAAATTATTCCTTAATGATTGGCAAATTTTGTGCAAAGAAGATCGTGTTATATTTTATATACTCTCTGGCTCGCCCATTGAAGTAAATGTTTCGGTAGAAATAGATCTTAACTTGAATTTAAAAGTTTATTTAAAAAACAGTAAAGCAGCTTTAAAAGATGTATCCGCGGTGCTCTCGTCAGCATCGAGTAATTTTTAACCGACTTCCCAAAAACGCAGAGGTTCTAAGTTCGACGCGTATTTAATTTTTTTTAATTTTTTTTTTTTATGTCTGACCGGGCATAACTTCGTAACGCGTCGACCGATTTTGATTTTTTGTTGGGTAGAGTATGTTCACCGATTGGTACCATGTAAAAAAATTTTTTTTTTTAGGTAGGGTGGGGGTGGGGGGTGGGGGTGAAACCTAACTTTGTAACGCGTGGTCCAATTTGGATGGTTCTTTTTTTGTTGTACAGAGTATGATCCCCCATTGCTAAGAGGAGAAAAAAATTTGGCCTAGGGTGGGGGAGGGTTGAAGGGGTAGGCTAACTTTATAACGCGTAGACCGATTTGGATAATTCTTTTTCTGTTAGGTAGAGTATGTTCCGTGGTTGATACCAGGAAAAAAACATGTTGGAGGGATGAGGGTGGGGGGTGGGGGTGGAACCTAACTTTGTAACGCGTGGTCCGATTTTGATGGTTCTTTTTCTGTTGTATAGAGTATGATCCCCCATTGCTAATAGGAGAATAATTTGGTCCTATGGCGTAAGGTGTGGGTGGGGGGAGGGATAGTCTAACTTCGTAACGCGTGGACCGATTTGGATAATTATTTTTTTATTGGATAGAATATGATGCTTGGTTGATACTACGAGAAAAGAAATGTTGCTGGGGGGGGGGGGAGAGGGTGGAACCTAACTTTGTAACACGTGGACCGATTTGGATGATTCTTTTGCTGTTGTATGGAGTGTGATTACCCATTGCTAATAGAGGAATAATTTGGCCCATGGTGGGGGGTTGGGGGGGGGAGTAGTCTAACTTTGTAACAGGGGACCGATTTGGATAATTCTTTTTCTTTTGAGTAGAGTATGCTCCCTGGTTGAAACCACAAAAAAAATTGCTGGTGAGGTTGGGGTGGGAGAAAGGGGGTGGAACCTAACTTTGTAACGCGTGGACCGATTTGGATGGTTCTTTTGCTGTTGTATAGAGTGTGATCCCCCATTGCTAATAGGGGAATAATTTGGTCCTATGGTGGTGGTGGGGGAGGGGGAGGGGTAGTAACTTCGTAATGCGTGGACCGAATTCGATGATTCCTTTTCTGTTCCGTAGAGTATGTTCCTTGATTGATACCATGAGAAAAAAAGTTTAGTGGAATGGCGGTGGGGTAGGGGGTTATAACTAACTTTTAAGGCGTGTGCCGATTTGGATGGTTCTTTCTTCGTTGTATAGAGTCGAAGACAATAAAAACTGAAAAATAAAATAGTTTTTTAAAAAAAAGTTTTTGATTGGAGTTTTATTAACCTTTCATACATGTTATATACTGGGTTATTTCCTGCTATACCTCCATGATCTTAGTGTATCCACAATTACCCCACAGATGTCTTACGTTTAGTTAAAATCGGAAAATTGAATTTTGGACCCTTAATATTCGGTAGTATATTTCCATTTCCATCGATTAGTTACAAAAACGGAGAGTAAAAAAATGTAGAGAGCTATTTCGTTTCCCATCTTTTCAGCAAATTGTTATTGCTGTTATTTAAAAAACTTTCCTACCACAGAAAAGTAAGTTTTAAAGTTTTTCTGAAGCACTTTAAGGAACAATATAAGCAAACGTTTTAGATCTATTTGCCCTCATTTATGATATAATCGCGTTATAAACCCGTTAATAAGGATAGCTTCAAGAAATTATCTAGCAACTAGAGATGGAGTTTGCCTCTTTATGCGAAGAACTTGAGTGAGAACTTGTGTTCAAAAGTGTAAATTTTTACCAATCCAACTTTCAATCAGGCCAAAATGTGTAGGTATATTTTGTGGCGCAAACTGGCAAGCTGGAATAAGATTTGAGCTACTTTAAATGTGTTAACTTAATCTTTGCAAAACTTGAACTACTTGAATAAGTCAATTAATTAAAAGAGAGATATAAAGTTCACAAAATCTACAATTTTAGATATTCAGCAATTTAAGAAATAAAGTAATAGAAAAATAGACATTGGTATAGCAAAAAAAATTGTTTCTTCAAATCAACATGTTTTATCTTTGATGTAAGTATTTCTCTTAAAAATAATATCAAAACAGTATTGCATCTCCACGGATTTGTATGAAATAAAATAAATTTGAAATTGTTATGTTGCTTGTAGTGGCTTCGTCAGCTTATCTGACTTTGTTGGTAGCGCCTCTGTTTCCACCTCCAGTTTTTCTATTTGTTCAGGAAGATATTCATCCTCTGAAACTTTTTTTGATTTTGTATTATCGCTCCAACTCGGGTATTCATTGCTGCTATTTCCAGCTGCTGCTCGTTAAAATCAGGTATCTCAGTTCCTGCTCCAACAGTGAATCTTCCGCAGCATCAGTTGTTACCGATCTCACTGAATGCTGATTTTCATCGTGCATGTCCATTACCTTTTAGAACACATAAAAACGACGCAATACATGATAAATATCACAAAATTACCTCCTTTATATTTGTCATCACTTCAACTATAGTGTCCACATTCATTTCGGGCTTCGATAACAAATTCTTTAGTAAATTTGATGCCCTTTTATATATGCATTAATAATTTAACCATGAGACTGAGCCTCGTGAACTTGATCCAACAAGATATGAGCATCTAGAGCTTCGAAAATAGAGCGACAACAAAATACTATGATTAAAATTAAATAAATAACATAATAATAAAATTAATTATATATACAATTAAATATTGCGCCTTCAGTTGTTTTATGTTAGAAACTGGACGAAAGTCTAAGACAACTTTTTAATTATAAAAGTTGCCAATAGATTTACCTCCAATCACAAACAATTTGAAATTTGCTCTGTTTTGGCAGAAATTTATAATAATCGAGTAAAAACAACTATATACTCAGAAAGTTTTCACAGATTTCCACACCACCCTTGAGGTACTGTGATGTCTGAAAAATCCAATTCTACTTAATTTATTAATGTACACACTTCAGTGAGTTTTTTATGAAAGAGACCTCAAGGAAAGTCACTAAATAGTTTACACTTTTATATGAACTTGAATAGAAGTCTTAACAGCAAATCTTTAAAATGTTTTATGAAAAGGCACATTAAACACTGCAATGACTTTTAGCGCGTTAACCTGTTTTGGTCGGTTTCCCCGGTAGGCCGATGCACCATTATAAAAACTAACGAAAACAATAACAATAATAATAAATAAAGCTTAATTCATGCTAGCTATAGAACATTACTAAAATTAATAAATATATAATGTTCTACATTATAAAAAAATATAACAAAAAGTAAAAATAAATAGTTTCTATTAAAAAAAGAAAAATAAATATGTTCTTTTATATAAAAATAGTAAAAATATCACAGAATTATATAACAGAAAGAGTTCTCAGTTTTCTCTCGACCTTTTTCTTGTCGACTACGTTAGAATTTACCATTTTTGAATAATTATTAAGTAATATATTTGCATAAATCTTGCATGCTTTTTTATACATGTATATTACTTCAGTATAACATACTTCACAGCGTTCTTCAAAGTCAAAAACAAACCCGTCTGACTGTAAACTCTTTCGTATTAAATCCCAAAGTATTACTCCTGGCGCTGGCTAGTCCACTAGTACCTTTTTAATCGCTGGCGTTGAAATAATTTCTTGAAAAAGACAAATTATGTGAACACATAAATTTATTAATTGATTGGATGGAACACTTAAAACCCCTCTTTGCAAAGAGTCGAAATATTTACTACTTATTTTGTCCCCCTTTTGCGAGCGGACAAAATTTATGCAATTGACACAGCTTATTTTCTTGCAAAGTGAAAAACTTGCATAACCCGATACATGAATGATCACATCAAAATCAATATCTAATTTTTCTAAAAAGTTTGAATTTAAAACTGGTGTAAATTTATCTATATGTACATTTAAACTACTATTGCAAGGTTGGAAGTATTCTTCATCATTTAATTCTTTCAAATTTAAGTTACCGTAGTTAGAAGAGGGGCCCAAACAATTTTTTATTCTAACTTTTTTTCTGACTCAAAAACTTGTTGTACAATATTTCATCAATGTGCTGATTACTACAAAAAAGAATTAAACAATAAACTAAATAAAAAAAAACTAAATAAAAACTAAATAAAAACACTATAACAAATCATATAAAAACAAAGAATAAGAAGTGAATTCGCAAAATATAAATTCAGAAAACAAAAGTGCTAAAGTGAATAAAAAGCAAATGAAAAGTAAAAAGCACAACAAAAACCAAAACGTAACCTCAACAAAGCTGACTCCTCACATGATTACGCGATAGATGAAATTTGTTTGAAATTTTGTTTGAAATTGTAAGAGCAACCGGATAACTGACGATACTGTCCGAAACGTTTCTCCAGATTATCAGTTTGCCAATGTCCCGGTAAAACAAATTTCACATTTAGATTATTTAAAGAGTATTCAATTATTTCTATAGGGGATGTTGTTGTAAATTTTAACGCTTTATAGGTACATTGTGTGAGACCAACACTCCCAATATGCCAAAGGTCTAACCATTTAATAAAATCTTTTAAAAATTCTAAACGAAAATCCGAAGTGGATGAAAATGGCGAAGCCCACGGATTGATTTTAATTTTATGCTTATAACACGATTTTGTATTAACAATATCCCACCAATAATAATAATTTGCAAGAAAATAGCTGCATCATGTGTATTTTGTTTACAGGATTTTACAGCGGCTATTGTGGAATCATGGAAAAGGTTGTCTACTAATTGTACATTTTGTCTTCCGAAGGATGTTGGATACAGAGTTTTTGTATTCAATTTAAAAGCTAATTTTACAACAGATTTAGCCTCCTCGTTATGCATGTTTCGCAAATCTGTAAAACATGCAATGTTGGGACAATCTGCTGTAATATTATTTTCGCAGTCAGAAAATTCTGGAAATTGAAACGTTTTATCAGGCAAATTTATCCACGAATTTCGAATACTTTTGAAAACATGTACAGTATCGTACATTAGAAATATTGGTTGTTGATTGGAAGGATTTGCAAATTTATTTGTTTCTGAAAAAAATCTAAACATTCTTTGATTGACTCTACTGAAGTTACTTGAAAACCGTGATTTTGTACAAAATTTATAATATTTAATGTAAATGAATGCAAATCCTTACCAGACATGAGCTTAACGGGAGACAAATACACTACAGATTTAAAATTACCGAAAGCAGAAGAAATCAAAAAAGCCTGAATACATTTGGCCTTATTTGGTTAGAAAAAACTTGAATAATTCTCAGTATTTCAAGAATTTTAAGTGATACTCGATGTGTTCTCCGATTACAGAACCAACGTAACAATAACTGTGGTCATATCCATCTCTCATTTTCAAAATGCATTGAACACGATTATTTTTAGCGGCAGAATCAACAAAATTCTCCGGTAAAAGCTGTTTTTGTTTATAGAAGTTGTCCTCAGTGCCCTACAAATATAATTTGTAAAACTGATCTACAAAAAGTTCAACCGGAACACTATCATAGGATGATACAAGCACAGTATCATCCCATTCGTGCCACTTCCTTTTTTTCCTTATCACCAAGATAACCTTTAAATGCCTTCTGACCTCCCATACTATGGCCTGTAATGCTTTGCTTATTTGGTATAACTGGAAAGTTTTCATTAATTACCGAAATAAGCTCTTGTTACATAACTGAACATCAGATAATGCTTATCCCATGGACTCTATGCGTCATCTACATAAAAACCAGCACCAGAGCCGAAATCATTGAATTGTCCTGTCCAGGAATATCAAAATTTCTTGGAGATGTGTCAGGACAAACAATGCATATACCATGCTGGGCTGCATACTTTTGTGCATCTGCTTTTTGAACGAAACTTTCTTCAGTACATGTTAGCCCACTTAACCTGTAAATAACTGGAACCTTTTTCTTTTCCTCAACTTCTGGTGGAAGATAGAGAGCAAATTTCATATCACAAGCTAAAACTTTTGAATGATGGGAAAAGTCTTTTTGGTATCCTCCAAAACACTTGCTACACGATACCTATGTTAAGGCCATATCTGTCGAAATAATTCGGCCGGAAAGCTGATAAAGTTGGTTGTGTCTCAATGTAAAGGTCAAAAGTGTATAGCTTAACCAACTATTACCTATGCAGTGATAAAAGCTTAATAGAAGTTAAATGTGAATTAAGTAAATTAACTAATTACCTAAACAGTCGGATTTAACTTCAGTAATCTATAAAATAGCCTCGAAATCAATACTCGACTAAAAATTCCATCGATCAACTGATACACAGCCTACTATAGACTATAATCAACACAAACTTTGAAATTTCATCTAAAGTGAAAATTTCTGAGCAAATGTCGGAGCTTCAATCAAAATTACGGAAAACGTCAGAGGATTGATTTGGAAAACGAAACAGTGACGACATCCTTGGTGGTGGAATGGTGGAAATGTCATGTCTCCCGGGCTTGTATCTAGAGTAGGCTGTGATTGAAGTGACACACAGCCTATTTAGACTCTAAACTATTGCTACTATGAAAAAATTGTTTTGTTCTACCTGAAGTAAACAAAACAATCTTTCGAATGAACTAAAAATATTCATACCCTTCTTAAGAAAATAATAAACATTTTTAAGCCTAAAAGTGCTTACTGCTTGCGTATTGAATGAAAATTTGGTTTGCGACTAACATTTTACGTTTAATCAAAGATTTATTGTTATTTTGCTTAATAAAGTGTACATGTTTTTTTTTTACTTTATTAGAAAGATCATTTAGTCTGCATTAAGTTAATATTACTCTTTTTTTCATAGAACTAATAGATTTGGTGGTAGGGCGGGTTTAAGGAAAAATCAGCCCCTGGCTACCACAAGAAACAATGTAAATATGACCATTCAGTAAGACCATTTACGACCGCATACAAAAGTCCAGTTCATGGCTTGCAGTTTACGGTGGTTTTGCCATGTCCCTTAAATCAAGCAAGATTGACTTGGCCGCAAACTTGTGAATAATAAAAATCAAGTTTAACTTAATTTTTGTGTAATTTCAGCTATGGACTTCCGATTAGAAGATTAGAAGAGTTACTCATAGAATATCCACCGGGAACAATTGAAATGCGTCGTTTTGCTAAAATTGCCCGAGTATTAGGAAACCGTACAACCAAACAAGTCGCAAGTTGAGTTCAAAAATTTTCAAGAAGCTTCATTCAGCGGGAATGCTTGTTCCAGGGCGATTCCCAAAATCACAACGCCAATACCTGTCAAAGACGAATCGAATTAAAAAACATGCTCTGCGTCCTTCCACATGTTTCCAGCCCATGATGTACCTTTTACAATGCCAGAGGATGATGATAACAGCGTAATTTACTTTGATTGAGATCAGATAAATCATCATGCAGAAATCATAACAGTAGCACCAGAAAGCAAAGATGATGACATTGATTATTTTGCTGAAGATGCACAAGAACAGCATATTTTGAGACTTTTACAGCGTGTTCGCAGAGATAAGGCAAAAAAAAACTTGTGGCAGCCTTTCTAGCGAGCATAGAGGTTATGAATGCGACGTGTGTGGGGACGACACAATTATAGGAACGCGATGGCACTGCAGTACTTGTACAAACGAGTTGCTCGATTTCTGTTCCGATTGTTTTGTCACACAACTCTTATCAGATAAACCTCATCCAGTGAATCCTACTAGTAAGAAACTAAATGGAGTGGCCCTAGCGTGTAAACTCCGTGTACATGAGTGTGCCGATTTCTACGATTTTTTTTGCTCTCATTTTTCTTCTCGTGTTGTCACTTGTTTGACATTTTTCTTTAACCGAGTGTTGTGGCTGAAAAAGTACTAATTTTATCGTCCTGTAAAGTTGAAGTAAGAATTAAATAGATTGCGAAGGACAAAAATATAAAACTATTGCGTGTTGTGTCAAAACTATTTGAGAAAAGTTCAAGTTTTAAACGATTAGTGACAATGAAGTGTGTTGTACGATTTTGCAAAAATTCAAGTTATTTAAAACACCCCGGGATTGCATTTCACAGATAAAGTAGAGAAAATAACTTTTTTTTGTGATAAGAATATTTCAGGCGGTGTTAAGCACACTATTAACTTATAAAATACCCACTTTTTGCGTTAAGGTACACTTGTTTACCTTTGGCTCAGCAGCAAGGACTTAGTAGATAAATACTTAATTATTGAAGTGTACTGATTTACAAATTAATTAGTTAAATTTCTTGTGATGAAAAGCCGTAATAAAAATATCAAATTTTAGTGAAAAAGCTGCTTTAAATTGCAATTTTAAACAGATTTCTTCAGAAGTTTAAAAATTGCACCAAAGCACCCCCATATAAAGATTTTTTCTTCAACCTGTCCTGTGCTCACACATTTTAGGCACAGGCTACGGAAATCTCTGCTGTTGGGCCACTCCATTTAGTTTCTTACTCGTAGTGTGAATCATAAATTTAACGGATTACGTGTTGGTGACAGTCAACAAACTGGCAGATTACGATTTGATGCGGATAGTGATGACGAAGATCAGGAAAAATATAATACCAATTCGGAAACTAATATTTATGATAAAGACTGTTTACCCTCAAAATTTTTAAAAGACAAAGAGTATAATTATTTAGATCCCAATTTTTTCCCAGAATAAAAAATGTTGCATAAATTTTTCACACCTGTATGTAATTTTTCGATGTAAAGTATAAGCGACCATAACACCTAACGATTTTATGGTTTACAAGGTTAATAAATAAATATTTTATTATCGTTTAGTATTGTGCTGTGCTTTACGTACTTATTCTTAATTCAGTCAGAAATTCATTTCGTTAAACGGAATGGTGTTTTTGTGGAGTCAGGAATAGTTCTGATTGTTCTGAAGCCGGAAGTATAAGAGATTTTTTGTTTATTCCGATTTAAGTTGTCAACAATGTGTTTATAAGTTGAGATTTGAAATGATTCAGAATATTTTTCAAAAATATAAAATATACTTGACCAGAGAGAAGATTTCCAATACATTCAAAACAACACTTGTCTACAATTCGAGCAGAGAAAGAAATATTAAAATTTCTTTACACGACCGGCGTTTCTGATTAAGAAAAGCTAACTCCGTTTGTTCTTTCTCAGCACCTTTCTTTAGTTGCTGGACGTCTTCGACCGATCGAGGCAGCTGTATCACGCTACGAGCAAGTAACTAAAGGAGAAGCCCAAAAGCTTAAAAGCGCGTGGCAATTTTAAAAATGTGTGAGCATTTTCCGAACACTTCAAAAAAATACATGGGAGGCGGTACTAAAAATTCATTGCAGGAAGGGGCTTTGGCGCCCTTTTTCAAATTATAATTTTTAAATTAATTTTCCTCAAAACAATTATACACTGAAATTGGATTATAATAAAAGAGTGCAAGTTTGAATAGTCAATATATTTTGTAATAATAATAATACTTGGAACAATAATGTTCTTTAATTTATTAACTTTGCAAAAATTAAGCTTTTATTAAATCGATGCATTTTTCCACACCAACTTCACCTTCGGATAAGTTTCTCAGACGAACCTTCTTGGATAAGTTGCTTAATAAAAGAAAAAGTTATTTAAAAAAACTGTTTCCAATTATTGAAAATATTCACCTCAAACAACATTTCCGAAGTTGAGTACAATTTACTTTGTGGAATGGCGTCATTGCCCAGTTTAATTTAAGTTTTAATTGAAAATAAGTCCTGGGCTAAGAAATGTTCTGAGCAAACGACGCTCTTGTTGTTGAAATCTAATGAATAGGAATAATATTTATGTAATTATATTCTGAAACAATTTAATGCTGGCAAAGGTGTCTTCAGCTAAAAAGTATGCGCCCGACCATGCAAAATTTATGAAGATAAGCTCTAATCACAAAATAATTAAAATTTTAATTCATACACATATATTATAATTTAAGTTTATTTTAAAAAGTTTAAATTTATTAACAAAAAAATTCAAATTTTTACAAATTTCGCTACAAATCTCCTTAATTTGATTAACTTTTAATTAGGCGATTAGTTATCAAGGCAATATAGTTATCTTACTTGTGAAAAGATATTCCAGTAGGGCGCAGGTGGCTGTTATTCCCACAAGATTGCACAATGCACTTAATTTCACCTAATGAATAAAATTACACAGTTTTCGAAACAAGATAAGACAAGTGACAGATAAGACCCAGGGACTCAGCTAAAAAGAAAAAAAATTTGACAGCTAAGACCCAGCCGCAGAACAAAAACTTGCCATGCTCGCACACACGACATATACACGATAGAGCTTCTCCTTTAGTTACTTCCTCGTAGGTATCACGTTATGATCACTAGCACTGTCACACCAATTTCTCTAATCAAGTGTATTTTTCGTACATATTTTGAACTTTTGAAAACTTATTTCATCGAAAGGTTGGTGGTTCAATACGGAATTAGAGATTTATTCGAGAATTAAATAGAATTATATTATTACATGATCGTTTTCTTTATCATAATTAATTGAAATAATCTTTAATATAACTTATTTTATTAAAAATATCATATACTGTTCATCTACTGGGGACTTTACCCTAGTCCGTAAATCTTTTTCAATTCTTTCATTAAGTGTTTTTTTCTTTCACCAGACTACGAAATTTCTTCGTTTATATCTGAATGAGACAAGTTTACTGTGATCCTTTTCACTTTTTCTTAATAATTGAATGAAAACCTTCGCCCTGCAAATTGGATGCATAACCAAACATTTTGCGCGGGCGAAATAACATTTACAACTACATATAAACCATTTAAATGAAAAATGAATTATTGTTCAAAGCTTGGCTACTGTTTGTATATATATTGTGGTAAAGTGTTCCACCTTCACGTTGTTCTGATTAGAAAAGATTCCCGATATACGTCCTAATTTGACCTGGAGAGTATAAAGATGGGAGTGGTTTCAAGCTCTAGCATTGCAATTTCGTTAAAACAATAGCTGTGGAACTAGCGATAGAAAAGTGAGAGACAACCGACACTTTGTTGTTGCTTCAGCCAGTTACTGCTCTCAGAGATTAAGAGATCGACAATAATTAATAGCCTTATATTGGACGTTATCTATTTATTATTATTATTATTATAAGGGGGTTACCCATATGGTGGGCACTACGACCATGGAGGTCTTTTGTGCCGGAGCCCCATTAGTGCAAGAGACACTGAGCCACCCAGGTAAGCGAGGAGGTCTTTAACAGGGGAGGATCTAACGTCAGCCGGATTCAGAAATTCACGACTGAAGGTCCTCCTTTTAAGCCATGCTAATGCAGGACACGAGCACAAAATGTGCAATGAGGTTCGTCGTCTTCCAAACAAAGCCGACATTCCGTCACGCTAGACAGACCTATTCGGTGTAGATGCCCATAGTGGCCAGATAGGTAGCCTGATAGCAGTTTGAGATCCGCCTTGCTTAGGGCGGTGATATCGTTATAAGCGTAGGGTCTGACAAGTGCCTTGGCCTGGCGAAGCCCAGGGACATTCCTCCAGTATAGCAGCTGTTGCCTCCTACCCCAATTTTCTACAACAGCTCTCGTCGACGCCCAACTGAGGCTGCAGTAGGGTTCGGGACCTTGGCAGCGAGAGGATGAGCCTTTCCTGGCAAGTTCATCAGCGATCTCATTTCCCTCGATACCAGAGTGACTTGGTATCCAACAGAGCGTAACCCTGTTGTGGGTGGCCAGTAGCTGGAGGGTGCCGAAGCACTCCTTAGTAATCCTCGAGGAGAAACTCCATGAGGATAGGGCCTTAAGGGCCGCTTGGCTATCAGAGAAGATAGTAATGTCCGCACCTTTCAGTCCTTTTTTGACGTTGAGAAGGGCGCAAGTTTCGATGGCATGGATTTCTGCTTGAAAGACGCTGGTCCAATTATGCCAATGCGAGCGAAATCCTAGTGTTGGGTCTAAAGACACCGGCACCGGCACCGTATGCCATTTTAGAGCCATCAGTATACCATTTGAGGCTTTTGGGATCCAGACTTGGACCACCGCCATCCCAGTCTGCTCGTTCAGGGAAAATGGTCCTGAACCTTTTGCCAAAGCGCAGCTCCTTGGCCATGTGATCCGTTACGGAGCACACCTCTAAGCCAGGTATGCGCTGGAGGATGCTCATGTGACCCTTGTCATCAACCGGAATATTAGTCAAGAGCTGCATTCTCAGGGCGCTGATAGCAGCAGATTTTATTACAGAGATGTGCAGTGGAGTAAGTCCAATCACCGCCTCCATGGCAGCAATAGGACAAGTACTCATTGCTCCTGTCATGGAGAGGCAGGCAAGCCGCTGTAGCTTGTTGCATTTGTCGATTGCCAACCGCTGCTGGACTTTAGGCCACCCGACCAGGACGGCATAAGAAATGATCGGCTTGACAATCGTATTGTACAGCCAGAAAATCATCTTCGGGGTGAGACCCCAAGTCCTTCCGAAGAGTCTTCGACAGGCCCATAAGGCTTGTGTAGCCTTATATAGGGTGGTGTTGAGATGAGTGTTCTAATTTAGTCTTTTGTAGAGCGTGATTCCCAAGTATTTGACTTCATTGAAGTATTCAATAGCCGTGCCTTGGATCAGTATTTGATCAAGGTCCAGATGGTGCCTTCTGGTGAAAAGCACCAGAACAGCCTTGGCCGGGTTGATCGTAAGATCTTCGTTAGCACACCAATCAGTGACCGTGCGCAGAGCTGATCTCATTAGATCAGTGACAGTAGAGTCGAACTTCCCTGTGATAATGATGGCAAGGTCGTCCGCATAGCCAACGGCACGGTAGCCAAGCTCACTCAGCTTGCTTAGGAGGTCGTCTACTACTAGAAACCAGAGCAGCGGCGACAGTACACCGCCTTGTGGGCACCTCTTAGCGGCCCTGATACACACAGAGGTGTTACCCAGGGTGGATGTAATTTCTCGCTCTTTAAGCATCGCATCCACCCACTTTACAGTTTGCGAGTCCAAACCCCTCCGTACGAGAGCTCCAGATATGGACCCATATCTAGTATTGTCGAAAGCACCTTCTACGTCAAGAAAAGCACATAAAGCTATTTCTTTATGATGAAGAGCTTTCTCAATCTTGCTGACTAGGCAGTCTCTGTTGATTTGCCTTTTGAGTAGGCAAACTATGTGGGATGAAGAGGAGATACTTGGTCCAGTTTGTACCTGATGTGAAGGTCTAGCAGTCTCTCCATTGTCTTTAATAGAAAGTAGGTTAGAATGATTAGTTTATACGATTTAGGCAGCTCTAGGGGCCTATTGCTCTGTTTGGGGATAAACACCACCACTACTTTCCTCCATAAGAGTGGTATGTAGCCCCAATTGTAGCTGGCTCTAAACAGGTTGACTAAAGGGTCAAGGATGGTATCCAGGCAGTTTTGGAGGAGTGCTGGAAAAATCCCATCACCCCCAGGGGCTTTAAAAGGTTGAAAAGAGGCCACTGCCCATCTAACCTTATCTTTGTCGAATATGACACCGGACCGGCTCAAGGCCCTACGGCACAAAGGAGACCCATCGTCGCAGTCGACGTAATGGTCTGAGCCTGGTCCTAGAGTTGACCCGGGGAAGTGCACCTGTAACAGGTATTCCAGGGTTTCCCTTGGGTTTTCGGTGTAGGTATCATCCTGATTCCTGAGAAGCCCTACTCCATTAGAGGTGTCCTTGGCTAGTACCTTCTGAAGACGAGCTGATTCCGGCAAAGATTCTATGCTTTCACAGTGTCTTCTCCAGGACTCGCGTTTGGAGCGTCTAATCTCCTTATTGTATTCAGTGAGTGCGAACCTATATTCGTCCCATTGCTTGGAGCGTTTAGCTCTGTTAAAAAGACGGCTCACCCGCCCACGCATTTCAGACAGCCACTCGCTCCACCAAGGCACCTTACGTATCACTTTGGTTGGGACCGAGGCTGTACTATCTTGGTAGGAGGAGATGAGCACGTCATTAAGCTGGTTAGCTGCCACTTCAAGTTCACCAATTGAACTGATTGAGGTGACCAACATGTCAGCCCTCGGTGATACTAGAGATAATCTCAGATCGGCCCTGAATGTCAAATCGGATGTGTTGGTGATCCGACAGCGATGCTTCATCTGAGACTCGCCAGTTCCTTATGAACTCGGGCAGGACTCTGCTGGCCAGAGTGAGATCTAGCACCTCTTCTCTGGCTGCAGTAATAAAGGTAGGTTTGCACCCTCTATTTACTATATTAATGTTTTTATCTATAAGATAATTTAGCAGGTACTCACCTCTTTCATTGACGTTGCTGCTGCCCCAGATCGTATGGTGGGCGTTCGCGTCGCATCCAATGATGAACTGCCGATTCATCCGTTTGCAATAGCTGATGAGTTCTTGTACCTCATCAGGTGGAGCAGTTGGGCTGTCCCCAGGGAAGTAAGCTGATACCAGGACGATTTCCTGCAGACCTCCTACTGTGGGGACCTCAGCCAGGATCGCCACAAGGTCCCTGGAAATAAAGTTAGTAACGGGGAGATGATTAACACTTTTGTCAATCAGGATGGCCGCCCGTCGCCCAACCTCTCCCCGGTGATAAATCAACTTACCTAAGTTTCTGTTGAGTCCTCTGACTTGGCCACTGACAACCCAGGGCTCTTGGATTAGCGCCAGGGTTATCTGTTTTTCGGCGAAAGTCCTGCATAGTGTGGCCGATGCCCCCTTGGCATGGTGCAGGTTCGCCTGAAGTACCTTAACTGAGCTCATTGTTGCAGCGACTGCCGGATGAGCTTCGCCGCTCTGGCTCGCCGGGGTCCCTTAGAACCGCCCTCCTTGGAGGTTCGCGGCACCTCACTAAAAGTAGTGGAGGTTGTCTTTTTGGCCGCCCCACCGGCCTTAATAGTAAGCGAGCCAGTGGTCTCTTTGGTTGGAGCCGCTCCAGCAGCGGCACCACCGGTCTGCCCAACGGCACGACCGGCCGAGGGCCGGCTGACACCTTATCCGGCGGCCTCTCAGCCGCCCCGCGGCCCACTGCACCGGCGGCAACCGTCACGGAAGCGGTGGGATTTTGGCTCCACAACAGCGGTCGTCAAAGAGACCGGCGGATCCACTGACCCTATCTCCCCGCTTTCGGCCTGCATCTCTAAGGTCTGCTTCTCTTCAGTCGCAGCCGGATTTTTTGAGGCATTGTCCTTCAGGATCAGTCTCACGTGACCAAACCGGTAGACAATCCTGTCCTTAAGCTTAGTAAGGGTCGCCATTGACGCCTCGTTAATGAGCATCACAAGGTGTAGAAGCTGACCATTTGTCAGTCTCTGCACCACCTTCCACTGCGTAGTTGGGATGTGGTTTTGGGCATCAATTGATGCCAATACCTTCTCGTTGGTGAGAGAAAAGCTCTGGGGAAAGTTGCCTCGAATCCCATGTGTCCGAGGGAACGGACTTTCCTCAGCAAGGGCAATGTCGAAGGCACACTTTGCACGGATATGCTCAAAGTTGCTTCTGACCCAATCCGCCGTCTGAACATTGGCGCAGACAAGAAGGAGCCAACCAGTCCGGGGTAAACAGCCTTCGAACTCTGGTTTGACAACAACTGCTCTTTTTTCAATTGTGATGTCAATTATCGCCTCTTGTAGAAGAGCCATCTGCTCAACTGTTAGAGGACGATTAATCACGTTCGTCGAGGTCAAGCCCAGCTTGACGCTACCCACCACCTGGCTGTAGGTGGGTTTTACAGATCCCATTTGGGTCGTTTTGGGCCTTTTGGTCTGGGGCTGTTCCTGGGACTTTTGCTCGGAACGTGTCCTTTTGACCTCCGGCTTACCGGGTGGTTTCAACTTGGCTACCTCCAGGGCTTTTTCTCTGCGGAGGCCACTTGCCAACGCCTTGTTGAACCTTCTCCTCTCTGCAGAGGTGGGTTTGACAAATCCGGACTCAGCTCAAAGTTTTAGCTGGTTTATGGAAACGCCAATTTCCGAAAGCCCAGATATCTCCGAGCATAGGCTAGCATTATAAGGCACCAGGGTGCAGACAGAATCGAGATCCGAGAACTCATCCCCAGACAGCAATTCCCGTCCGCTTTATACTGACGTAGAGGTGGCACAATTGCTCACCGACATTTGTGGTATTCCAGAAGAGTGCCCAAAAGGTTATCTATTAGAGTTTAAGAGCTGGTGAATAAACACCAAGTCAGCGACTTTGCGCCTTTTCTCAAGCGAGGGCAAATCGAGCAACTGGAGGCGGTCGGTGTAGGGCAGGAGTCTAAGTGGATCGTCCCATGGGAGCCCTCTAAATGCAAATCTAAGAAAATTACGCTGCACCGATTCGATACGCTTGGAATGAACAGCGTAGTAGGGCAACCAGACCTGAGATGCATACTCATGAATAGGTCTAACTAAGGAGCAGTACAAATGCATCAATGTTGGCATATCCAAGAACTCTCTAGACAATCGCTTAACAAAGCCCACGATTAAACTGCCCCTAGACACGATATAGTTAATATGCAGAGTAAAGTCAAGCTTCCTATCAAGCTTTACTTTAGGTTAGTTATGGACAGCACGTGACGGAGATCATTCATCGCAAAGTTGTAATCATAAACTTGAGAATTAGGGCTCCTGGAGAAAGTCATAGCTTCGCATTTCTCAAAATTAAGGTGTAAGCCGTTATGCTCGCACCACGCCAGAAACGTATCTAAGTCCTTTTGAATAAGAGCGGCGTCACCACTATCCTTAATATAAGAGAAGATCTTCATGTCATCACCGTAGATTAGAAAATTAGAGTACGTGATCAGAGAGACAATGTCGTCAATGGCAAGAACGAATAGTAGAGGACCGAGATGACTGCCTTGTGGTATACCAGATGAAGCCTTGAAGATTCTAGAGGTAGAACCGCGGAGCGACACACGATAAGATCTGCCATTAAGATAGGATGAAACCCAGTCGAGAAGAACAGGGGGGAAGCCCAGCCTCCCGAGTTTAAATATTATTACGGAGTGAGGAAGTTTATCAAAGGCCTTACTGAAATCCGTGTATATGCAGTCAGTCTGCATGCCTCGCTGGAAGCCAGAAATAATATGGGAGGTAAATTCAAGTAAGTTAGTAGTCGTTGATCTACCGGGCAAAAACCCGTGCTGATTGGGAGAGATCCAGCCAATACACCGCTCCATAAGCTGCGAATACTCAATTGATTCAAACAAATTAGGTATGCAAGATAACTTAGCGATAGGTCTATAATTAGTTATAAAATTCTTATGGCATTTTTTATGAACAGGGACTATAAAAGAGCACTTCCACAATGTAGGAAATTTATCGACTTGAAGAGACCTATTAAAGAGAATCACCAGTGGAGTAAGAAGGGCATCGGAACAGGACTTGACGAAGGCTGGAGGGATGCCGTCAGGAACAGAGGAAAAGTCCGATTTGAGTTCATTGATTTTTTCCGAAATATGATCCCGTGATATAAACGGCAGAAAATCGGGTGAAGCGGAGCGATTCAAAATATGATCAAAATTATTCACACATGGCTCAAAGTTATTTGAAGAAAATGCACTCTCAAAGTATGAAGCAAAATTGTTAACTATGTCGGACACGTTATTACTAGAAGATCCCACATACCAACCACATCGTAGATGGGGCTGCTCGATTTCTTCTTCATATTAACAAATTTAAAGAAATTTCGAGGGTTATTGTGCATATTTTCGCGAACACTAACAAGGTATTCATTATAGAGCGAAGAGGATAGTGCCTTAAAACTTTCATAACAGGTCACAAAGTCAGAATATGCTATAGCGCTATTACAACGCAAGTAATTTTTCCAGAGTTTGTTCTTCCTGTTCCTAAGACTGCGGAGTTCGGCATTATACCATGGGGGAGAGGAGCATGTAGACCTAATCCGTTTTAATGGAACAAGGGAGTTAAACAAATCATATATCTTGTTATAAAATAGGGAGGCGCAGACGTCAATATTATTATTATTCAGTAATGCCGAAAAATCTACTGAAAGGAGATTAGACGTTATCTCAGAGAAGTTCGATCTCTTAAAGTCATAAGTATGGTGTTCGAGATTAGGATCTGCAATACTAGCACCATCGTAACAGAAGGAGACAAAGATGGGTGGATGAAAACTATCAATAGCAGATAACTGATCAGATGCTAATTCAACTATAGTGTTAGTTGAATCAGAAGAAAACACAAGATCCAACTGCCTTCCCATAGAGTTCTTTACATTACTCATTTGGTGCAAACCAGAGGAAGCAATGGTCTCAAGAAATGTAGAGACCGCAGATGTGGGACAACATGAGGGAAGGAAGTCATCGTCATCACAGTTAGGTACCCATAGAACATTGGGTAGATTAAAGTCACCAAGAAGAAGAATTTCATCTTCAGGGTTCGTCATATTATAAATGAAGTCTAAACTAAGGGTTAGTGTATCGTAAAGACTGCGCCCTTCAGTATCAACGATGTTTTTCAGGTTAGGGGGAATATAGCAACAGAGCAAATATATATTGAGCTTAGGCAGCGAAAGCCTTAGAACCAAGAGTTCAATAGCGAGTGAGTCAGAGAAGCCAGGAACATCAATTAAGCTGCAGTTAAAGTCTGATTTGCAAGCAACCAGCACTCCACCACCCCGACACAGAGATCTGATAGGAATCATGAAGAATCTCTGCATCACAAAAACCATGATGAAGCCAAGTCTCAGTCAGCATGATAATATCGTAGCAGCATGCAAGGGATGCTTGAAAGAGATGATTAGTTTTAGTTCTTAGTCCCCTTACATTCTGATAGTAAAGGGACAGCGTGCTTAGTTTTTTGGAGCATTAGTTAATACCCTGTCAGTGTTCCGTTATTAACCCTGCCTCCAGGCACAAATTCGTGTGCGATAGTATTCTTGGGCCAGAAGTCCGGAGCAGAAATAATCTCAAAAAGAGCCGGGGAAGTTGTCAGCTTGAAAGACGATACATATCCCTGAGACAGGCGAGAATTGAGACGCTGACAGCGAAGTGGTAAAAAGTCATCACTTCTGGACCTCATTCTTACATAATTAAGAACATCATCAGTAGAAGTAGAAGGGTCTATCCGAGAGACAAAGAAAAACTTAGGCATTGGGGCAGTCCTCAGAGTGAAGACCGTGCTCTGCGCTAGGTCAAATGACCTAACCAGAGGTGCGCCCTGTAGGGAAGAAAGATAAGCCTGCAAGGTAGTGCCGGAAGCAACAATAGAAGGGTTCGAAACATCATCCGATGTGCTAGGTAGACCATTAGCAGGCTCAGGATTCAACTGGTCCACAACGGACACAGCATCAGGATAAACAACACGCTCCCCCGAGATCGGGGAAGAACCAGTAATAACACCCTTCCGGCGTCTGACATTGCCCCTACAACGATGTTGAGATGCAGAGGGGGGAAGGGCAGGGGGCCACAGAGACGACAGGGATCACAGACGAATCAGAAGGGACCCCAACCGGATGGGCAGACACCTTGGAGACCAAACTCCTAACCTCCGTAGCTACAGAAGAAATGAGTTCAGAATCCCTGGAGACAGTGGCCGACCAGGACTCAATACCACCTCTCAGATCTTTAACATCCCTCCGCATGTCGTCCAGGGCTGGTTTAAACGAAGAAAACTCAATAAAAGGGGAGGAGAATGACTGGCCAGGATGGAGAGATGCAGCCTGAAGATCATCAACAGCCGCAGTGAGGATAGAGAACCTGGAATTGACCTCGTTAGATCTGGAAAAAATCATTTCAGAATTGTTGCAGAGAGATTTAATAGAACTAGCAATGTTGTCCAGTTTGAAATTAAACAAATTAACGTCATCGGATAATTGTTGAAGAGAGGCTAGATGCTGGGAAAACGAGCAGACCTTGTCCGCCACAATAGATAAATTACTGGACAAAGGGGCAAAGATATCACGCAACATACGAAGGACGTGACAGGGCTTAAAATCTACACACTCCGCACAAGTAGTAGGCCTAAAAAAGGATCTAGAGCTGCGTTTAATGCATTTGGAATGGTATGAGCCACCGCAGATACCATCGCAAACCACGGCCTCCTCAATAATCGCGGAGGCGCATGCTCTACAAACCGTCATAATTATAAATTGAAACGAAAAACGAGAAAAGATGTAAAACGAGAAAAGGTGTAAAAAAGTAGATTAAACAGAAAATATTAAAATTAAATGAAATAAACCTGGCACAATAAGGAATAAACAAAATAATATATATATATATATATATATATATATATATATATATATATATATATATATAATAACATTTTGTGCATTTTTGAAAATAATTTACCGCAAGGTTAGTGGGACAGTGAAAGTGATCAGAAATTGATACAGCTGTCTAGTTCGGTGTTAAAGTTTGTTGGATTTTCATCTAGTTTTCGTTTTGTCGCGAAGGCGTCCAGCAGCTCAATTAAAGTTAACCCTTTGGTGCTGCTGTTGATAACGAGCCAAGGGAGCTTAACTTTTCTTCATTAGAAACGCCGATCATGTTAAGAAATTCTTTTATTTCTTACGTTGCTCGAGTTAAACAAGTGTTGTTTTGATTTTTGGTTTGAAAATAATAAGGTTACTTAGACAGAATAAACAAATATACGAGATAATGCCCACGCAGAAAGTTAAAATAGAAAGTATCACAGCAAATTCACAGAATAAATAATGCACCTAATAAAAACAAATGTACTGAATAAATAAAAACAGAAATAAAAGGTCAAATAAATAATCGATAGAGGTTCAACAAAACAAAGCAATTGAACGGCAAACGCAAAAAAAGCTCGAGGTGTACCAACAACGGTGAACGGTGCCACCTCAACACGGGTAGAGGCAGTGAGCTCGGATGAGGAGCTCACCAAGTCAGGTCAGGAGAGGAAGAAGAAGAAGAGGCGCACAAAGCGCAAGCCTGACCAGGAGGTCATGCCTGCACCTCCGTCAAAGAAGGTGCTGAGCAAGAGGGGGGTTTCGGCAGAGGAGACAAAACCTGTCACTCCGAGTGCGTTCTCGGTGGCATCAGAAGATGTCACTGATGCCCTCTCAGACGTCGAGGTTCTCTCCGCTACCGAGCCGGCCGGTCCAACTCAGAACGGCTACGAATCGTGTGGCAGTACCGCGTCGATGAATAGCCGTTTCGAGGTGGACCCCGATTCGGTGGAGATGCCGAGGGCAAAGCTTTGCACGATCCTCGAGAGTCTCCACTACAAAAAGAGCGGAGACAGGATCTTGGCTATACTTGGTGATCCGGCCAGGATCCTGCCTCAGTTATTGCTTCTGAAGCAGGAAGCTAAGAAATGGGCTCGATATAATGAGGTGTTGAGGCTCGAGCGCCTCTACAATAAAGTAGTGGATGCCCTCGAAGAGCAACGCCTGGACAGGGCGCTTCTTCAATAGAGTCGTACACTCATAATCTGAGTTCAGCTTTCCCCTTGAATGTGTAGGATAGTCTTTCTGAATACTGGGGGCTTAAGTGCACCTACACGACTACACGCAATTTTTGAAGAGATAAAACATTTTAATACTGACATTGCACTCTTACAGGAGACAAATTTCACACTCGACACATTTACACAACTCGAACGAAACACTATATTACACAAAGGTTACACAGTTTTTGCCACACCAGCTCCTCGTAGAGGATCTGGTGTGGCAATTGCTGTGTCGAACAGTTTTACACTACCGTCTCCTGTATACACAGACATCTGCTCAGGTTTCGCGTCTTCCTTAGAATTCGTCTTGCGAGACAAAACACTAAGGATAGTAAACGTGTACCTACCGCATGACCAGGATATCGCAAGACAGGTAATGGACTCTGTCCTGCCGCATCTTGCGAACTTCGGTGGTGAAGTTATCCTTGGGGGTGACTTCAACTGTACACTGGATTCTGCGCTCGATCGCCATTCCGGAGTTGAATTCAACTCAGTGAACGCGGGACGATTGCGGAACCTAGTCAGACAGCTCAACCTTGTCGATGTCTACGGTTGGCTTAATCCAACGACTATGTCATACACTACGAGTAAGTAACTAAATGGAGTGGCCCAACAGCAGAGATTTCCGTAGCCTGTGCCTAAAATGTGTGAGTTTACACGCACACAAGAAAAACAGTACAGGACAGACTGAAGAAAAAATCTTTATATGGGGGTGCTTTGGTGCAATTTTTAAACTTCTGGAGAAATCTGTTTAAAATTGCAATTTAAAAGCAGCCTTTTCACTAAAATTTGTAATTTTTATTACGGCTTTTCATCACAAGAAATTTAACTAATTAATTTGCAAATCAGTAAACACTTCAATAATAAATTTTTCATTTACTAACTCCTTGCAAAATTTAATTACACTACCGCCTTTGTAAGTGATAACTCAAGAAAATATGGCTACTGAGCCAAAGGTAAACAAAGTCTACCTTAACGCAAAAAGTGGGTATTTTATAAGTTAATAGTGTGTTTAACACCGCCTGAAATATTCTTATCACAAAAGAAAGTTATTTTCTCTACTTTATCTGTGAAATTAAATCCCGGGGTGTTTTAAATAACTTGAATTTTTGCAAAATTGCACTACACACTTCATTATCACTAATCGTTTAAAACTTGAACTTTTTTCACATAGTTTTGACACAACACGCAATAGTTTTATATTTTTGTCCTTCGCAATCAATTTAATCCTTACTTCAACATTACAGGACGATAAAATTAGCACTTTTTTAACCACAACACTCGGTTAAAGAAAAATGTCAAACAAGTGACAACACGTGAAGAAAAATGAGAGCAAAAAAACCGTAGAAATCGGCACACTCATGTACATGGATTTTACACGCTAGGGCCACTCCATTTAGTTTCTTACTCGTAGGTCATACACAAGGGTTTCCCGAAATGTCCGGGGTAGCTTTTCGGGTTTGAGGCTAGACAGACTTTACGTCTCGTCTAGCCTTCTTAACTTTTTCGTTAGTGTCACTCATGAAGTGTGTTCATTAAGTGATCACCTTCTTGTTGTGTCGACTAGCACTTTGGTTGAAAAGCGAACTGCCTACTGGATTTTCAACAATAACTTGTTGAATTCAGAGCAGTTCATTGAAGAATTCATACAGTTTTGGCATCAATGGCGAAAAAGGAAATATGACTACGCGAACCTTAGTCATTGGTGGGATGTTGGAAAGCTTCAGATTCGCTCATATATTGAGACGAGATTCAATCGAAGCAGGTATATAGCATAGAGTTTGACGGCAGAAGTCGCCCGGATTGGTACGCCCCTGCCCGCGCAACCAGAATTGCTCTCGCAATACGAGAGATTAAAAGAACGGCTGAAAGTACAAAACTACAAACATAGTTTGGATTTTGTACTCCGAAATCAGTCGCGCTGGTTGCGAGAGGGCGAGTGTCCGACCGAGTACTTCTTCCAGACAACACGACGACGTATCGCTTCTTGTGAAGTAGATTCGATTCTTGCCGAATCTGGGCAGCTCCAACACGGAGACGAGCTTGCGGATTATATCCGACGTTGCCAACATCTACGTCCACTGATGAATTCTTCCAGTACGTTCCTGCTTTCTCCAATGAAAGTAGACAATTCCTGGACAGAGCATTAACCCCCGATGATATGCTCACCGCAACGAAGGATCTTCGCCGTCATACCTCTCCTGGTTATGATGGTCTAGCTGCAGATTTTTTTCTACGCTTCAGGAATCTTTTGATTCCAGAGCTATTGGAGGTCTTCAGTTCTGCAGTGGTTGGACATACCGAATTTCCCTCAAGTTCGGATCTCCGCCAACTTGCGTTTAATACCCAAGAAGGGAGATCTTCAGAGGCTGGGAAACTGGAGGCCAGTTACGTTGTGCAATGTCGACTGCAAGATAGTTTGCAAAGCACTCGGAACTATACTCAGCTCATATACTCCTACTGCATTCCAGGTCGTACTATTTACGACAACATCGGCGTAGCAAAACATATTTTCGCCTACCACGAAAAGACTGGCTCGCAGATGGCCATGATCTCGTTAGATCAAGGAAAGGCGTTTGATAGCGTCTCGCATGAGTATCTACTGAGAGTGCTCGATAAATTTGGGCTTCCGTCCAGATGGATTGAGATCATCAGTGTCTGTATAGAGATTCAGTGATTCTCATAAAGCATAATGGGCATATATTGTCTCCTATTCCGTTTCGTCGGGGTATCAGGCAGGGATGCCCGTTGTCAGGAATGCTTTATGACTTTTCACTGGAGCCGCTGTTAGTAAATCTTCGTCAATCGTTGAGACAATATTCAGTTCACCTACCATACACTACTATAAGGCCACTTATTCTAGCGTATGCTGACGACCTGTCTATTTTCGTTACGAAAGAAGATGCATTTCCAGTCGCTCGTAGAGTTTTCCAACAATATGAGCAATTAGCGGGCGCTAGGGTTAACCTAAGAAAAAGCCAAGGCCTATGGTGTGGGAGGTGGCGGAATCGTTCAGATTCTCCCCTCGGCATACAATACTTGCTTGAAGTATTTAGGTGTGTATATCGGGCTCGACGGTAAAACACGTAATCGCCGCATGGCTCTGGAGAAACTTTCCGGAGCAGTAAATTCGTGGCGGACTAGATTGTTCCCCCTTTCGCTGAAAGGACGTGCAGTCGTTGTCAATTAGCTGATTACCTCGTCCATCGTTCACCTGCTTAAGTCGGAGTGCTTCGAGGAAGGCTTCGTTAAACTTTTGCAGGTAAAAATCATTGACGCATTTGGTGGGGAGGGGGAGAAGATGGGTCGCTGAAAGCACGCTCTGTTGACCAGTAGCGGAGGGTGGATTGGGTCTTACGGACATGGTCGTTAAAACTCGTTGCCTTCAGATCAGAGCATTCCAACGAGTGTTCCGGTGTGAAGACTGCTTGATTTCTCAGCTGTGGGTAAGTTCCTTGGGGGGTTTCTGCATAGGAAAGCATTACTATCTGCTTTCAGTCCGCCCACCCTATCCGCACGACTGGTCTCAGGAAATGATCTCTACGATCACGACCTGGGGCAGAATAAGACCGGCATTCCATTTGCAATGGGATGAGATTGGGTACGAGGATTTTTCAGCTATACCGATCAGGTTAAATCCTGAATTAGTGGATTCGGTGTTCAGTAATGCTCGAGGTGTAACAGCCGATACAGGACAGCTTACAGTTCTCGGAGATATCATTGATGCCTCTGGAAACATACTAATACACCCACATACAACACAATTAAACCAATTGGTTGATACAGCACGAGAGCGTTTCAGCCAACTTAGTACCAGGTCGCCTAACACAGAGGTGGTGAACGCTTCTGTGGTGAATCAACCGCCGCACACGCCATTTAGTACACTAACAACACGTCGGCTGCGCGATCTATTTGCAGATGCGTTACCTGCAGAACACTTAGGTGTTAATAGATGGAGCGCACATATCGGGGTAGAATAGGAAGTAATCGGAGGGGTGACTAGCAGAGTGGTCTACAGTTATCCGTCCAATTATAGAGACTCTGATATAGCTTTCAAACTCTTGCATCATAGCCTCGTGCATCCAAATCAGCTGTCGCACATTGACCAGAGCGTTCATAGAGTCTGCACGGTTTGTGGGCGTGAAGGAACTTTGTTCCACCGATACTTCATATGCCCGGCCTTGTGCGAATTGATGCTACTGGTCCGTCACTTGTGCCAGATATTCCGCCCGCGATTCGGCATAACTAGAACATTGTTTTTACTGAGGCCAAGGACATGCATCCAGGTGGATTGTTTAATTAGCTTTTTTCTGACACTAGCTAAATCAACAGTTCATTTGTATTGCATGCGGATCGAGCCTGTGCAACAGGCCACTGACACAGTTACATACACGTGCACTTAAGAGACACTTTGTTGTCAGGCTGAGTAAATGACTCCTTCTCTAGTTTCTGGCAATGAACGCCGATACATTCAACTGTACCTGGCAGCTGCTAGCGTCGGTGCAGAATGGTAGTCTCACTTTTCACTGGTGACAATAGGCCGCAGCCTTGTAGCATCTTATCCACGGAGCTTCTCTTCGCTTTGGATTTGCTGCAAGTGCTGCGGGAAAGGTGATCCTCCCGTTGTGAGAGAAGAACTGAGAGGATGATGGGATCAGTTTGCAGATGTCTACGACTCTGCAGACTGGTCCCGCGGGACTCTATCGCGTTCAAAATTTCTCGTATTTTCCTCTAGAACACTTGATGCTGAGTGTTCCGGCGGAGTAGAAAAGTGGCGAACGTTTCTGCGGAGAGTGTTTCTCCTTGCAGGCAAGAAGTAGTTCTTGATGCAGTGACTTCGCCCGGTGCTGCGTCTATCCCCAGGAACACTCAGTGTACAGTGTTCTAGTTATCCAAAATTTCCGGTTTCCTTTTTGGCTTTATTTTTGTCAGTTTAGATTTAATGTAACATTTTTCAAAATCTCAGGGAACTCTTCCTGGAGCTACCACTTACCGGGTAGCCTTCTAAATTTTACGTTCATTTCTTGTTTTTTACAGTTGATACTACTACTACTTTTGATACTACGCTTTTTATTGTGGTCCTTTATTTCTATCGTTTGTTTCTCGTTTTTGTTCTTATATTGTTCTTGTTCATATTATTACTCTTGTTTTTTATTGTTCTAGCCGGGAAAGAATTTATTTTCAAATTTTAAAAAGAAAAATTTAAATAATACCGGCTGCTGCCCTCAAAAATGAGCGGCAGTAGCAGCGACTCCGGGGGCAAAAAGAAACCCCCCACCACTAAAAAGAAGAGGCAGCGAGATGTCAAAGTCTCCCTCGGCGCCTATTTAGACCTCGTACAGCCTACTGAAAAGGCTATAACAGGGCCCACTGAAGAGGTCAAAAAGAAGGATGTGCCAACTGCAGCCACCGATGTAGCCGTGACAGGCGGCACGCAATTACAAGCGACATCAAGCGCGACAACAACAGCGGCAATCGCCGTTCCAGTGCCAGCGATATCCAAAATCACAATCAGTGTCACCAGCAGCACCACGGCTTAGTGAAGTTGTGAAGGCAGCTTCGAAAGCAGCACCACCGCCGAACCCGACACCTCCTTTACACCCGATTCTTTCGGGTGCCAAGAAAGCCGGGACCAGCAAACCAGCGCCACATCAAGGAACCCCAGCTAATACAGGCAGGGTAGTAGCAGGATCCAGCTACGCCCAGCAGGTGAGTAGAAGTTCCTATAATAAGAGCTGCGGGTCTTCAGGGGCTTTTTGACGTCCAGTGGCAAGACGACAGGTACGGTATGTACTTTGAGCATCTCCGTGGAGTCACTCAAAGTGCATACCTTCGAGCCATGTTACTGGTCGTCCCATTGGAGAAAATATTCTCCTTTGGTCTTCTTGGACGCGGTATGGTAGAGGTGTATACCACCACCATTGATGCTGCCACCAAGCTTATGCTTGAAGGCATTGATGTGGGTGGTAGACACCTCCAACCGTACCCAGTAACGGTGAAGCCGACGAGAGTAGTCTTTTCACGAGTCCTACTCCGGGCTAAGCCAGAAGATCTCGAATCCTTCTTACGAAGGTTCGGTAAGGTTCAAGGCAAAGTCCGTGCTGTTCCGTTACGAATTGAGGATGAAGGTCTTGGTCGGGGCATTCTTAGCTCCAGTCGGGAAGCATACATCACTCTGAACCAGGGGTGTGTGCTTCCAGACGGGTTCTTTTGGAGCATGTCCGGGTCAAAATCTTTGATAGACGTGAGCACCGAGGCTAAATGTCACGCCTCCCATCAGGTAGGGCATTTTGCTGCGGATTGCCCCAAGAGATCCGTGAGTGCGGCTGAGGTTACTGTGGAGAGCATCTCTGCACCAGCAGTGGCTCTAGCAGCAGTGCCTATGCCCAGTGCAGCGCCCGTTCTCTTGGTACAAACCGCAGAAAAACGCCAAAGGAAATTCCGGAGATAACGCCGAACCTGGCTGTAAACGGTGCTTCGCCTACGCGAAGAGAAGTCGTGAGCTCGGACAAGGAGTTCATCAAAGTTTCGGATAGGAAGAAGAAGATAAGGAAAAAGTTGAAACAAAGGCCCGATCGAGAGGCAATGCCGCCTCCACCCAAAAAGGTGCAGGGAAAGAGGACTGTCTCCGCAGAGGAGGCCAATATTTCCTCTCCGATTGTAGTACCAGTGGAATCTGTTGATACCGCTGATATATTATCGGAGAGTGAGGTGGTATCCGCTATGGAGACGGCTGTTCCTCTTCAGAGCGGTTACGAATCGTGCGGTAGTACCGCTTCGATGAGTAGCCGCTTTGAGGTCGACCCCGACTTAGAAGAAATGCCTAGGGTGAAATTGCGCTCGCTCCTCGACAGCCTTCATTACAAAAAGAGCGGCGAGAAGATCCTCAACATCCTCAAGCGAGAGCTTGGGGATCCATCTAGGATTCTTCCCCAATTAAAGCTCTTGATGTCTGAGGCAAAAAACGGGCAAAGTACAGTGAGGTGTCGAGGTGCGAGCGCCTTTTCAACAAGGTCTCGGATATCCTCGAGGATAATCGCCTCGACAAAGCTCTTCATCCGTAGAGTCGAATAATCATGGTTTGAGATCGAATATTTTCTTGAATGTGTAAAATAACATCGATTAATGCTGGGGGTCTCAGTGCACTCACACGCTTGCACGCAATATTTACAGACATTAAACACTGGAACACAGACATCGCACTAATACAGGAGACAAATTTTACTCAAGACACCTTTACACAATTAGAAGGAAACACTATTTTACACATTACATTTTACAGTTTTTGCCACACCAGCTCCTCGTAGAGGATCTGGTGTGGCAATTGCTGTGTCCAACAGTTTTACACTAACGTCTCCTGTATTCACAGACATCTGCTCAGGTTTCGCGTCTACCTTAGAATTCGTCTTGCGAGACAAAACACTAAGGATAGTAAACATGTACCTGCCGCATGACCAGGATATTGCAAGACAGGTAATGGACTCTGTCCTGTCGCATCTTGCGAACTTCGGTGGTGAAGTTATCCTTGGGGGTGACTTCAACTGCACACTGGATTCTGCGCTCAACCGCCATTCCGGAGTTGAATTCAACTCAGTGAACGCGGGACGATTGCGGAACCTAGTCAGACAGCTCAACCTTGTGGATGTCTACCGTTGGAACAATCCAACGACTAGGTCATACACAAGGGTTTCTCGAAATGTCCATGGTAATTTTTCGGGCTCGAGGATAGACAGACTTTACGTCTCGTCTAGACTTCCTGGTTTTTTCGATAGTGTCACTCATGAAGTGTGCTGACTTAGTGATCACCTTCTTGTTGCGGCGACTAGCACTTTGGTCGAAAAGCGAACTGGTTACTGGATTTTAAACAATAACTTGCTGAATTCAAAGCAGTTCATTGAAGAATTTATTCAGTTTTGGCATCAATGGTGTTCAGGATTCAATATAAAATTTACGTTTTTTGCTTGAAGAAACTTACGCCAAATTATTTTCTCCAAATTTGCAAAAAAAAAGAGTTCATAAAAAAAGTTCTACTACCAATATTCGAACTCAGGGCCACCACACTTCAATCCACGGTTTTAACGATTCTGCTAAATTCACACAAGTTCAATTTCAGGTTTTCTTTAATTTAAACAAAGTTTTCACTTATTAGAGGTTTATTAAACAATTCATTGAATTCAATCGTACTGTCAAATTTCACGTCACGATTTATGCAAACAAAACTAAATTACAATAGTTCAAATGAAATATATTGCAACCGAAAGCGATTTTCCACTTTAACTTTTGATTTTTCGAAAAGTAATTCAATCCGATGCACTGGAATTTAAGATAAAACTTTCAATGATTTCAACAAAAACTTTTTCTTTATAGAGTTCGACACACGACCTTTAGGTTTTCAAATCACTTTTACCAGTGTTTTTAGGTTCAGTTTTGGATTTCCCTGAGACTCAGGATTTGCTATACTTTTACCATATAAGGACATAAATATGAGAGCTTCAGAAGTTTTAACCATATATGGTAATATTAATTTAATATTTCCCCTCAAACATTAAGCTGTCTCAATTCTAGATGTCCTTTTCTATGATCTTATTCAGCTCTTGCGATGGTTATGCCATATGCGACTCCGAATCTGATCGATACAATTTCAAATTAGACAAATGTAACTAATACTTATTGGTTGATTTATGTGCCGTGTAGCTTGAATTATTTATTGTTTTTTGTTGACAACAATTGATGGATTTTCTGTATAAAAATGATAGGTATTTGATTGCACTATTTATCATATTTTATGTTCGGTGTTAAATGTGTACTAATCGTTTTCGTTTGTTTCGTGGTAAGTTAAAGTGAAGTTAAATTCTGTATTATTTGTTTACATTGAGATGATCTGTACAAAAAATTAATTACTATAAAATTATATTATAATATCTTTTCAGGTTAATTACAATAAATTACAATATTTTAGAAGAAATCGAACTTGATGGACAACTAAAACTTCAGATAAGTATTACAAATATTAAATATTTTCTAGATCTGTATTCTTTGTGATGAATTTTGTTTTTTTATTTCAGATGTTCGCTGCAACAAATGGCGAGAAAGGAAAAATGACAACGCGAACCTTAGTCATTGGTGGGATGTTGGAAAGCTTCAGATTCGCTCATTTATTGAGACGACGAGGTTCAATCGAAGCAGGTATATAGCATCGAGTTTGACGGCCGAAGTACGCTTCTGCCCGCGCAACCGGAGTTGCTCTCGCAATACGAGAGATTAAAAGAACGGCTGAGAGCACAAAACTACAAGCATAGCTTGGAGTTTGTACTCCGAAATCAGTCGCGCTGGTTGCGAGAGCGCGAGTCTCCGACCGAGTTCTTCTTCCAGACAACACGACGACGTACCGCTTCTTGTGAAGTAGATTCGATTCTTGCCGAATCTGGGCAACTCCTACACGGAGACGAGCTTGCGGATTATATCCGAAACTATTACACACAGCTATATGCTGTGCCGACGTTGCCAACATCTACGTCCACTGATGAATTCTTCCAGTACGTTCCTGCTTTCTCCAATGAAAGTAGACAATTCCTGGACAGAGCATTAACCCTCGACGATATGGTCACCGCTACGAAGGATCTTTGCCGTAATACCTCTCCTGGTTATGATGGTCTAACTCCAGAATTTTTTCTACGCTTCAGGAATCTTTTGATTCCAGACCTATTAGAGGTCTTCAGTTCTGCAGTGGTTGGACATACCGAATTTCCCTCAAGTTGGCGGAGATCCGTTATGCGCCAAATACCCATGAAGGGAGATCTTCAGAGGCTGGGAAACTGGAGGCCAGTTACGTTGTGCAATGTCGACTAGTGATAGCATCGGTTATACACCCGAAACAGTCTCACTGCGTTCCAGGTCGTACTATTTACGACAACATCGCCGTAGCAAAACATCGTTTCGCCTACCACGAAAAGTCTGGTTCGCAGATGGCCATGATCTCGTTGGATCAAGAAAAGGCGTTTGATAGCGTCTCGCATGAGTATCTGCTGATAGTGCTCGATAAATTTGGGCTTCCGTTCAGATGGATTGAGATCACCAGTGGTCTGTATAAAGATTCAGTGATTCTCATAAAGCATAATGGTCATATATTGTCTCCTATTCCGTTTCGTCGGGGTATCAGGCAGGAATGCCCGTTGTCAGGAATGCTTTATGACTTTTCACTGGAGCCGCAGCTAGTAAATCTTCGTCAGTCGTTGAGACAATATTCAGTTTACCTACCATACACTACCATAAGGCCACTTATTCTAGCGTATGCTGATGACCTGTCTATTTTCGTTACGAAAGAAGATGCATTTCCAGTCGCTCGTAGGGTTTTCGAACAATATGAGCGATTAGCGGGCGCTAGGGTTAACCTAAGCAAAAGCCAAGGCCTATGGTGTGGGAGGTGGCGGAATCGTTCAGATTCTCCCCTCGGCATACAATACTTGCTTGAAGTATTTAGGTGTGTATATCGGGCTCGACGGTAAAACACGTAATCGCCGCATGGCTCTGGAGAAACTTTCCGGAGCAGTGAATTCGTGGCGGACTAGATTGTTCCCCCTTTCGCTGAAAGGACGTGCAGTCGTTGTCAATTACCTGATTACCTCGTCCATCGTTCACCTGGTTAAGTCGGAGTGCTTCGAAGAAGGCTTCGTTAAACTTTTGCAGGCAAATATAATTACCGCATTTTGGGGGGGGAAGAAGATGGGTCGCTGAAAGCACGCTCTGTCGACCAGTAGCGATGGGTGGATTGGGTCTTACGGACATGGTCGTTAAAACTCGTAGGAGCTTGATTTATCAGCTGTGGGTAAGTTCCTTGGGGGGTGCCGGCGTAGGAAAGCATTACTATCTGCTTTCAGTCCGCCCACCCTATCCGCACGACTGGTCTCAGGAAATGATCTCTACGATCACGACCTGGGGCAGAATTAGACCGGCATTCCATTTGCAATGGAATGAAATTGGGTATGGGGATTTTTCAGCTATACCGATCAGGTTAAATCCTGAATTAGTGGATTCGGTGTTCAGTAATGCTCGAGGTGTAACAGCCGATACAGGACAGCTTACAGTTCTCGGAGATATCATTGATGCCTCTGGGAACATAGTAATTCACCCACATACAACACAATTAAACGAATTGGTTGATGCAGCACGAGAGCGTTTCAGCCAACTTAGTACCAGGTCGCCTGGCACAGAGGTGGTGAACGCTTTCGTGGTGAATCAACCACCGCACACGCCATTCAGTACTTTGACATCACGTCGGCTGCGCGACCTTTTCACAGTTTCGATACCTACAGAACACCAAGGTATCAATAGATGGAGCGCACATCTCGGGGCAGAATAGGGAGTAATCGGAGGGGTGACTAGCAGAGTGGTCTACAGTTATCCGTCCAATTATAGAGACTCTGATATAGCTTTCAAACTCTTGCATCATAGCCTCGTGCATCCAAATCAGCTGTCGCACATTGACCAGAGCGTTCATAGAGTCTGCACGGTTTGTGGGCGTGAAGGAACTTTGTTCCACCGATACTTCATATGCCCGGCCTTGTGCGAATTGATGCTACAGGTCCGTCACTTGTGCCAGATAATCTGCCCGTGTTTCGGCATTACTCGAACATCGTTTTAACTGGGGCCAGAGACATGCAGCCAGGTGAATTGTTTAATTAGCTTTGTTCTTACACTAGCTAAATCAACAGTTCATTTGTATTGCATGCGGATCGAGCCTGTGCAACAGGCCACTGACCCACAGATACACACACGTGCACTTAGGAGCCACTTTGTTGCCAGATTAAGAAGGCGTTTACGTCTCGAATACCTGGTAACGGAGCGAGACATATTCAACTGTACCTGGCAGCCGCTAGCGTCGGTACAGCATGGTAGCCTTGTCTTTCACTGGTGACAATAGGCCGCAGCCTTGTAGCACCTTATTCACGGAGCTTCTCTCCGCTTTGGATCTGCTGCAAGTGCTGCGGGAAAGATGAGTCCTACGTTGGAAGAATTGAACTGAGGCGATGACGGGAGTAGTTTTTGGACGTCCATGACTCTGCAGACTGCTCTCGGGGGACTCTATCGTAAAAATTTTTAGTACGCTCACCTGGGACTCTTGAAGCGGGGTGCTCCAAGGGGACTGGAAAAGTGGCGAAGACTTCTGCGGAGAGCATCGCTGCTTGCATGCGAGTAGGTATTCTCGATGTAGTGTCTTCGCCCGGTGCTGCATCTACCTCCGGGGATCATTCAAGCTCAGTAACCAGGTGACTTAAATTCATTTAGTTAAGTCTAGTTTTAAAATATATCTTTCGGCAACTTTATTCAAAATTTTTAAACTCTTATTAGAGCTTCCACTTACCGGGTGGCTGTCAAAATTTAATATAATGTTTCCTTAATTTTCTTACTTTCAAGTCATTTTTCTACTTTTTGATATGTTACTGAGCCTTTTGCGATTTTGTGATATGTTTTTGAGCCTTTTTGATATTTTTTTAGCCTTTTTACAGTGATATTTTGTGATTTTTGTGCCTTGTTTTTATAAACTTTTTCATATTTTACATTTTACAGAGTAGTTAGGGAATTTTTTAGTTTTTATACAATATACGATTTATAACGATGAGCCTATTAAAGTACCATATATACATAAAAAAAAATTATTATTGTGTCAAGCAAAGTAATCGGACGTGTTTTTCATGTGATCAAAAGTAAGTGCCAAAAGTGCCAATAAACGAGTTATTTTCGGGAAAAAACTGTAGTGTTCCATTCAAGTGTGAGTTAATAAAGGACAAAGTAAGAAAAAACATTGAAATTTGGAAGAATGCATGAAAAATAACAATTAGAAAAAGTGCGAAAAAATCTGACATTTGCAAGAAATTATTCTTAAATTTTAGTTGCCATAGTTACCTAGTTATCTGTGCTGAACAAAGTAGCCAAAAAGCAAATCAAGTTAAAGTGTTTATGTTGCTGCCCTCAAAATGAGTGGCAGTAGCAGCAGCGATACCGGGGGAGCAAAAAGCCCCCCAATTTAAGGAAGAAGAAGAAGGAGAGAGGTACAAAGGTGGACCTCAGCGCCTTTCTAAAATCAAAAGAGCCCACCGAAAAGGCTCTATTAGGGCCCACTGAAAAGACCAAAGCGGAAGATGGAAGAACAAAATCAGTCGCCAAGACTGCAACAACAGCAGCATCAGCTGCAGTGTCAACCGCTGGCGCGACATCAACAGCATCCGCCGCTAATTTCCCACCGATGCCCATCGTATCACCATCGGCGGCATCCGCCGCGAAGAAAGCAGCAGCAACAGCTGAAACTGTTCCCGTGGCAGCTGCCACAAGTAATGCAGCAGTAATTGCTGCAAATGTGCCTGCAGCTTCCGCTGCAAAGAAGTCACCGGCCGCTGCGCCGAAATTAGCGGACGTCGTGAGAGCTGCATCGAAGGATGCTCCAACTCCGTCCGCTGTAATAATGCGACCGAGTCTTTCTGGGTTCTGGGTTCTGGGTACTGGAGCCAGTAAACCAGCGCCAACAGCAGCACCGATTTCTGCAGGGCTAGTAACAGGGACCAGTAACGCCCAGCAGGTAAGCGGTAGTTCAGTTAAGAGTTCTTTTATCACAATTGCAGGCAGCTACGTGACTCCTCGTCAGTCTCCGGCTGATTTGAGCAAGTCTCGGCCCAAATCAAGCGGGGACCTTCAAGGGCTTTTTGACGCCCAGTGGCAGGACGACAGGTACGGGATGTACTTTGAGCACCTTCGCGGAGTTACTCAAAGTATGTACCTGCGAGCTGTGTCACAGGTCGTCCCATTGGAGAAAATATTCTCCTTTGGTCTGGTCGGACGCGGTATGGTGGAGGAGTATACCACCACCATAGAAGCATCTACGAAGATAATGCTCGAAGGTATCGATGTAAGTGGTAGACACCTCCAACCGTACCCGGTGACAGTGAAGCCGACGAGAGTCTGCTTCTCCCGGGTTCCACTCCGAGCTAAGCCTGAGGACCTTGAAGGCTTCTTGCGAAGATTCGGAAAGGTCCACGGCAAAGTTCGGGCAGTACCCCTTCAACTTGGTGACCAAGTGCTCGGTCGGGGCATTCTCAGCTCTAGCCGGGAAGCATACGTCTCCCTAAACTAGGGATGTGTGCTTCCAGAAGGCTTTTTCTGGAGCATGCTCGGGTCGCGTCTTTGGATTCAGGTGACCACCGAGGCAAGATGTTTCACCTGCCAGCAGGTAGGGCATTTTGCAGCGGAGTGTCCGAAGAGAGAGAGGAAACTGGCAGAAAACACCGTGGAGAGTGCTCCTGCACCTGCAGTTGTGCCCGAAATAGTGACTTCGCCTGTTGCTGCGCCTCCTCTCTTGGTGCAACCCATAGTCAAAGTGCCCGAGGAAATTATTCCAGAGACCACTCCGGTCCTGGCTATAAACGGTGCCACCTCAACACGGGTAGAGGCAGTGAGCTCGGATGAGGAACTCACCAAGTCAGGACAGGAGAGGAAGAAGAAGAAGAGGCGCACAAAGCGCAAGCCTGAACAGGAGGTAATGCCTGCATCTCCGTCAAAGAAGGTGCTGAGCAACAGGGGGATTCGGCAGAGGAGACAAAACCTGACGCTCCGAGTGCATCGGCGGTGGCATCAGAAGGTGTCACTGATGCCCTCTCAGACGTCGAGATTCTCTCCGCTACCGAGACGGCCGGTCCAACTCAGAGTGGCTACGAATCGTGTGGCAGTACCGCGTCGATGAATAGCCGCTTCGAGGTGGACCCCGATTTGGTGGAGGTGCCGAGGTCAAAGCTCCGCACGATCCTCGACAGTCTCCACTACAAAAAGAGCGGAGACAGGATCTTGGCTATACTCAAGCGAGAGCTTGGTGATCCGGCCAGGATCCTGCCTCAGTTATTGCTTCTGAAGCAGGAAGCTAAGAAATGGGCTCGATATAATGAGGTGTCGAGGCTCGAGCGCCTCTACAATAAAGAAGAGGATGCCTTCGAAGAGCAGCGCCTGGACAGGGCACTTCTTCAATAGAGTCGTACACTCATAATCTGAGTTCATTTTAATACTGACATTGCACTTTTACAGGAGACAAATTTCACAATCGACACATTTACACAACTCGAACGAAACACTATATTACACAAAGGTTACACAGTTTTTGCCACACCAGCTCCTCGTAGAGGATCTGGTGTGGCAATTGCTGTGTCGAACAGTTTTACACTACCGTCTCCTGTATACACAGACATCTGCTCAGGTTTCGCGTCTTCCTTAGAATTCGTCTTGCGAGACAAAACACTAAGGATAGTAAACGTGTACCTACCGCATGACCAGGATATCGCAAGACAGGTAATGGACTCTGTCCTGCCGCATCTTGCGAACTTCGGTGGTGAAGTTATCCTTGGGGGTGACTTCAACTGTAGACTGGATTCTGCGCTCAATCGCCATTCCGGAGTTGAATTCAACTCAGTGAACGCGGGACGATTGCGGAACCTAGTCAGACAGCTCAACCTTGTGGATGTCTACGGTTGGCTTAATCCAACGACTATGTCATACACAAGGGTTTCCCGAAATGTCCGGAGTAGCTTTTCGGGTTCGAGGATAGACAGACTTTACGTCTCGTCTAGCCTTCTTAACTTTTTCGTTAGTGTCACTCATGAAGTGTGTTCATTAAGTGATCACCTTCTTGTTTTGTCGACCAGCACTTTGGTCGAAAAGCGAACTGCCTACTGGATTTTAAACAATAACTTGTTGGATTCAGAGCAGTTCATTGAAGAACTGATACAGTTTTGGCATCAATGGCGAAAAAGGAAAAATGACTACGCGAACCTTAGTCATTTGTGGGACGAGATTCAATCGAAGCAGGTATATAGCATCGAGTTTGACGGCCGAAGTCACCCGGATTGGTACGCTTCTGCCCTAGCAACAAGAATTGCTCTGGCAATACGAGAGATTAAAAGAACGGCTGAGAGTACAAAACTACAAACATAGTTTCGATTTTGTACTCCGAAATCAGTCGCGCTGGTTGCGAGAGGGCGAGTCTCCGACCGAGAACTTCTTCCAGACAACACGACGACGTACCGCTTCTTGTGAAGCAGATTCGATTCTTGCCGAATCTGGGCAACTCCTACATGGAGACGAGCTTGCGGATTATATCTGAAACTATTACACACAGCTATATGCTGCACCGACGTTGCCAACATCTACGTCCACTGATGAATTCTTCTAGTATTTTCCTGCTTTCTCCAATGAAAGTAGACAATTCCTGGACAGAGCATTAACCCTCGACGATATGCTCACCGCAATGAAGGATCTTCGCCGTCATACCTCTCCTAGTTATGATGGTCTAACTCCAGCATTTTTTCTACGCTTCAGGAATCTTTTGATTCCAGACCTATTGGAGGTCTTCAGTTCTTCAGTGGTTGGACATACCGAATTTCCCTCAGGTTGGCGGAGATCCGTTATGCGTCTAATACCCAAGAAAGGAGATCTTCAGAGGCTGGGAAACTGGAGGCCAGTTACGTTGTGCAATGTCGACTACAAGATAGTTTGCAAAGCACTCGGAAGTATACTTAGCTCAGTAATAGCATCGGTTATACACCCGGAACAGTCCTACTGCATTCCAGGTCGTTCTATTTACGACAACAACGCCGTAGCAAAACATATTTTCGCCTAGCACGAAAAGACTGGTTCGTAGATGGCCATGATCTCGTTAGATCAAGAAAAGGCGTTTGATAGCGTCTCGCATGAGTATCTACTGAGAGTGCTCGATAAATTTGGGCTTCCGTCCAGATGGATTGAGATCATCACTGGTCTGTATAGAGATTCAGTGATTCTCATAAAGCATAATGGGCATATATTGTCTCCCATTCCGTCTCCTATTTTCGTCGGGGTATCAGGCAGGGATGCCCGTTGTCAGGAATGCTTTATGACTTTTCACTGGAGCCGCTGTTAGTGAATCTTCGTCAATCGTTGAGACAATATTCAGTACACTTACAATAGACTACTATAAAGCCACTTATTCTAGCGTATGCTGATGACCTGTCTATATTCGTTACGAAAGAAGATGCATTTCCAGTCGCTCGTAGAGTTTTCCAACAATATGAGCAATTAGCGGGCGCTAGGGTTAACCTAAGCAAAAGCCAAGGCCTATGGTGTGAGAGGTGGCGGAATCGTTCAGATTCTCCCCTCGGCATACAATGGACCAATACTTGCTTGAAGTATTTAGGTGTGTATATCCGGCTCGATGGTAAAACACGTAATCGCCGCATGACTCTGGAGAAACTTTCCGGAGCAGTAAATTCGTTGCGGACTAGATTGTTCCCCCTTTCGCTGAAAGGACGTGCAGTCGTTGTCAATTACCTGATAACCTCGTCCATCGTTCACCTGCTTAAGACGGAGTGCTTCGAGGAAGGCTTCGTTAAACTTTTGCAGGCAAAAATCATTGACGCATTTTGGGGGGGAAGAAGATGGGTCGCTGAAGGCACGCTCTGTCGACCAGTAGCGGAGGGTGGATTGGGTCTTACGGACATGGTCGTTAAAACTCGAAGTCTTCAGATCAGAGCATTCCAACGAGTGTTCCGGTGTGAAGACAGCTTGATTTCTCAGCTGTGGGTAAGTTCCTTGGGGGAAAGCATTACTATCTGCTTTCAGTCCGGCCACCCTATCCGCACGACTGGTCTCAGGAAATGATTTCTACGATCAGGACCTGGGGTAGAATTAGCCCAGGCATTTCATTTGTAATGGGATGAGATTGGGTACTCGGATTTTTCAGCTATACCGATCAGGTTAAATTCTGAATTAGTGGATTCGGTGTTCAGTAATGCTCGAGGTGTAACAGCCGACACAGGACAGCTTACAGTTCTCGGAGATATCATTGATGCTTCTGGGAACATACTAATACACCCAAACACAACACAATTAAACGAATTGGTTGATACAGCACGAGAGCGTTTCAGCCAACTCAGTACCAGGTCGCCTGGCGCAGAGGTGGTGAACGCTTTCGTGGTGAATCAACCACCGCACACGCCATTCAGTACAATAACAACACGTCAGCTGCGCGATCTATTTGCAGCTGCGTTACTTGCAGAACACTTAGGTGTTAATAGATGGAGAGCCATAGGAATCTCTCTGTTGTCGTATTTCATGATTCCAAAAACAAGTTAAAGTTATGTGCTGTCATGAAATCGAGGCCAAGTATGCACTCATCCGTTATATCTGCGACAAAAAATCTGTGTAAAAATCTGTTGTCGCCGAGGGATATTATCATTAATATTTTCCCATACACTTCAACGGATTCTCCTGTAGCTGTCCTCAAAATATATCGATTTTTATTGCTAAACCAGTGGTCTTTAGCATAGTCGCACCGAAGAATAGACCTGGAAGCACATGTGTCTATAATCGTGCATTTTTGTTCTTAAACTCTCCTGTTGATTATTAAGCTGCTATCGTTTCGCTGCAATTTCTTAATGTTGATGATGATTCCAGGGGCGTCGATTCTATTGGCCAGCTCCCGCCCCGCAGAATTCGTCTTTACTCGTTTCCCTGTTGCGAGCGTAGAGTTGGTATGGGGCTTGCAGCTCCATTCCTGCATTCTTCATTTTTCACAGCCAGATTTGGATTTCCTCTTGTCATCTTGTGGGGAGTTTGATCTTCATCTCTTTCTGCAATCTCTTTGGAGCTGTCCTTCTTTGTTGCAGTTCCAGCATTTAAATCGACTCCGTCTTTCCGATATATTTTGAGTTGAACTACTGACGGGGACAGACGTGCCGCCGTGTCTTGCCCCCAAAAAAAATAAACTTTAAATTCGGTCGCGAAAGCGCGATTTTAAGTTAAAAATATTTAAAGTGCTGGTGCCATCTTCGCCGGGGTGAGGGGCTTTTATGCTCTATTTAAAAGCACAGTCTGGTGAGTCCGTTCCGATTTGTATCTATTTGCTTCCATACAACATTCAATGTAGTACAATCGTGCTGCATTGAATGCGTTTAACGGGTCTCCACTGCTGAGCATTTGGCTGCCTGTGTCGAGATCAAAGTTCAGCACAGCAGGCATTACACTGCTGCTGGCATTGTTCTCACAGAGGCGGCTTTGCTTCGCATTTGTGGATCCCGTTCGTCAGTCCTTGTGTTTGTGTACGTTTTTGTTTTGTTTTGTTTTGGGCAAATTAAGACCGGGAGTATGCAAAAATTTTTATTTAATTTTTGCAACATTCGTGGCTTGAAAAGTAACCATTTTTCGGTTTACTGCCACTTGATCGCGGAAAATCCGGCTGTTTTTGCACTAAGCGAAACCAAGGTTGTTTCCGATTCTGATATTAATGAGTATCACATCCCTGGTTATCACTTAGTGCCACTCTTCTCTCCTCAGAGGGGAATCGCGGTTTATGTTAGAAAAGATGTGCCATTCTCCCTTCTCCCTCAATTTTCTTCTACTAATCCAGAATTTAATTATGTCTGGATTAGATTTAAACTCTATCGGCACATCATTCATTTTTGTTTTTTATACCGCAGCCCGAATATGTCTGATACTGACACTGTGTTTTCCTTTGATAAGTTGTCCTCCGATATCGATAAGATTTTGGAAATATCCCCCTCTTCTGAAATCGTTCTTGCTGGCGATTTCAACGTCCACAACACACAGTGGCTCAGGCATTCTTCTACCACAAGCCCGTCTGGAAGACACGTCGAGTTTTTTAGTGAGTCTTTTAATTTACAGCAACTGGTTGAGTGTCCGACTCGTGTTCCTGATACTTTAGGGCACAACGCGCATCTTTTAGATCTATTTCTAACATCGCATCCAGAAAAATACTCTGTTTCGGTGACGTCTCCCTTGGGTAATTCGGACCATTGTCTAATCTCCGCCCAATTCTCCATCTCCTCTCTGACAACCACTAACCTAAATTCCACCAAAAGATTAGTGTGGCATTATAAAAATGCTGATTGGGCGGGACTTAATAAGTATCTCAGAGAGCTGGATTGGTCCGATTGCTTTCTGTGAGAGACGTTAACAAATGCACCGATTATATCTTAAACATCCTTTGGTTTGGAATGCATCGCTTTATTCCTCATAGCTTCAAGAACATCAAACCAACTAACACCAATTGGTTCAATAATGACTGTTTCGCAGCCATTAAAAATAAGGAAGCAGCCTTCCAGGCATATAAATTGTGCCCTTCAGAGGAATTGAGACGTATCTATAGAGATGCGCGGAATATTTGCAATTCAGCAATTAGTCGGGCAAAGTTCAATTTCGACCAGAACATCAGACGGAAGGTTTTTTCTACCCAAAAGGGTAGTAAGGGTTTCTGGTCTCTAGTAAAAACCGTAAAGAACAATTTCACCTGTTCGTCAACACCACCACTCATTTATAATGGGAATGTTTTTACTGACCCATTGGACAAGGCCAACCTGTTTGCTGCTAATTTTGCTGCTAATTCATACTTACCACCTTCATCGCAGCCAACTCCATCTCCATCACAATGTACTAGTAGGCAAAAGACGCTACACTTTCGCACTCGCGAAGTTTTTAGAGTACTTTCAAAACTCGACGTGTCCAAAGCTACTGGCCCTGATGGTTTCTCGCCCCTTGTTTTAAAATGCTGCGCCTCTGCTTTGGCTAAACCTCTGCGCAAACTTTTTCACCTGTCATATTCAACAGGAATGTTTCCAAGTGTATGGAAACTTGCTCATGTCCAGCCGATACTTAAAAAAGGAGAGGCATGCGACCCCTCTAACTACAGACCAATTGCACTAACCTCGATCATATCTAAAGTTTTTGAATCACTCATCAACTCTCAGTTGTTGAAATATCTAGAAAACAACCATCTTATCAACGATTGCCAGTACGGTTTCCGCACTGGCCGCTCAACCGGAGACTTACTAACGGCTCTAACGGAACGTTGGAATCATTGTCTTCATAATTTTGGTGAGTCTGAAATCGTCGCTCTTGATATTTCAAAGGCTTTTGATAGAGTCTGGCATGCTGCCCTTTTAGCCAAACTTCAAACATTTGGTCTGCACCCTACCCTCGTTAAATGGATAGAGAGTTTTTTGTCAGGCCGTTCAATTCGTGTAGTAATTGACGGAGTTACTTCTGATTCCTACGAAATAAATGCCGGTGTACCTCAGGGTTCAGTTCTTTCACCAACCTTATTTCTTCTTTTTATTAATGATCTCTTATCCCTTACTCTCAATCCAATTCATAGTTTCGCCGACGACAGCACCCTTGATTTCGCGTACTCATTTGATTCTGTTATGAATTCACGTGGAAATGCTACAGAAGTCAATCGGGAACGCATGTTTAGATCATTAAACAACGACATTTCCAAGGTCCTTGCTTGGGGCAGAGCAAATCGTGTTACGTTTAATGCATCCAAAACCCAATGCTGTTTAATGTCCCTTAAAAAACGCCCAGTTCACCCCCAACCCATTTCAGTCGACGGAGTGAATATACCCAATTCACCCTCCCTAAACATCTTGGGTATCGAGATATCCAGCAATCTTAGCTGCACTGATCATATATTTGCAATCGCTAAAAATGCGATGAAATGTTTGGGTTTTCTACAGAGATGTAAGAAATATTTCACCCCACCTGACTTAGCGCTGATCTACAAGTCCCACATTAGGCCTAGACTTGAATATAATTCCCATATTTGGGCAGGGGCCGGACACACCGCACTGTCCGCGTTAGACAAAGTCCAGCGTAAAGCTGTTAAGCTTATTGGCGATCCCTCAATCTCTGAGGGTCTTGACTCTCTGGAGCATCGACGGAATGTCGGTTGTCTCTCACTCTTCTATCGTTATTTCCATGGCCGTTGTTCTAACGAAATTGCTAGCCTGATTCCTTGTAGACTCATGACAACGCGCGATACAAGATCAACAAGCCGCTCCCACCCCTATACTCTCCAGGTCAAATTTGGACGTACCGTCAAATTTCGGGAATCTTTTCTAAGCAGAACAACACGAATGTGGAACAGTTTACCATCTTCTGTTTTTCCCTCGTCTTATCAGCCTGAAAATTTCAAACGGGGCGTACATCGACACCTCCTTCACCCAAACTCCTAACCCATTTCCCTCATCCTTAATTCCTTTCCTGCCAAGGCTGTGCTTAAGCATCATAGGGCATCCCCTGAGCTTTGGCATCATCATATATAAAAAAAAAAAAAAATTTAGACGTGTTTTAACATAGCATCCCATGACAATCCTGGTGTTGTGTAATAATGATTCGGGTCAAACTCATAGATTTTTATGTATACTGTTCAAAAATTCTAAAAAATGTCTGCTAGCAATAAAGCATCACACTTTAAATATAATTGTAAATTTTCTCAGATATTTCTAGAATTAAATTTGTTCCATACATTAACGACATGCTGATATTCTTCTTCTTATTGCTAAGTTTATTTAAAAATCCTGAGGGGGCACACATGCTTCATTTGAAATTTATCAAAAGAATTTAAGTAATCATATGAAAACCCCCTTTCTCCTTATTAAATTAAAATACTCATCATCTTTAAATTCATTATGGATTATTCTAAAGTCTTCATCATTCAGATTTTTTTTTTCAGAGTATCTAAACTCGCAGGCATAAAGCGAATGGAATCTAAACATTGTAATTCAATCGTTTTATTCTCAGATGAAAAAAAATTTTCTTTGACATTGATATATATCGGGATAAGTGCGCTGAAGTATTTACTGGAAGAACATTACTTAAACAAATTTCAACAACGCATTCAAAAATATCTAAAAAATGGTGCATATGAACCTGTTCGGGTTATAACACGATTCAAATACATCAATCGATGTAATGAACACAATTTTGAAATCATCGAACTTAATACAAATCTTAAGGATGGTGATATTAAACAGGAATATCTAAATAAAGTAACACAGCCTATAATTCAGAAAATGGAAGAATTCAGAGACAAAAAGATGTTGTTGTATTGAATATATGCTTTGTAAAATTCATTTTCCAAAATCATCAATCAGTGGAACCGCAGTCAGGGATCCAAACAGTGGAGATCAACAACACTGTGTATGAGATGGATGAAGATTGCAATTTAAAATTTATCGAAAACAAACTCGACGAAATACCAGGATTTATAAATATGTAAATTAATTACATAAAATAATGATATGTCAGGAAGAGTTAATAGAACTCTGCCGATTTTAAATAAAAATTGATTAAGTGAATTACGAGTGTTTTTATTTATAAGAAATTTAGTATTTTTTAATCACATTTTGTTTGGGGTATACCCTTTTTCAAAATGCTTGTTTATACTTGCTAATGCAAACAAAGTAAAAGACAAACCAAAAATAAAGTTAATAATTTTTTAAACTGTGATAATTTTAGTAACCTGAACTGTGTGAAAGATTTAAAGGCGATATTAGAATAAGTCTTGACAATAGTAAGCACCTGTCGAACATTGAATGTACTTAAGAACACAAAATTAGTGTCATTCATCGTGATAAATACAAATTCCATCATAAGAGCTTAAGATCGGAAAGTGTTAACAGCTCTTGATCTATGCAAAGTACTAAGATCAATATATTGTTTTAATCAATTCCATTGTCTGAATCAAAGAGCTCTATGAATGCATGAAAACTTCAATTCATACTTTTGACTAATTTTTGGAGATTTCTATAATGGATTATGTAATGAAATGTATCTTCTAAGTCACATATCAATTTCCTTGATCCTAATTCAGAGGATTTTTATATTATTTGCGCAAAATGGTAGATCATTGTGTATGTCATAAAGTGATTCTAGATAAGTTAAATCTACTTCAAAATATATATATTTAGTTTCTGAACTTTGAGGAATGCTCATTATATCGATATCCGTATTTTCTATCGCATTGAAATTCTTCATATGGTAAGAATTCAGACATGTCACACCCATATAAATTATTGGTATCGAGGTAAATTAAATATGTTGAGCTTTGTGATGGGGTAACATTTTCCATATACTTATTATTAGCAGTAGAATGCCTGCGAGAACATATAAAGTTGTACACATTAACGTCAGTTAATAATTATTGTAATTCAATCTTTGTATACTTAAGCACAGCATCCCAAAATAATCCTGATGCTATATAATAATGACAATATAAATAGTCTACAAATATTTTACATTCAAATGCTTTCCAAACGTTTGTTGAATGCGCATAATCATTATCAGAACACTTCGGATCTGTAAATTTATTATCAAACTACTTTTGCATAGGCAATGAATTTTCACTAAATTTTTCAAAGCAATTAAGATATTCATAGGGAAAACCCCTTTTCCCAACATTAAATAAAATAAATCGTGATTTTTATAAAAGGATCAGGTTAATATTAAGTTTTCATCAGATAAATTATTCGCTAATTTTTCTATGCTAGAGGGCATAACTCTATATGAATCTAAAAATATATGATTTCTATACTTTGATTTCTTACAACATAAATTCTTTTCGCGATTGACACATATCGATCCTTATTTAAAGTTTTAATATTTATTGCACCTTTAATTACATCTAAGGCTTTAATAAATAAAGGACAATCATACTTCCACTTCAATGTGGATGATTCTTAGAAGAGCTCAACCGCTATCAATTCCTTGAAATACTTCAGATGTTGCATTTGTTTTTCGTTCGTTTGTCTCTGTGAGCTCACAATTTGGGTCTAAGGTTACATGCCGTATAAAAAAAATGTAATTTCTTAAGTTCTCTCTAAAGTACCGAAAGAGGATATTTTTGCTACCTTGATTTTGTTTGTTCTATCGTCCAAATTCACAGTTTTCGAGGCATTGTTTGGAAAGTGCTACAACGACCGCAATGATCATGTTAATTTCTTCTTCCTATCTGTAGTTCAAGGTTGCTGCTTTGGTTTTGGGGCAATCAACTCTTATCAGGAAATTACGACTTTAAGTTCATCCCATACCTCGTAAAAGCTCTTATCAATTACGCAATTTCGCAACCAAAACAAAAACAGGTTCACAGCGTTAAAAATCAGACATTTAAAAACTTGTAAACCTCAAATATTTTCTATGCTTCTAGACCCAAAAATTAAATCTTAAAAGCAAAACCCCATCTAAATGTCGCTAATAAAATTGTTGCCTGCTCCTTTAAATTTCTTTCAATTGGGTCAGCTGCATTTCTCTACAAAGTTTGAAAAGGTTATTGGGATAGTAGTTTTTCGTTCGTTTGTCCCGGTGAGCTCACAATTTGGGTCTATTGTTACATGACTCATATAAAAATTAAAATTTTAAATGTCATATAGGGTTATTAGCTGTCAGTTTGGTATAAATTTAAAACATAATTACGATTCAAGAAAAAATATGGTTTCCGTTATTAAGATTATTACGACTGAAAAAAGAAGAAACGAAGTTTAAGGCTATGAAAAGATTTTTATTTTCTTAAGTTCTTGACGTGATAAATCTCTCGAAATTACCAAAAGAAGCCATTCCAGCTACCTCGATTTTGTTTGTTCTATCGTCCCAAGTCAAAGTTTTTAAGGCAATTTTTATAAAGTGCTGCAACGGCTACAAACCCGGAAGCTGACATTTGCCAATATTACATGACAAACTCAAAGTAAACTGAACTCGGTGAGATCACAATTTGGGTCTATTTTCTTAAGTTCTTCACATGATAAATCTCTTTAAAGTATCGAAAGAGGAAATTTTAGCTACCTCGATTTTGTTTGTTCTTGTCTTAATTCACAGTTTTGAGGGTATTTTTAGAAAGTGCTACAACGACCGCAATGATTATGTTAATTTCTTCTTCCTATCTTAAGTTCAAGGTTGTTATATGGGTTTGTTAGCTGCTAGTTTGGTATAAATTTAAAGCATAATTACGAATCAATGGTTTCCCTTATTAAGATTATGACGGCTGAACCATAAAGAAACGAAGTTTAAGGCTATGAAAAGATATTTATTTTCTTTGCAAGTTCTTCACATGATAAACCTCTCCAAAGTACCGAAAGAAGCCATTCCAGCTACCTTGACTAGACGTTTATTACTTATCAACGGATTTATGCAAAGCGATGCATGTTATTTTTAAACATCAGATTTTTTCCATTAATTACAGAAATTCTTTTGGCTACTCCTCAATGGTGATACTTGCTAGTTTCATAAACACGAAATTATTTAATAATATGACCTCGAATTAATGTCTATATTTAGATCTAGTAAAGAAATTGCATGACAATCTTTTAAAGTTCGAGGTTACTACAGCGAATCGTTTTTTTTTCTTATCACCCCAAAACATTCTGGGCCATTCAACTCTTATCGGTAAATTTTTTACGCTAACGAATTGCATCCAAATGTTTACTACTACTTATCAGCGGATTTTTTATGTTAAAAGAAATTTAACCAGATATTATTAATTATTTATCAATGAATTTAGGCAAAATTGTTGATGCTATTTTTAAGTCCAGGTTCAGATCCAGGTCCAGGTGCAAACCAAAGAAGAAGACCAATTGTAGTCTCCAAGACCGAATACCCAAGTCCAGGTCCCGATGGAAGTCCAAGTCCAGATCTAAGTCCGGGTGCAAATCAAAGAAGAAGAAAATCAATTGTAGCCTCCAAGACCGAAAACCCAAAATCCATGATGGCCGACAGGTGCCTTATCTTACTAAACAATCACCGACCTTGACCTTGACCTTCGGAATCTCAGCCATTTCCTTATCCCCAAAGAAGAAGAAGACCAATTGTAGCCTCCAAGACCGAATACCGAAAATCCAAGATGGCCGACATTCCTTATCTTTCCATCAACAAACCAAAGAAGAAGAAGACCAATTGTAGTCTCCAAGACCGAATACTCAAAATCCAAGATTCGATTTTTTCTCATGAGCCAGAACCGTCAGGCTCGATTTTTTTCTCATGAGCCCGAACCGCCATTGATTTTCTCATGGGCCCGAACCGCCATAGCACATTTTTCGGCTCGATTTTTCTCATCAGCCCGAACCGCCTTTTCTATACTACTCTGTGTCACTCACTTCCCAATGCTGGATCATACTTTTGACGTCTTCCGTGACCAGCGTCAGGTCTAGGATAGATGAATATCCTAGGCTTTGGAAAGTTGGCTTATATCCGATGTTGGGGATAAGTAGCCCGTGCTCAGCTATCCAGTCGGTCAGAATGTGACCTCTTCGGTCCGTATACTCTATTCCCCATTGGGGGGACTTAGCATTGAAGTCCCCTGCCACAATTGCGCATTGGCTCTGATGCACCTGCCAATGTCATCTATACTATACTACAGCTCAGCAGTATCTTTGTTCCCCGAGAAGTAGCAGCTTAGAAAGTAAGTTCGGCTACTTGCACGTACGTGTATCCTGGGCCGCTGCCTACTTTTTGTATCACCAGCTTCTCATTAAGGATTTTATTAGCGGCATCACCTTCCTTATCCGATATCCAGTCTCTTCTACCTTTGATGACTATCTTATTTGGCTCACTAACCAATAATACCCCTATCCCTCTTTCTCTGCCTGTGGCTATTGCCATATGCAGGGCCGGGCGACTCCGATTTGTGCCCTTTTTAGAAACCCCTACCCCCTGATCCTTGCCCCTCCTTTCCACAGTGCGTACAGTATGGCTTGTTTGTGCAGCTGCCAGGCTATGTCCCTTCTTGCCACATTTAAGGCACAGATGCTCTCTGTCCGGACCTTTGCATTGGGCTTTGATATGCTCGTAACTCCAGCATTTAAAACATTTGGTGTCCGTTTTTCTCTCAACTACCCTGCAGTTAACCCAGGTGATTTTTAGTTTGCCTACTGTTAGGAGCTTCAGGGCGTCATTTTCCGACAACACCGCTGTTATGTTCTGCCTCCCTTCGTAGGTTGGTCTCTGGGCTCTCAGCTCCACGGTGTCCAGGCTAACCCCAGCAGCGCTGCATATCGCCTATCTTATTTCCTCTACAGTCGTTATCTTTTATATGCAGAACCTTTTTTCTGACCAGCAGTACCGTAGAGGCCTTTTGAACCTTCTCATTGATGGGCTTTTTGATTGCTTCTGTTTTCCCCCAGAGATTAAAGAGGTTAAAAAGACCAAGAGGGGGGAGGTGCTCCTGACCGCTGGAAATCTGGGCCGCGAAATTAAATGATACAGACGAGAAAGATACCCGGATCAAGGAACAAGAAGCTGAGATGGAAAGGCTTCGAGAGAAAATTAGGTGGTTGGAGAGCTCACGCCAGCAGCAGCTAAACCTCGCTGAGAGCAGAAGAGACCAAGCGAAATGCGAAGGGTGCCAAAAGGCCCAAACTTTAGCGTCCGAAAGAGTGAAGCTTAGAGGGAATGGGACTCTAGAAAAGCCATTGATACAGGGCACAGACCAACCAAAAGGGCCATCGAGAAATTTGGAGGTAGAGATGGCCTACTGATGTAAGGGAAACGGACGGGGGAAGTGGCCATGATGTGCCACATACTAGGGTTCCCGGACCAGGAAGTGAAGCTCGCCCAATCTACAAGGGAGCTATAGTACCTCATAATCGTCGACGACGTTGGTATGAAAGAAGATACCGATAAAAAAAGTGTGTTGCGGGCGCTCGAAACTATTTAAGATGATGTGCTCAAGCGGGGTAGGAAGAGGGTAGCCGTCCCGGGAATGGAGGGGGACATAGGCAAGATTCTAAGGAGGATGCTAGAGTTTATTCTTGGGGACACTGGTGTGCAGGTTATACTGTATAAAGACGTCCAGAGTAATGCATGGCAGAGTAATGTCCCGCACAGCAAGAAGAAGCCGGAACCTAAAACTGGTCAACACGAAAGGCATTTTTACCAAGAGAGCTTCTTGTCTCGGATTTCTCCCCCCTGCCTGCTACGAAAAAATTTAAAGCGTTAAGAAAAATTTCAAGAAAGACGGTAATAACGGAAAGAACCGTAAATATATTGAAACTAGATTAGACCGTCTAGAATCTCTCTGGGGTGAATTTTAAAAGGGATATCAACAATGAAAAATTGAAACCTACCAATGGGGGACATTCATTTTTTATGAAAAATTACTTCGATCGAGTTGAAATGTATTATGAAAATATCAACGATATTTTACAAAAATATATCGACGAGGTCATTCAGAAAATAACGATCTCTGTCAAAAAAGGTAACGAAGTCGAGGAAGATAATAATTACTACCACAAATTTATTTGTGTCCAGAAGAACAAGATAAAAATGTTGGAAAGAAGTATCGAAGCAATCCAAGCCGAAATCAGTGAAGTCCGCTCACCATTCTATTACCAGTATAAATTGACTGCTATCCAGTCATACTGGAAAAAGATCTGCCTTAACCATAATGAAATAATAGCCAATTCAACCGAAGACCACAGCGAATATATAGCACAATGTAACTATCATGCACTCGAAGTCACCTACGACGACATGGTAATTACGCTGCACGAAAAGTTGGGGAACACCCAGCGTACAGACAAAGATTACTTACTACTAGATAACCGGCTCCCTAAAATACCCAGCTAGTCTTGAAAAAGTAACACTAGCACCACAGTAAAACGAAATATATCCAGATTTTAAATCAGTGAGCTTTTCAGCTTTTAAATTCGTACATGTACTTATTTGTCTGTATTCCGTTTCCTGTTTTTACGTTTTTTAATCGATAAAGCATGTAAAAGTTAAAAAAAATCGTCATATTTAAGTAGTTTTGTATAGAATGTCTTTAAATATACAAACTTTTGCAAACATTTAAAGATTCTAAATTAAACAAACAGGCCAAAATGCTTCTAAAGCTTTAAAGCATTCGTCAAATTAAGTAGTGTGAGTTTGGCCATCACTGTTTTAAAGTCATAAGAATATATGTACATGCAAATAAAGAGTACAGGTAGTGTGCAGTCATTTATTACTGTCAAAATTTTTTGAGAGAATCACTTACTCCTGTCAAAATTCTGTTCTCATCCGGAGAGAATCACAGACTTCTGTCAAAAATGCACCGCCAAATCTTTTCGAAGTGTTAAAATGTACCAAAAAGTACCACCAATAAAAAGAATTCATATGAAGCACATGACTGAGTTATTTATTTGTGCGTAAGAAACTTTCAAACTGTCAATATCAGCTGAAACGATTTGTTTTCATTCGGATATTATTTGTTTGAAAACAAAAATTAACAGATTAAAATATTAAATAATTTAATATTGAAGTGTATAGTGATTTATTTTCGGGCTGTGTGTGGAATAAGTGAAAGAGTCAGTTTTGTTCTAATAAAGAGTTTAGTTTAGTGTTCAGTATGTGTTGTCATTTTTTAATGTTAATTATATCTGAAATTTACAATTGTTAAATATTTTATTGTGTTGTTAGTGGATGAAGGTAAATTTGTAGATGACTTATTATTTGAATAGTCATCTTTTATTTTCCTCTATCTGTGACAGCTTTTCAACAAAAGTGCAGATATTAGTGTTTTTAATTGTAATTTTATGATTAGCAACAATAATAATAATAAATAAATAAAGCAATAATAATAGTAATTCTCAATATATTGATATACATTTCTAGTTGTAGATTTCTTGTGATTGAGAATTTACACTTAATTAACGTCCTGTTATTCGTGAGTGTCATTATGATCGGTCGGGTAAGTTTTAAGTGCTCCGCGAAGGACTGCGAAAATAAGAAAACCGCGGGTTTTTTAAGTTTCCGGAAGAGCCAGACAGGTAAGGAAGCAAATTAATTATATTTTTAATAACTACAGCAATTAGGATAACGAAAAAGGAGAGTAAATGTTTTCCCGCCAAAAAATTATCGTTTGCAAGTTCGGTATATAAACTTTTCGGGCAAAAAAACGTATCGGGAACGTAATGACGCAATCAAGTCTGCCGATTTCCAATCAATTTATTATTCCTCTCTAAATTATGACCAATTCACAAACAATGAAAAGCAGTAATGCAAAGGAGGCCTATGCTGAATCTAAACTTAATGCAAGTGACTACTTACTTTACTTTTTAATAAGATACCCAAACTCTTTGAACACTATTTCAAAACTTTGAAAAGAATTTGTATATAGTTGGGAATTCACAACAAGTCCAAGTCCAACAAAAGCATGGAGAGACGTTACAGCAGTTATGTGCGGACATAGAAAGGCTGACACATTCGGCTTACCCACGTTTAGCCAAGATTATGTCATGAGGTAGCCAGAGAACCATTTATTAATTCACTTGCAGATCGTGACTCGCAGCAAGCATACGACTGGCTGGAGAGAACACAAACGCTGAGGTTTTGGCTTACGCCCTGGCATATAAGGCAGCAAAACAAGCCTCAAAGGGTACTGTGCGTCTAAGAGAAGTAACCGAAATAGAAGATACCTGCTGTAGGGTCAATATTTTTTATTTTTTTTTATATATGATGATGCCAAAGCTCAGGGGATGCCCTATGATGCTTAAGCACAGCCTTGGCAGGAAAGGAATTAAGGATGAGGGAAATGGGTTAGGAGTTTGGGTGAAGGAGGTGTCGATGTACGCCCCGTTTGAAAGTTTCAGGCTGATAAGACGAGGGAAAAACAGAAGATGGTAAACTGTTCCACATTCGTGTTGTTCTGCTTAGAAAAGATTCCCGAAATTTTACGGTACGTCCAAATTTGACCTGGAGAGTATAGGGGTGGGAGCGACTTGTTGATCTTGTATCGCGCGTTGTCATGAGTCTACAAGGAATCAGGCTAGCAATTTCGTTAGAACAACGGTCATGGAAATAACGATAGAAGAGTGAGAGACAACCGACATTCCGTCGATGCTCCAGAGAGTCAAGACCCTCAGAGATTGAGGGATCGCCAATAAGCTTAACAGCTTTACGCTGAACTTTGTCTAACGCGGACAGTGCGGTGTGTCCGGCCCCTGCCCAAATATGGGAATTATATTCAAGTCTAGGCCTAATGTGGGACTTGTAGATCAGCGCTAAGTCAGGTGGGGTGAAATATTTCTTACATCTCTGTAGAAAACCCAAACATTTCATCGCATTTTTAGCGATTGCAAATATATGATCAGTCCAGCTAAGATTGCTGGATATCTCGATACCCAAGATGTTTAGGGAGGGTGAATTGGGTATATTCACTCCGTCGACTGAAATGGGTTGGGGGTGAACTGGGCGTTTTTTAAGGGACATTAAACAGCATTGGGTTTTGGATGCATTAAATGTAACACGATTTGCTCTGCCCCAAGCAAGGACCTTGGAAATGTCGTTGTTTAATGATCTAAACATGCGTTCCCGATTGACTTCTGTAGCATTTCCACGTGAATTCATAACAGAATCAAATGAGTACGCGAAATCAAGGGTGCTGTCGTCGGCGAAACTATGAATAGGATTGAGAGTAAGGGATAAGAGATCATTAATAAAAAGAAGAAATAAGGTTGGTGAAAGAACTGAACCCTGAGGTACACCGGCATTTATTTCGTAGGAATCAGAATTAACTCCGTCAATTACTACACGAATTGAACGGCCTGACAAAAAACTCTCTATCCATTTAACGAGGGTAGGGTGCAGACCAAATGTTTGAAGTTTGGCTAAAAGGGCAGCATGCCAGACTCTATCAAAAGCCTTTGAAATATCAAGAGCGACGATTTCAGACTCACCAAAATTATGAAGACAATGATTCCAACGTTCCATTAGAGCCGTTAGTAAGTCTCCGGTTGAGCGGCCAGTGCGGAAACCGTACTGGCAATCGTTGATAAGATGGTTGTTTTCTAGATATTTCAACAACTGAGAGTTGATGAGTGATTCAAAAACTTTAGATATGATCGAGGTTAGTGCAATTGGTCTGTAGTTAGAGGGGTCACATGCCTCTCCTTTTTTAAGTATCGGCTGGACATGAGCAAGTTTCCATACACTTGGAAACATTCCTGTTGAATATGACAGGTGAAAAAGTTTGCGCAGAGGTTTAGCCAAAGCAGAGGCGCAGCATTTTAAAACAAGGGGCGAGAAACCATCAGGGCCAGTAGCTTTGGACACGTCGAGTTTTGAAAGTACTCTAAAAACTTCGCGAGTGCGAAAGTGTAGCGTCTTTTGCCTACTAGTACATTGTGATGGAGATGGAGTTGGCTGCGATGAAGGTGGTAAGTATGAATTAGCAGCAAAATTAGCAGCAAACAGGTTGGCCTTGTCCAATGGGTCAGTAAAAACATTCCCATTATAAATGAGTGGTGGTGTTGACGAACAGGTGAAATTGTTCTTTACGGTTTTTACTAGAGACCAGAAACCCTTACTACCCTTTTGGGTAGAAAAAACCTTCCGTCTGATGTTCTGGTCGAAATTGAACTTTGCCCGACTAATTGCTGAATTGCAAATATTCCGCGCATCTCTATAGATACGTCTCAATTCCTCTGAAGGGCACAATTTATATGCCTGGAAGGCTGCTTCCTTATTTTTAATGGCTGCGAAACAGTCATTATTGAACCAATTGGTGTTAGTTGGTTTGATGTTCTTGAAGCTATGAGGAATAAAGCGATGCATTCCAAACCAAAGGATGTTTAAGATATAATCGGTGCATTTGTTAACGTCTCTCACAGAAAGCAATCGGACCAATCCAGCTCTCTGAGATACTTATTAAGTCCCGCCCAATCAGCATTTTTATAATGCCACACTAATCTTTTGGTGGAATTTAGGTTAGTGGTTGTCAGAGAGGAGATGGAGAATTGGGCGGAGATTAGACAATGGTCCGAATTACCCAAGGGAGACGTCACCGAAACAGAGTATTTTTCTGGATGCGATGTTAGAAATAGATCTAAAAGATGCGCGTTGTGCCCTAAAGTATCAGGAACACGAGTCGGACACTCAACCAGTTGCTGTAAATTAAAAGACTCACTAAAAAACTCGACGTGTCTTCCAGACGGGCTTGTGGTAGAAGAATGCCTGAGCCACTGTGTGTTGTGGACGTTGAAATCGCCAGCAAGAACGATTTCAGAAGAGGGGGATATTTCCAAAATCTTATCGATATCGGAGGACAACTTATCAAAGGAAAACACAGTGTCAGTATCAGACATATTCGGGCTGCGGTATAAAAAACAAAAATGAATGATGTGCCGATAGAGTTTAAATCTAATCCAGACATAATTAAATTCTGGATTAGTAGAAGAAAATTGAGGGAGAAGGGAGAATGGCACATCTTTTCTAACATAAACCGCGATTCCCCTCTGAGGAGAGAAGAGTGGCACTAAGTGATAACCAGGGATGTGATACTGATTAATATCAGAATCGGAAACAACCTTGGTTTCGCTTAGTGCAAAAACAGCCGGATTTTCCGCGATCAAGTGGCAGTAAACCGAAAAATGGTTACTTTTCAAGCCACGAATGTTGCAAAAATTAAATAAAAATTTGTGCATACTCCCGGTCTTAATTTGCCCAAAACAAAACAAAACAAAAACGTACACAAACACAAGGACTGACGAACGGGATCCACAAATGCGAAGCAAAGCCGCCTCTGTGAGAACAATGCCAGCAGCAGTGTTATGCCTGCTGTGCTGAACTTTGATCTCGACAAAGGCAGCCAAATGCTCAGCAGTGGAGACCCGTTAAACGCATTCAATGCAGCACGATTGTACTACATTGAATGTTGGATGGAAAAAACGATATGAAATGGAACGAACTCACCAGACTGTGCTTTCAAATAGAGCATAAAAGCCCCTCACCCCGGCGAAGATGGCAACAGCACTTATATATTTTTAACTTAAAATCGCGCTTTCGCAACCGTATTTAAAGTTTATTTTTTTATTGGGGGCAAGACACGGCGACACGTCTGTCCCCGTCAGTAGTTCGACTCAAAATTACATTAGAATTATAGAAATGTATTATATAATTTCATGAAAAGCGGTATTCGGGGAGGTTTAACACAATGTTCCTTACGATATTCTCTATCTAATGAGAGATTTGAATTTTTTAAAAGGTTTAAAATATTTGGTTTAGATTGATGTTAATAATTTATATAGATGGGGTTATTTCGGAGTCACTTCCATATGCAGACTTTGTTTGGATAGATAATTGTGATATTGAAGAAAGAACCGAAATAAAAAAAAGCTAAAGGTATTAAAAGAACAGCTGTAAATACTTTAACCCTAGATAATTACAGAGATTGCTTATGTAAGAAAAAATTATTTTATGGCAACATATTAGGATTGAGAAGAAAATTACGTACAATATATACGTAATATATTAATAAAATTGCGTTAAATTCATTTGACGATAAAAGATATTATAAGAGAAGATGTTATCCCAACCAACAGCGCATTTATCACGAAAGCCAGTTGATTATTCACCGCTAATATCATTTCATCCCGTACTGGAATGAATTGTTGATGCTCAGAAAAACAACTATCCCAATGACCTTTTCAAAAATTTATAGAGAAATGCAGCTTAAACAGGGCTTTAATAATCGTATTGAAAGCTTTTTATTGGAAAATGATGATGAAGGAATTTTGGATCCAAAACAATTTTTCTACAAAATAAAACCTCAAGTTATAAATCTTCTTAAAGCAAGTTTACAGAAATACAATGCTATGAAGTTCAATATTGAATTATTTTGTGAATTTATGAAATATGCTAAAACTGATGATGTAGATAAAAACGAAGTGGAAGTATGATTGTCGTTTATTTATTAAAGCCTTAGATATAATTAAAGGTGCAATAAATATTAAAACTTTAAATAAGGAGCGCTATGTGTCAATCTCGAAAGGAATTTATATTGCAAGAAATCAAAGTATAGAAATACGATTTTTAGATTCATATAGATTTATGTCCTCTAGCCTAGAAAAATTGCTCTTTGATTTAGACAATCGAATTGGTTAAAACAATATGTTGATCTTAATACTTTGCATAGATCAAAAGCTGTTAACACTTTCCAAAAAATTATTACGGCTGTTATTACGAATACGAGCTTTTTCGAATTCTTAAAACTTTATTCTATACTTTACTATTACAATTATTCACTAACAAAACTTAATTCTTAATTGATATTAATTACACTGTGCATACATGTGCCCTTGTTGACGCGCTGTTGTTGAGTGACGTTTTCCGGAAAAAGTAGTACCAACCTCCTCAATCGCTCTAAACATGGCGTAGAAGTTAAATCCCCTGTGCCGAGTTCCAAGAGATGGCACTATAGTCTTAATGTCCGGCCGCCTTGAAATACCTTAAGGGTTTCAATTGTCTAAGAGTCAATATTCACTGGAAGCGGGCACAATTTTGTTACACTTCTTTTTATGATTCCGTTCGCAGTTTTAACCGACACGACCCGTACCTTTCCATCATTGCCCGCATGAACGCTAGAAACACGGCCAAGAATCCATTTCATGGCTGGGATATTGTCTTCCTTTACCAATACTAAATTAACGCATTTGATATTTGCTGTTGGCGTATTCCATTTGCTTCTACATTGCAATTGGTTTAGATAACCCTTCGACCATCGATCCCAGAATTGTTGCTGTGCCCATTGTATGCGTTGCCAACGATCTAGTATATTATTTTAAGCTCCTTTAAGTTTGGTTCAATGATGGCAGTTAACGGTCCTCCTATCAGGAAATGTCCTGGAGTGAGAGCTGCGATATCGTTTGGATCCGAGGATATTGCTTGAATCGGCCTGGAATTGAGTATTGATTCAACTTGAACTACAAGCGTATTAAGCTCTTCGTATGTTAAGGAGTGGCCTTGTACTACTCTTCTAAGATGATATTTTGCTGCCTTTACGGCAGCTTCCCACAATCCACCAAAGTGTGGGCATCTAGGGGGTATAAAATTCAACGAAATGTAATCCTTGCTGCATAACTGGATTATCTCTTTTCTGTTTTCGTAGTTCAGGAAGAGATCTCTTAACTCCTTAAGGTTTGAATTGGCTCCGATGAAATTGGTAGCATTGTCACAGTACAAATTGGAGCAGAGTCCTCTCCGTCCAGTGAAACGTCGCAAAGCCGCAAGTTAAATGAAGATGAAGTTAAATCGGTCGCAAGCTCAAGATGCACTGCCTTCGATGCAAAGCAAATAAAGATGGCGATGTATGTTTTACTTGGTTGTCTTCCGCGTCCTTTGAAATGAGTGTAAACCGGGCCGCAAAAGTCGATACCCGAATTAACGAAGAGTCTAGCAGGCTGTACTCTTTCCGCTGGTAAGCTACCCATAATTAGTTGGATATCCTTAGTACGGAAGCATCGTATACAAGAGTGTACAATTTGCTTTGCTAAATTTCCTCCTTTGATAGGCCAAAATCTTTGACGGGTTATTGATAACAATGCCTGTGGTCCAGCATGCATGTTCTTGCAATGTAGATGAGTCATTAAAGTTTTCGTGCAGGGATGAGTGGATGGTATTAACATAGGGTGCTTTGCATCATATGGTAAGTTCGAATTTCCTAAGCGTCCTTCCACTCTTATTACACCGTCGGAACCAATAAATGGAGATAATGTCTTTAAACGACTGCATTTTGCAACTTGGTCATGCCTTTCCAACGATCTGTAATCTGCTGCAAATGTCCGTCCTTGGATAATTTTAACGATAGACTGTAAGGCTGCGTGTCTTTCATCTGGCCTGATGATGCCAAAGTATCGTAATGGTACTGGAAGTCTTGAATTTTTTATGAAACGCCTGATGTAAACAAATGTATTTTGTAATTTTATGAAGGAGTTGACGTATTTGCAAGTCTCAACGATGTCCTTCTCTTCCCTGGTAACGAAAGCTAAGTTAAATTTTCGCCTTTCAAGTTGAGTTACTTCTTCACTGTTTAGGTGACTATGAGTATTCTTCCATTTTGATTCATGTTCATATAGGAAACTGGGACCATGAAGCCATATTTTTGACTTGAGAAAGTCTCCTGGAAGAGCGCCGCGTGAAACTAAATCTGCAGGGTTGTTTTCGCTTTCAATATGGTGCCAGGATTCCACATTAGACTGCTCTTGTATGCTCGCTACCCTGTTGGCTACAAACGTGGACCAGTTTGATGATGGCTCTGCTAACCATGCTAACACGATTTTAGAATCTGTCCAATAAAATATATGCTCTGCATTAATGTTTAATATTATCAAAACTCGGGCTACAAGTTGTGCCATTAATTGTGCCGCAGATAACTCGAGTCGAGGAATGGATGTATGATTTATAGGAGCGACTCTCGATTTAGCGCAGACTAGATTTACTTCATTAACTTGAAAACCCTCCGAACATCTTAAATACAGGCAACATCCATAGGCCTTTTCACTTGCATCTGCGAAGGCATGTAATTGCACGTCGGATAAGTTACTTGAATAACACATGTGCCTTGGAACTTGGAAGGATTCGATAAGATGAGGTAGACTCCTGTATTTCAACCAGCTACTATAAATTTCAACAGGTAGTGATTCGTCCCAATTCAGCTTTAGCTTCCAAAGCTGCTGCATAAAGATTTTGCCTAGCACAACTACGGGATTTATGAATCCTAAAGGGTCAAACAAACTTCCAATGTCAGCTAGGATAGTTCTTTTAGTAAAATTACGGTTGCCCTTGCTGCTAAAGTTAATTCTGAAATTGAATTGATCTAATTTCGGTAGCCAAGTAAGGCCCAAAGTTTTAACTATATCAGAATCCTGAAACCGAATTGAATTTTCTCTATGTTCAGCTGGTATTCCGTCAAGAAACTCGGTATTGTTCGAACACCATTTTCTGAGTTCAAGTCCTCCACTTTGAAGAATTTCTTCGACTTGCTGCCTTATCTGCTTCGCTTCCTGCAAGGTCTGAGGTCCTGTGATCAAATCATCGACGTAGAAATTCGATTTTATTACCCGTAAGATGATGTTTTTCGTTGTCAAGAGCTAACTGTAACAACGATCGAGTCGCCAAAAATGGTGCAGCTGCTGTTCCATAGGTAATTGTTTGCAACTGGTAAAGTTGCAATTTGTGGCTGGGGAGGTCTCGCCAAACTATATTTTGATATGTGCAATCCTTGGGATCGACCAGTATCTGCCGATACATCTTGCATATATCAGCCGTTATGGCTATGTAATGCTTTCGAAATCCCAGAATAATAGTAAATTAGTCTGGTTGCACAACTGGGCCCGATAGCATGACATCATTTAATGAATAGTTTGTCGTTGATTTGGCGGACGCATCAAACACCACTCTTAATTTCGTGCTTGAACTCTCTGGTTTTACGACACAGTGATGTGGCATAACGTATTTAATCGATGACAATTCATTCTCCTCAAGTTTGCGCATATGCTTGAGAGAGATGTACTCATGAATAAAATCCTTGTATGACTTGAAAAGTACTTGATCCTTGTGCAGACGTCGTTCTAAATTAAAAAACCTTTTTGTAGCCATTTTTAATGTATCGCCCAAGCAATTTAAGTTTTGACGAAAGGGAACGCTAACTATAATTCGTCCAGATGAGTTTCTTTTATAATTTTCATTAAAATGGACTTCACAGAGTGTTTCCTCTCTTGACCTGTTGGGAATGACACTAGCATGGTTTTCAAGCTCCCAGAATTTCCTTAGTATCTCTGATAGAGATTCATCTTCCTTGTCTTGGAATGGGGTTGAAACAAGATTACAGCTGTATTGCAACGGGGAATTCGTTGTTGCACTGCCTGCTATTACCCAACCTAGTGTAGTTTTCTGTATTACGGGTAGGTTTTTTCCTAGAGTTATCTGACCAATCTGAAAAAGTTGAAAATGCAGTTCAGCACCAATTAAAAGATCTATACGGTTCGGTTTGTGAAATTCTGGATCCGAGAGCTGAATATTGTTAGAAATGTTCCAAGTAGAAATGTTAACTGCTGTTGGCGGCTGGAGTGCTGTTATGTTAGGAAAGATCAGAGCTTCGAGCTGCGTTGAGAAGTTGCAGTGTCTAGAGAAGAACTTCAGATGTGTTCTGTGATTAGATGTTATTGATGAGTTATTGCCAATGCCATTGATGACTGCCGACGTTCTTTGTTTTCTAAGCCCAAGTCGCTGTACAAGCTGTTCAGATACAAAATTCAACTGCGAAGCACTATCTAGAATTGCTCTACAAGGAGTGAGATTACCATGATGTTAACTATAGCTGTAGGCATGAACACATATGATGTTTTATTTATGGCAAATTGGTTTGAGTGAAGCGAGGTTCGACTTCCTCCAATCGAAGTAGAAGGCTGTAAGGAATCGAATGATGCATTATCTTTTGTTTTAATACTGTCGCAATGGATTAATGTGTGATGCCTTTCCTTACAAATTTGGCAAGTGTAAACTGATTTGCACGCTTCACCGTTGTGTGTTCGTAAACAATTAAAACATAACTTTAGTTCTTTAATCCTTTTAAGCCTATCAGCTAGAGACATGTTAAGGAAGGTTCGGCATCTATTTACTAAATGTCCATTCTTGTGGCAGAGTGAACATTGACGATTTTTTGACGTAAGAAGAGTAACATTTGCAGATTTGTGTGATTTCACTTCAGTTATGGTACCGCTGCTTTGAGATTTTCTTATTACTTCAATTTTGTCCGACTTTTTGGTTAAGAATGTTAACAATTCTTGAAGAGTCGGGAGTCGTGACTCTGGAGCCTTGTCTTCCCATGCTGATCGTAGGATTCCATCTAATTTCTGTAAAATAAGCTGTACTAAAGCCCGCAATTGAACATTAACGTTATCTACAAAGGCCTTAATCTGTTCTGGTTTGTTTGAGCTTATAGGTCTGAAGTGCAACAGACTTTCCATGTGTGCTTGACATATTGCTCGTTTATCACCATATTTACCTTTTAAAATATCTACAGCTACCAAATAGTTATCTTCATTAAGCTCGAGCGCAGCAATTTGCGCCGCTGCTGACCCTGTAAAAGTTGACTTGAGGTACTGATATTTTTGAAGACTGCTAAGAGATTGCTCCTCATGGATTAATGCCTTAAATGTTTCAAAATAATTGGTCCATTGCATTATATTTCCAGTAAAGGTTGGCAGATTTATTTTTGGTAACCGTACATTAGATTTGGGGGATGCATAATTGCCTTTCATTTGAGACTCTCCTTGAGCTTGATTATGACTTTTAATAAGAGTAGATAATGCGGGATGTTGTGAGAAATAGACTTCTTCGTAAGCCGCACGAGTACTTTCCTTAAGTTCAGTGTCATCAATTTGCTCTATATTCGCTTGGATTTCTAAGAATTTTGTCATTTGCTTTTCAACATGATTCAAACGTAACTCTAATACAGCCAATGATGCAGTGGTACTAGCGTTTTCCAGAAATTCCTTCGTCCGTTCCTGTTGATCTATTAGAACGGCCCGTTGTGTCTTAAGAGCTGCCAACTTCTTATCAGCCATTATATACAATTACACGTCTACGAAATGACCGTGGAAAGGATTACAATAACGAGAGAAATACGAAAACGAATTTTAACAACGCTGCGTAAGCAGTTGGAACAATAATTTCGTTTAAAGTTTTTAAATTCCGATTTCTTTTCTAAATCACTCAAGATGTTTGTTTAAAGTCCTTTCTTGTAACTCAATTAATACTGCACGTTGAGTTTTTGCTTTGTTTGTAAAAACTATGATGATGTAAAAAATCGTTCATGAAAGGTTAATGGACACAACTGAACACAAGTCAATGCCAAGGTCTGTTTGTTTCAGGGTCAAGTTCATTGATGAATTGCACTTATTGTCAAATGTAAATGTTATTTCGTTACAAATTGTTTTTGATTAGCAATGTTTTTATGACTGTATGGAATTTATAGCATTTCACACATTCTGTCTTATATGCCGTCTGCCAAGACTTGTTAAGTTTATTTAATAAATTTATAATAAAATTGTCTTGACTTTAAGATATTTAGAATTAGTTAGTTTTGTTATGAAGTATTGGCACAGTACTCACGAACGTTCCAGCTAATTTGATGTAAAGTTGTTGACTGAGATTTCGTATTGCGGCGATTATATGACGCTGGAGCCGTATGATGCGCTGTAGGAATTCCCAGATCAGCTGAGTGTGAGGTTAGCTGGGCCAATGAGTGAATCAGGCTGATGAGTGCTGATATCGACGATTTTTGATTGATTTTAGGTGACACTCGATAAACTAACGATTTATCCAGGCGTTGGTACATGCACAAATTATCTACAAGGAATGCGATAAGACCTTTTAATTAAAATGTATATTGGAACGATACTTGCGTGTGACAGCACGTGTTCCAATGATAACTTCAAACACTGTAGGTAACGATGACCTCGTTGCCTGTAAATGCTAGCCGCTGATCGAAATGGTCACTTCTTGGTTGATACTGGATTTTTTCCGTGGTGAAAAAATCCGTCACGATGATTGCATTGATTTGCACTGACTGATGTCAGAATTTTTCTGATGCGCTTCGCTTTGGTAAAAGCGGTGGGTTCCCAATGATGTGGTGGTTATGCGCCTTTTTTTAAGATGATGTTTAAGATGCTTATCTAATGCTGTAAGATAAGATAAATGATGAGGTCTTGCTGCTAATCCAGGCTTGGGTACATGTACGATCCGGCTTTGAAGGACCAAAATGTTATTACGAAAACGAGCTTTTTCGAATTCTTAAAACTTTATTCTATACTTTACTATTACAATTATTCACTAACAGAACTTAATTCTTAATTGATATTAATTACACTGTGCGTAAATGTGCCCTTGTTGACGCGCTGTTGTTGAGTGACGTTTTCCGGAAAAAGTAGTACCAACCTCCTCAATCGCTCTAAACATGGCGTAGAAGTTAAATCCCCTGTGCCGAGTTCCAAGAGATGGCACTATAGTCTTAATGTCTATTTTATATTCTGCAACAACGGCAAAGCAATGAAAAATGTTAATAAGAGTTGAGATATTAATATAGCTACGGAAGGGGAAAGTCGAGGTAAACATTTAGGTCTTCGTGCTTTAATTGCAAATCCCAATTTTCATAGTATTGCGCAATTTACAATAAATATGGCTGCAGCAGAATTAAGCAAAGTAAAAGTGACTTATAACAAACCAGTTTATTTAGACTTTGTAGTTCTTGAAATATCGAAATTTAAAATGTATGAATTCCTTTACGACTATATAAAATCAAAGTATGAAGATAGAGTTAAGTTAAATTATATGGATACAGATTCCTTTATTTATACAATTAAAACTTTTAATTTTTAAAGTGATATTTCAGATGAGAGAAATGAAAGATTTGATACTTCAGAATCCAGTCCAAACAATCCTTTTAGTCTTCCACTAAAAAATTAAAAGAAATTAGGTTGCATTATAGATGAGCTTAATGGTAACATAATGTCTATGAACAGCTTTATCAGGTCTATTAACAGCTATAACGGGTCTATAAGACAGCTCGAAAAGGAGTTGATACATATATTTTACTATAAATTTAGAATATCTGGTGAAGCTGATATTAAACCCGTTATAGCTGTTAATATATCTGATAAACCTGTTCGAGCTGTGTTATAGACCCGTTATAGCTGTAAATAGACCTGAAAAGAGCTGTTAATAAACCTGATAAAGCTGTTCGGGCAGGTACAGCTCAGCCCAAAAGTGGCTTTGCTAAGGCCCAGTCTTCGGCGGGGTCTAGCTCCAACGATGCCAAAAACCCGACGGGACGGGCTAGTAAAGCAAGTCTCACGGTCTCGAGAGGTGGAGCGACTCCAGCACCGGTCAAAACCGCGGCTGGTGCCAAGCAACCAGCGGGGCAGACGGCTCTGGTTCCCTCAACCTCTAAAGGCCAAAAATTGGGATGTTCTGCGGCCACAACAGGCACAGGGCTGCACCCAAACCGAACTGATCTGGTTAAAACAACACCCAAGGTGACACTTGTGGTACCGGGCTCCTCCAAGGCCCGCACCGAACCAGACAGGAAAGAATAAGTGGCAGGGAAAAGTACGCCTGCCACCAACCAATCAAAAGGCTCTGTAAAAGAGGGCCGGCCAAAATCCCGAAGGACCGATGGATCCAAAGGAAAAGGGCCGTCACACTCTACCAAGGGCAGCCGATAGAGTCACTCTAAAGTTCCTCCAAATCAATCTCCATCATGCTAAAGCTGCCACTGATGTGCTTGGCAGGAGATTCGTGCTGGAGGGGCTGGATGTAGCTCTTATACAGGAACCTTGGGTTCATGAAAGGCTGATTAAGGGACTTCCATCAAAACAGGGTAAGTTAGTCTATGATGGCGAGCATGGAGCTCCTCGTGCCGCATTGATGTTCAAGCCAAAGATTAACTTTCTTCCTATTTCAGAGCTAATTACTAGGGACCTGGTAACAGTCTTAGTGGATGTGTCGACGCACAGGGGAAAACAGGAGGTTGTCATAGCCTCTGCCTATTTCCCTGGAGACTCGGACCAACCACCACCTCCAAGGGAAATTACGCAGCTACTGTGCTACTGCCAAAAGCACAATAGAAAGATCATCATTGGATGCGATGCGAATGCCCACCACATTATCTGAGGAAGCACCGGGACAAATAGCCGAGGTGAGTACCTTTTAGACTATTTCATTAAAAACAATATTGAGATATTAAATAAAGGCAATAAAGCAACCTTTACTAACATTGTTCGCCAAGAAGTTCTGGATCTTACGATAGGCAGTGCCTCGCTCGACTGGCTGTCAGACAGAGACACCTTCTCTGAAAGTAATGGAACTCACTATACTGTCATCCCAGTGGTGAGTGAAGTGAAGACGCCGGTCAGGACTCCACGTAGTGCGAGGCGGAAACTGGTATTCGGTGGGTTTGACACTGATTAGCAGGCCAAAACCTAGTACAACCCTAGCCAAGGTGGAACAGCATACGCCGAGGGCTGCGTGGCTAAGGGAGAGCTTAGTCGATAGTATGCGAACTCTGGATACCGGGCGACCTCCAGTTTCAATCTAGCCTTCTCGTGGTAATGCGGATCTCTGCCACGGGTGACTGTCCTTTCTCCGCAAATCGTGGGACCAAAAATGGACATATTTAAAAATAAAAAGGAAAATGATGAGAAGGAAGCGAAGGAGAGGCTGCCAGACGACAACCTTACGGACATCGAAGGCAGCGGTGGGGAGGTGGCGAGCCCGAGCGAAGGAGAGGAGGAAAGGCTCCTCAAATCGCCAGGCAAGGACCGGGGGGATAAATCCGGTCTTAAGAAGCCACCGAAGAAAACTTCGGAAGGACTGAGGAAGAGAAGGCGGTGCCAAAAGGCACGCCATGTCCTGATGAAGCTGGAGAAGATGGACCCGGAGTCTATCAGCCAAAGGGACAGGAGGGAAATGATGCGGGCGAAAAATCTCCTGGCATCAGATCCATACCATGTCCCCTATACATATAGGAAACCTGGCGAAGGCGACAAACCTCAGGGAAGTGCCTGCATCACGAAAAAGGCGTGTAAAAGGGCGCGTTCCTTAGATGAGGTGGAAAACTCCGAACTCCTGTTCATGGTAATACCAGTAGGACTTCCAGGACACCTGCGAAGGGCGCTGCAAGCTGTTCAGCAGCTACAAAGAGCTCTGTCGCTAACCGTCTGAAGAATGCGGTAGCACCTAAGGATGGGGGAGTCGAGAAATCGGCGGCGGTGGGAATCAAAAGCCCACCAAGGCCATCAACCTCAGGTATGAGCAACAAAGGTACGACTTTGACGATGGCGGAGGCCGCCCGTAGCTACCTGAAAGTTGCAGTGGTAGACACTGGCAACAAAGAGTGGAAGCTCACGGCGGATCAGATGCTTTTGGTGGAGAGGAAGCTTATGGCGGTCCTAATGGAACACCTAGCGTCAAAGCCAGGGGGACCTGTCCCACAATATGACACGGCTGGCTGGCTGAGGGGAGTGAAGCTGTTCTGTTGCAAGGATCAGTTTTCACTGTACTTCCTGAGAAGCAGCGTGTCTAAGTTGGGGGCGGTATGGGACAAGGCGAAGCTACAGGTCATCCCAAGTACGGATATTCCAGAATATCCGAGGAGGAGGATCTGGTTGCCAGAGCCTGTCTTACCCGCAAAACAGCTGTTGGCGGTTCTGGGATCTCAGAACCCCACCATTCCTTGCGGGGACTGCAAAGTCCTTCGGATGGACGAGCCGAAGCCGACGGGAAGGAATGTCATCCTGCAGTTGACAGATGAGTCCCTGCCCCTGCTGAAGCGTGCAGAATTTAAGCTGCACTGTGGCTTCAGCTCGGTGACGGTAAACGTCTATCGGGGAACGCAACAGGAACGTCCTGGGAAACCCGAGCCAATGGAGGTGGCAGCAACCGGAGCGGAGGCTGGGAAACCAGCTGTCCATGAGGTAGCCGGCCAAAAGAAAGGCATTGCGGGCGAGGAAGAGATGGAGGTTGAACCTCAGGTGCAGGAACTAGGGGGGTCTGACCGGGAGGAGACGAGCACTGAGGATGCAGGTGGTCCAAATCAACCTCCACCACAGTAAGCTAGCATCGGAGAGCTTACTCAACCTCCTAGCGGAGGAGAACATAGCTGTTGCTTTAATCCAAGAGCCGTGGGTCAAGGAAGACGCCATATTGGGAATAAAGCACAAATCATTCACCCTTTTCTATAAATAGGGTGCAGGTAAGTCGAGAACTTGTATTCTGGCCAAGAAGCGCATTAATTTATTTTTATTGTCTAATTACAGCACTAACGACCTCACAGTAGTTCAATGGGAGGGCAGCAGCATTGCGCCTACATGGATCGCTTCGGCGTACATGGCGCATGACGTCTGCATCCCACCTACTGAGGTTCACACACTGGTGAAAGCAGCTGATGAAGGGAGACAAGACCTGTTGTTGGGTTGCGACGCCAACGCACACCATTCGGTTTGGGGAAGCACGGACATCAACGAACGTGGTGAGTCTCTATTTAACTTCATTTTAAATTCTAGACTTAGTATCTGTAACAGGGGCAACAGGCCCACATTTATTACAGCAAATAGGGAAGAGGTTTCAGATATGGCACTCGTAACGGAGTCAAATTATCTAAAGGTGGAGGACTGGAGAGTATCGGGAAAGAGGTCGTTTTCGGACCACTGCTGGATACGTTTCAGAATTAACCTCCTACCAGAGCCTCGCATCCCCTTCAGAAACCCGTTCAGAGCAGACTGGGATGAATTCAAAAGACGAGTAACGCAAAGCGTTCCAGCGCCAACTTGCGAGATTCTCGAAAGCACCACATCCATTGATGCTTCAGTGGAGAAATTATCCAAAGCGTGTACTGACGCCTTCAAGGAAAGCAGACCAACCAAGAAGTCTTACCCCGCTTGGTGGAACAGGAGCCTGAGCGCGCTAAGACGGGAGGCGCGGAGGCTTTTCAATAGGGCTAAATCAGCAAAAACAGCTGAGGATTGGACCGCCTATAAAAGGGGTCTTAAAGAGTATAAAAACTCCATTAAAAAGGCCAAACGCACATCATGGAGGGCTTTCTGTGTGTCCATTGAGAGTGCAAGCGAATCTGCTAGGCTCAGGAAGGCCCTCGCAAGCAGTCCCAGTGTTCCCTCTTTCTTGATGCGGGACGATGGTTCCTTTACAGAATCGGCAGAGGAGACACTGGAACTGCTTATGACCACGCATTTTCCCGGTAACTCGGATGAAAACAGGGCGGCGAGTTATGCTGGTAGGCCGGCTAGATCGGAGCTACCAAGCCTAGATTCCGCCAGCTACATAGTAGCACAAGACAATGTTGAATGGACAATTAAAACTTTTGCACCATACAAGTCACCAGGAATAGACGGGATCTGGCCTATCATGCTGCAAAAAGCACAGGCTTCAGTTATTCCGTGGCTTAGGGTGATATTTAAAAGTTGCCTCTCCCACTCTTATGTCCCTCTAGCTTGGAGACAGGTCAAAGTGATCTTTATCCCCAAGGCAGGAAAAAGTGGACACATAATCGCTAAGGACTTCAGACCAATTAGCCTTTCCTCGTTTTTACTCAAAACATTAGAAAGACTTCTCGACATATACTTGCGTGAGCGTATTTTACCAAGAGGGGTCAGCGGCTCCCAGCACGCATATACAAAGGGGAAGTCAGTCGAAACTGCGCTGCATGCAGTAGTGAGAACGGTTGAGCAGTCACTTAGTAACAGGGAATACACGTTGGGGGTGTTTCTTGATATTGAGGGGGCTTTCAACAACGTCAAGGCTCAAGCAATTCACGATGCCCTTATGTCTCACGGTACAGACCACTCTATCTGCCAGTGGATTGGAGCAATGCTATCAAGCCGCCAGATCCACACAAAACTGGGCAACCACGAGAGAGTCAAATCCGTAGACAGAGGAACACCCCAACGGGGCGTATTGTCACCATTATTGTGGCTCCTAGTGGTCAACGATATCCTGATCTCACTTGAAAGAGATGGGATAAAGGTGGTGGCTTATGCAGACGACCTGGCCTTACTGGTATCAGGAAAGTTCCTAAGCACCATGAGCGAGTTAATGGAAAGAGCACTAGGTAAACTCCACAGGTGGACGAAGAACTGTGGTTTATCGGTCAATCCTCAGAAGACGGAGACAATCCTATTCACAAAGAGGAGAGTGATGGAAGCCTTCGAACCACCTAAACTAGCGGGCAGCACCCTATCAATAAAGACCCACACTAGGTATCTAGGGGTCATACTCGACTCCAAACTAAGCTGGGGCATGAACATAGATGAACGCGTGAAGAAAGCGTCAATAGCGTTCTACGCCTGCAAGAGGATGTTTGGCAAGAAATGGGGTATAAGCCCTCGCATTGTCCACTGGATGTATACCTCCATAGTAAGACCTATTCTTACCTATGGCATAATAGTCTGGTGGACCGCTCTAGAGAAGGAGAGCTGCAATGGAGACCATGCTCCATCTCCTACCGCTCGACGTCCACGGCAAAAGTATAGCTGCACGCAATGCCGTAAGACTGAAAGAGCCCAATTGCTGGAAGAGCTCTGATAACGGCCATAGCAGTATACTAAGGACTTATCCGGGAGTCTATCTGCAGGCGAACACCGACTACACCATCTCACTACTTAGTTTTGGGAAGGCCTTCTCCACAAAAATCCCAACTAGAGAAGAATGGGAAGAGTGGAGGGTTGCCACCGGTGCAGAAATATCAGTCTTCACGGATGGGTCTAAGGCGGAGGACGGAGTGGGAGCGGGGGTCTTCTCGGACTGCCTAGGAATATGCAGTAGGTACCGGCTACCGGACTATTGCAGTGTATTCCAAGCAGAGATCTTGGCCATAGAAAGGGCGGCAGAAATAATACACGGACGCCCAAACCTACCAATGGGTAGCGAGATATGCTTGTACATCGATAGCCAAGCAGCTATCAAGGCGCTGGACTCAAACTTAGTCAGGTCACGGCTGGTCGGCAGGTGTCTGGCTGGTCTCCGAACTTTAGGGGCAAGGCATAAGGTAACTCTATGCTGGGTCCCTGGTCACAGTGGTGTTCAAGGGAATGAGGAAGCTGATGAGCTGGCAAAGGAGGTATCACATTTGGATGATTCCTCTATTGACAGATCGATCGGCTGGCCGCTAGAATCAGTAAAGAGAGAAATCGACCTTAAGGCTGTTCAGCTCGCTAAGCAGAGATGGAGTAAGCTAACCACATGCAGCCTATCAAGGCAGCTGTGGCCTGAATGGGATTTGAGGAAAACCGCGTTCCTATTAAACGGAAGCCGGATAAACCTCCGAAACATTGTGGCAGTTATCACTGGCCACTGTCTTTTCGGTAGACACGCTGAACGTCTGCGCTTTCCCACGAATGACTTCTGCCGGAGCTGTATGGACGAGGAAGAGGTGGAAAGCATTCAGTACTTACTCTGCGAATGCCTGGGCCTAGCAAAAAGAAGGTACAATGCAATGGGCACGTACTTCTTAGGTGGCATGGGCGATATAGCCGGCATCGGGCTGAAGCAGCTCCTAAGGTTTATTAACAGCTGCGGCTGGTTTTAGTTAAACCCGGCAATCAGGCACGGTTCCACGGATGTGGTATCACAACGGACCATTTATAGGTCTATGTGAGGCTGTAGGGCTGATAGCCGCCACCCTAACCTAACCTCACCTACGATAGCCAGTCCAAACTTGGAGAACAACATTATTTATTGGCACGTGTCGGATGAGCCCTCTTTATCAGATCATAAACATATAAGATTTGATATGGAGGCCCCTCATGTGCAGCTGGAAGCGGTCAGAGTTCCTAAGCTAACCAACTGGGACATCTATCGGGAGCACATCAGGACGAACATACAAGAACTCGATGACGCCCCGCTAGAATCCCAGGAGGATCTTGAAAGGGCCTCAAAACAGCTACAAGACCTGATCGTACAAAGCTACGAAAATAGTAATCCTGTCAGACACAGAGAGGCAGCTAGAGATGTGCCTTGGTGGAACAGGACACTATGTGCTATGCCGATTCTGGCTCATGAGAAAATGGAGCTCAAAATGTGCTTTGCCGATTCTGACGCAATCTTGGATTTAGGGTATTCGGTCTTGTAGGCTACAATTGAGAGATAAGGAAAAGAAATAAGGATTGTCGGCCATCTTGGATTTTCGGTATTCGGTCTTGGAGGCTACAATTGGTCTTCTTCTTCTTTGGGGATAAGGAAATGGCTGAGATTCCGAAGGTCAAGGTCAAGGTCGGTGATTGTTTAGTAAGATAAGGCACCTGTCGGCCATCTTGGATTTTGGGTTTTCGGTCTTGAAGGCTACAATTGATTTTGTTCTTCTTTGATTTGCACCTGGACTTAGATCTGGACTTGGACTTGCATCTGGACCTGGACTTGGGTATTCGGTCATGGAGACTACAATTGGTCTTCTTCTTCTTCTTTGGTTTGCACCTGGACCTGGATCTGAACCTGAATTTTGTCTAAATTCATTGATAAATAATTAATAATATCTGGTTAAATTTCTTTTAACATAAACAATCCGCTGATAAGTAGTAGTAAACATTTGGATTCGATTCGTTAGCGTAAAAAATTTGCCGATAAGAGTTGAATGTAGGGATGGGCGATCTTCGATTCGATCTCGACGGATCGATCTTTTAGCCTTCGATCTGCCGATTTTTGAATCGATTTTTCGCTGGACCGATTCAGCTCGAATCGATTTATTTATTTCCGATTCTCAGTTCACGTGGAATTTTTTCGCATCATCATTAATTCGTGTAATAATCCTGCAAATTTAAAATTTCGTATCTAAAAACTTGTTAATGTTAGATAAATGCATTGCGGATCTCTTTAATATGTGTTATCTGTATTAGTTAATAGCATGATTTTGTGATTTTGTAATCATCAGTGGGTGTTTATCCCAAAGATTACCTACTATGTACTAGATAACGGACTCCTTAAATTACCCAGCTAGTCTTAAAAAAGTAACACTGGCACCACAAAAAAACGAAATATATCCAGCTTTTAAAGTCATAAGAATATACATGCAAATAAAGAGTACAGGTAGTGTACGGTCATTTACTCCTGTCAAAATTATTTGAGAGAATCTCTTACTGCAGTCCAAATTATGTTCTCATCCGGGGAGAATTACAGACTCCTGTCAAAAAAGTATCGCCAAATCTTGTCGAAGAGTAAAAATGTACCAAAAAGTAGCACTAATAAAAATAATTCATGTGAAGCACATGACTGAGTTAGTTACTTGGGTGCGTAAGAAATTTTCAAACTTTCAATGTATTCCGATCTTTTAATGATTGAAGTACATTTAACATTTGTAAATGTACAATAAGAAAAGTATACGTGTCTCTTATCCACAAACTCTCTGAATGCAGGGTTACCCGATGGGGGAAATATATAAAAGCAACCACAAATTTTTCTTTACTTTGTTCGAAACTGTTTATCTATTAGTAAGTAATCTTTGGTTTGTCCTTTATTTCTGGTCTGGTGATTCTGGATCAAGGAAAAAATAGGTATTTAAGGAAATATCAAAAATAATTCATTTTTAAACTTCCTGGAGATTACAGAAACTTTGGAGCACCATTAAGATTTTCAAAAATCATTTTCATATTGCGACGTCATTCCACGGAAAAGGACAGTGCTGAGATCACAAAATTGAGTAGTCAAAATCAATGAAATCGATCCATGAACATCGATCTTTTTAGAGCGATTAATCGATCTTTGAAATCGGAAAAAAATTATAGATCGATCCGTACTGAATCGATTTTCTCAGGTCGATCCCCCATCCCTAGTTGAATGGCCCAGAATGTTTTAGGGTGATAAGAAAAAATGATTCGCTGTAGTAACCTCGAACTTTAAAAGATTGTCATGCAATTTCTTTACTAGATCTAAATATAGACATTAATTCGAGGTCATATTATTAAATAATTTCGTGTTTATGAAACTAGCAAGTATCACCATTGAGGAGTAGCCAAAAGAATATCTGTAATTAATGGAAAAAATCTGATGTTTAAAAATAACATGCATCGCTTTGCATAAATCCGTTGATAAGTAATAAACGTCTAGTCATGGTAGCTGGAATGGCTTCTTTCGGTACTTTGGAGAGGTTTATCATGTGAAGAACTTGCAAAGAAAATAAATATCTTTTCATAGCCTTAAACTTCGTTTCTTTATGGTTCAGCCGTCATAATCTTAATAAGGGAAACCATTGATTCGTAATTATGCTTTAAATTTATACCAAACTAGCAGCTAACAAACCCATATAACAACTTTGAACTTAAGATACGAAGAAGAAATTAACATGATCATTGCGGTCGTTGTAGCACTTTCTAAAAATAGCCTCAAAACTGTGAATTAAGAGAAGAACAAACAAAATCGAGGTAGCTAAAATTTCCTCTTTCGATACTTTAAAGAGATTTATCATTATATTATTTATTGTGATCTCACCGAGCTCAGTTTACTTTGAGTTTGTCAAGTAATTTTGGCAAATGTCAGCTTCCGGGTTTGTAGCCGTTGCAGCACTTTATACAAATAGCCTTAAATACTTTGAATTGGGACGATAGAACAAACAAAATCGAGGTAGCTGGAATGGCTTCTTTTGGTAATTTAGAGAGATTTATCACGTCAAGAACTTAAGAAAATAAAAATCTTTTCATAGCCTTAAACTTCGTTTCTTCTTTTTTCAGTCATAATAATCTTAATAACGGAAACCATATTTTTTCTTGAATCGTAATTATGTTTTAAATTTATACCAAACTGACAGCTAATAACCCTATATGACATTTAAAATTTTAATTTTTATATGAGTCATGTAACAATAGACCCAAATTGTGAGCTCACCGGGACAAACGAACGAAAAACTACTATCCCAATAACCTTTTCAAACTTTGTAGAGAAATGCAGCTGACCCAATTGAAAGAAATTTAAAGGGGCAGGCAACAATTTTATTAGCGACATTTAGATGGGGTTTTGCTTTTAAGATTTAATTTTTGGGTCTAGAAGCATAGAAAATATTTGAGGTTTTCAAGTTTTTAAATGTCTGATTTTTAACGCTGTGAACCTGTTTTTGTTTTGGTTGCGAAATTGCGTAATTGATAAGAGCTTTTACGAGGTATGAGATGAACTTAAAGTCGTAATTTCCTGATAAGAGTTGATTGCCCCAAAACCAAAGCAGCAACCTTGAACTTCAGATAGGAAGAAGAAATTAACATGATCATTGCGGTCGTTGTAGCACTTTCCAAACAATGCCTCGAAAACTGTGAATTTGGACGATAGAACAAACAAAATCAAGGTAGCAAAAATATACTCTTTCGGTACTTTAGAGAGATTTATCATCTCAATAACTTAAGTGGAAAATGATGATAAAGGAATTTTGGATCCAAAACAATTTTTCTACAAAATCAACCCTCAAGTTGTAAATCTTCTTGAAGCAAGTTTACAGAAACACAATGCTATAAAGTTCAATATTGAATTATTTTGCGTATTTATGAAATATGCTAAAACTGATGATGTAGATGAAAATGAAGTAGCTTTAGATATAAAATCTTCTCAGACGAAGATGAACATAGCATCCGATAATTTTCAATTTCCAGACATACTCGATAGAATGATGAAACAAATTATTGCAAAATCTGAAGAATTTCAAGAAATTGATAGCGGTTGGGCTCTTCTAAGAATCATCCACATTGAAGTGGAAGTATGATTGTCGTTTATTAATTAAAGCCTTAGATGTAGTTAAAGATGCAATAAATATTATACCATTAAATAAGGAGCGCTATGTGTCAATCGCGAAAAGAATTTATGATGCAAGAAATCAAAGTATAGAAATGATATATTTTTAGATTCATATAGAGTTATGCCCTCTAGCGTAGAAAAATTTGCGAATAATTTATCTGATGAAAACTTAATATTAACCTGATCCTTTATAAAAATCACGATTTATTTAATTTAATGTTGGGAAAAGGGGTTTTCCCTATGAATATCTTAATTGCTTTGAAAAATTTAGTGAAAATTCATTGCCTATGCAAAAGTAGTTTGATAATAAATTTACAGATCCGAAGTGTTCTGATAATGATTATGCGCATTCAACAAACGTTTGGAAAGCATTTTAATGTAAAATATTTGTAGACTATTTATATTGTCATTATTATATAGCAGCAGGATTAGTTTGGGATGCTATGCTTAAGTATACAAAGATTGAATTACAATAATTATTAACTGACGTTAATGTGTATAACTTTATATGTTCTCGCAGGCACTCTACTGCTAATAATAAGTATATGGAAAATGTTACCCCATCACAAAGCTCAACATATTTAATTTACCTCGATAGCAATAATTTATATGGGTGTGACATGTCTGAATTCTTACCATATGAAGAATTTCAATGCGATAGAAAATACGGATATCGATATAATGAGCATTCCTCAAAGTTCAGAAATTAAATATATATATTTTGAAGTAGATTTAACTTATCTAGAATCACTTTATGACATACACAATGATTTACCATTTTGCGCAAATAATATAAAAATCCTCTGAATTAGGCTCAAGGAAATTGATATGTGACTTAGAAGATACATTTCATTATATAATCCATCATAGAAATCTCCAAAAAGTAGTTTAAAGTATGAATTGAAGTTTTCATGCATTCATAGAGCTCTTTGATTCAGACAATCGAATTGATTAAAACAATATATTGATCTTAGTACTTTGCATAGATCAAAAGCTGTTAACACTTTCCGATCTTAAGCTCGTATGATGGAATTTGTATTTATCACGATGAATGACACTAATTTTGTGTTCTTAAGTATATTCAAATGTTCAACAGGTGCTTACTATTGTCAAGACTTATTCTAATATCACCATTAAATCTTTTGGGTGGATCATAGTTCGGTTAACTAAAATTATCACAGTTTAAAAAATTATTAACTTTATTTTTAGTTTGTCTTTTACTTTGTTTGCATTAGCAAGTATAAACATGCATTTTGAAAAAGGGTATACCCCAAACAAAATGTGATTACAAAATACTAAATTTCTTATAAATATAAACACTCGTAATTTACTTAATCAATTTTTATTTAAAATCGGCAGAGTTCTATTAACTCTTCCTGACATATCATTATTTTATGTAATTAATTTACATATTTATAAATCCTGGTATTTCGTCGAGTTTGTTTTCGATAAATTTTAAATTGCAATCTTCATCCATCTCATACACAGTGTTGTTGATCTCCACTGTTTGGATCCCTGACTGCGGTTCCACTGATTGATGATTTTGGAAAATGAATTTTACAAAGCATATATTCAATACAGCAACATCTTTTTGTCTCTGAAATTCTTCCATTTTCTGAATTATAGGCTGTGTTACTTTATTTAGATATTCCTGTTTAATATCACCATCCTTACGATTTGTATTAAGTTCGATGATTTCAAAATTGTGTTCATTACATCGATTGATGTATTTGAATCGTGTTAAAACCCGAACAGGTTCATATGCACCATTTTTTAGATATTTTTGAATGCGTTGTTGAAATTTGTTTAAGTAATGTTCTTAAAGTAAATACTTCAGCGCACTTATCCCGATATATATCAATGTCAAAGAAAATTTTTTTTCATCTGAGAATAAAACGATTGAATTACAATGTTTAGATTCCATTCGCTTTATGCCTGCGAGTTTAGATACTCTGAAAAAAAAAATCTGAATGATGAAGACTTTAGAATAATCGATAATGAATTTAATGATGATGAGTATTTTAATTTAATAAGGAGAAAGGGGGTTTTCATATGATTACTTAAATTCTTTTGATAAATTTCAAATGAAGCATGTGTGCCCCCTCAGGATTTTTTAATAAACTTAGCAATAAGAAGAAGAATATCAGCATGTCGTTAATGTATGGAACAAATTTAATTCTAGAAATATCTGAGAAAATTTACAATTATGCGATGCTTTATTGCTAGCAGACATTTTTTATAATTTTAGAACAGTATACATAAATATCTATGAGTTTGACCCGAATTATTATTACACAACACCAGGATTGTCATGAGATGCTATGTTAAAACACGTCCAAATTAAATTAGAATTATGTATATGTATTATATAATTTCATGAAAAGCGGTATTCGGGGAGGTTTAACACAATGTTCCTTACGATATTCTCTATCTAATGAGAGATTTGAATTTTTTAAAAGGTTTAAAATATTTGGTTTAAGTTGATGTTAATAATTTATATAGATGGGGTTATTTCGGAGTCACTTCCATATGCAGACTTTGTTTGGATAGATAATTGTGATATTGAAGAAAGAACCGAAATAAAAAAAAGCTAAAGGTATTAAAAGAACAGCTGTAAATACATTAACCCTAGATAATTACAGAGATTGCTTATGTAAGAAAAAATTATTTTATGGCAACATATTAGGATTGAGAAGCAAATTACATACAATATATAAGTAATATATTAATAAAATTGCGTTAAATTCATTTGACGATAAAAGATATTATAAGAGAAGATGTTATCCAAACCAACAGCGCATTTATCACGAAAGCCAGTTGATTATTCACCGCTAATATCATTTCATCCCGTACTGGAATGAATTGTTGATGCTCAGAAAAACAACCTTTTCAAAATTTATAGAGAAATGCAGCTTAAACAGGGCTTTAATAATCGTATTGAAAGCTTTCTATTGGAAAATGATAATGAAGGAATTTTGGATCCAAAAAAATTTTTCTACAAAATCAAACCTCAAGTAATAAATCTTCTTAAAGCAAGTTTACAGAAACACAATGCTATAAAGTTCAATATTGAATTATTTTGTGAATTTATGAAATATGCTAAAACTGATGATGTAGATGAAAACGAAGTAGCTTTAGATATAAAATCTTCTCAGGTGAAGATGAACATAGCATCCGATAATTTTTCAATTTCCAGACATACTCGATAGAATGATGAAACGAATTATTGCGAAAACTGAAGAATTTTCTTCTAAGAATCATCCACATTGAAGTGGAAGTATGATTGTCGTTTATTAATTAAAGCCTTAGATGTAATTAAAGGTGCAATAAATATTAAAACTTTAAATAAGGAGCGCTATGTGTCAATCTCGAAAAGAATTTATATTGCAAGAAATCAAAGTATAGAAATACGATTTTTAGATTCATATAGATTTATTTGCTCTAGCGTAGAAAAATTGCTCTTTGATTCAGACAATCGAATTGGTTAAAACAATATGTTGATCTTAATACTTTGCATAGATCAAAATTGTTAACACTTTCCAAATTTTTTTTTCAAATTAGATAATAATGCTGTCTACGGCAAAGCAATGAAAAATGTTAATAAGAGTTGAGATATTAAAATAGCTACGGAATGGGAAAGTCGAGGTTAACATTTAGGTCTTCGTGCTTTAATTGCAAATCCCAATTTTCATAGTATTGCGCAATTTACAATAAATATGGCTGCAGTAGAATTAAGCAAAGTAAAAGTGACTTATAACAAACCAGTTTATTTAGAATTTGTAGTTCTTGAAATATCGAAATTTAAAATGTATGAATTCCATTACGACTATATAAAATCAAAGTATGAGGATAGAGTTAAGTTTAATTATATGGATACAGATTCCTTTATTTATTAAATTAAAACTATTAATTTTTAAAGTGATATTTCAGATGAGAGAAATGAAAGATTTGATACTTCAGAATCCAGTCCTTTTAGTCTCCCACTAAAAAATAAAAAGAAATTAGGTTGCATGATAGATGAGCTTAATGGTAACATAATGTCTATGAACAGCTTTATCAGGTCTATTAACAGCTATAACGGGTCTATAAGACAGCTCGAAAAGGAGTTGATACATATATTTTACTATAAATTTAGAAGATCTGGTGTAGCTGATATTAAACCCGTTATAGCTGTTAATATATCTGATAAACCTGTTCGAGCTGTCTTATAGACCCGTTATAGCTGTAAATAGACCTGAAAAGAGCTGTTAATAAACCTGATAAAGCTGTTCATAAACCTGGTAAAGCTGTTCATAGACCGGGTAAGAGCTGTTCATAGACCTGATAAAGCTGTTCATAGACCTGGTAAAGCTGTTCATAGACCGGGTAAGAGCTGTTCATAGACCTGATAAAGCTGTTCATAGACCTGGTAAAGCTGTTCACAGATCTGATAAGAGCTATCCATAGACCTGTTCAGATCAGTACAACTCAGTTGCCAGACCAGCTTAAATCTCATTAAAAAGATAGTTAAAAAGAGAGACGAACTATTAGAAATCTACGTTTCACAATTTCTAGTTAATCTAACAATTAGTTTCAAATGTAGCTTTCATAATATCTTTCTTGCTGTCTACTTGTAAAGAATAGATCTTAGATTTCAATCCTATACATTCTAACGAAATCTTACTAATGACAGTTTTAATTTTTAAATTCAGAATCAGATAAGTTATTCGTCAGACTTTCTAAGCATACTGTGGGAAAAGGGAAAAACTGAAAGTCAACTATATGCAGAAAAATCTGTTGAGGCTTTGAGTGATGAATTAATAAGTTAACTTGTTAACAGACGTCTTTTTAACACCCTTCGCTTTTTATGGATTAAAAATTTTGTATAGATAAAAAAAATACGTTTTAGACTTTAAACCTATAAATTCTAACATTATGTTACCATTAAGCTCATCTATCATGCAACCTAATTTCTTTTTATATTTTAGTGGAAGACTAAAAGGATTATTTGGACTGGATTCTGAAGTATCAAATCTTTCATTTCTCTCATCTGAAATATCACTTTAAAAATTAATAGTTTTAATTGTATAAATGAAGGAATCTGTATCCATATAATTTAACTTAACTCTATCCTCATACTTTGATTTTATATAGTCGTAATGGAATTCATACATTTTAAATTTCGATATTTCAAGAACTACAAATTCTAAATAAATTGGTTTGTTATAAGTCACTTTTACTTTGCTTAATTCTACTGCAGCCATATTTATTGTAAATTGCGCAATACTATGAAAATTGGGATTTGCAATTAAAGCACGAAGACCTAAATGTTAACCTCGACTTTCCCATTCCGTAGCTATTTTAATATCTCAACTCTTATTAACATTTTTCATTGCTTTGCCGTAGACAGCATTATTATCTAATTTGAAAAAAAAATTTGGAAAGTGTTAACAATTTTGATCTATGCAAAGTATTAAGATCAACATATTGTTTTAACCAATTCGATTGTCTGAATCAAAGAGCAATTTTTCTACGCTAGAGCAAATAAATCTATATGAATCTAAAAATCGTATTTCTATACTTTGATTTCTTGCAATATAAATTCTTTTCGAGATTGACACATAGCGCTCCTTATTTAAAGTTTTAATATTTATTGCACCTTTAATTACATCTAAGGCTTTAATTAATAAACGACAATCATACTTCCACTTCAATGTGGATGATTCTTAGAAGAAAATTCTTCAGTTTTCGCAATAATTCGTTTCATCATTCTATCGAGTATGTCTGGAAATTGAAAAATTATCGGATGCTATGTTCATCTTCACCTGAGAAGATTTTATATCTAAAGCTACTTCGTTTTCATCTACATCATCAGTTTTAGCATATTTCATAAATTCACAAAATAATTCAATATTGAACTTTATAGCATTGTGTTTCTGTAAACTTGCTTTAAGAAGATTTATTACTTGAGGTTTGATTTTGTAGAAAAATTTTTTTGGATCCAAAATTCCTTCATTATCATTTTCCAATAGAAAGCTTTCAATACGATTATTAAAGCCCTGTTTAAGCTGCATTTCTCTATAAATTTTGAAAAGGTTGTTTTTCTGAGCATCAACAATTCATTCCAGTACGGGATGAAATGATATTAGCGGTGAATAATCAACTGGCTTTCGTGATAAATGCGCTGTTGGTTTGGATAACATCTTCTCTTATAATATCTTTTATCGTCAAATGAATTTAACGCAATTTTATTAATATATTACTTATATATTGTATGTAATTTGCTTCTCAATCCTAATATGTTGCCATAAAATAATTTTTTCTTACATAAGCAATCTCTGTAATTATCTAGGGTTAATGTATTTACAGCTGTTCTTTTAATACCTTTAGCTTTTTTTTATTTCGGTTCTTTCTTCAATATCACAATTATCTATCCAAACAAAGTCTGCATATGGAAGTGACTCCGAAATAACCCCATCTATATAAATTATTAACATCAATCTAAACCAAATATTTTAAACCTTTTAAAAAATTCAAATCTCTCATTAGATAGAGAATATCGTAAGGAACATTGTGTTAAACCTCCCCGAATACCGCTTTTCATGAAATTATATAATACATATACATAATTCTAATTTAATTTGGACGTGTTTTAACATAGCATCTCATGACAATCCTGGTGTTGTGTAATAATAATTCGGGTCAAACTCATAGATATTTATGTATACTGTTCTAAAATTCTAAAAAATGTCTGCTAGCAATAAAGCATCGCATAATTGTAAATTTTCTCAGATATTTCTAGAATTAAATTTGTTCCATACATTAACGACATGCTGATATTCTTCTTCTTATTGCTAAGTTTATTAAAAAATCCTGAGGGGGCACAAATGCTTCATTTTAAATTTATCAAAAGAATTTAAGTAATCATATGAAAACCCCATTTCTCCTTATTAAATTAAAATACTCATCATCTTTAAATTCATTATGGATTATTCTAAAGTCTTCATCATTCAGATTTTTTTTTTCAGAGTATCTAAACTCGCAGGCATAAAGCGAATGGAATCTAAACATTGTAATTCAATCGTTTTATTCTCAGATGAAAAAAAATTTTCTTTGACATTGATATATATCGGGATAAGTGCGCTGAAGTATTTACTGGAAGAACATTACTTAAACAAATTTCAACAACGCATTCAAAAATATCTAAAAAAATGGTGCATATGAACCTGTTCGGGTTATAACACGATTCAAATACATCAATCGATGTAATGAACACAATTTTGAAATCATCGAACTTAATACAAATCTTAAGGATGGTGATATTAAACAGGAATATCTAAATAAAGTAACACAGCCTATAATTCAGAAAATGTAAGAATTTCAGAGACAAAAAGATGTTGCTGTATTGAATATATGCTTTGTAAAATTCATTTTCCAAAATCATCAATCAGTGGAACCGCAGTCAGGGATCCAAACAGTGGAGATCAACAACACTGTGTATGAGATGGATGAAGATTGCAATTTAAAATTTATCGAAAACAAACTCGACGAAATACCAGGATTTATAAATATGTAAATTAATTACATAAAATAATGATATGTCAGGAAGAGTTAATAGAACTCTGCCGATTTTAAATAAAAATTGATTAAGTAAATTACGAGTGTTTATATTTATAAGAAATTTAGTATTTTGTAATCACATTTTGTTTGGGGTATACCCTTTTTCAAAATGCATGTTTATACTTGCTAATGCAAACAAAGTAAAAGACAAACTAAAAATAAAGTTAATAATTTTTTAAACTGTGATAATTTTAGTTAACCGAACTATGATCCACCCAAAAGATTTAATGGTGATATTAGAATAAGTCTTGACAATAGTAAGCACCTGTTGAACATTTGAATATACTTAAGAACACAAAATTAGTGTCATTCATCGTGATAAATACAAATTCCATCATACGAGCTTAAGATCGGAAAGTGTTAACAGCTTTTGATCTATGCAAAGTACTAAGATCAATATATTGTTCTAATCAATTCGATTGTCTGAATCAAAGAGCTCTATGAATGCATGAAAACTTCAATTCATACTTTAAACTACTTTTTGGATATTTCTATGATGGATTATATAATGAAATGTATCTTCTAAGTCACATATCAATTTCCTTGAGCCTAATTCAGAGGATTTTTATATTATTTGCGCAAAATGGTAGATCATTGTGTATGTCATAAAGTGATTCTAGATAAGTTAGATAGATAAGATAGAGGGCATAACTCTATATGAATCTAAAAATATATCATTTCTATACTTTGATTTCTTGCATCATAAATTCTTTTCGCGATTGACACATAGCGCTCCTTATTTAATGGTATAATATTTATTGCATCTTTAACTACATCTAAGGCTTTAATTAATAAATGACAATCATACTTCCACTTCAATGTGGATGATTCTTAGAAGAGCCCAACCGCTATCAATTTCTTGAAATTCTTCAGATTTTGCAATAATTTGTTTCATCATTCTATCGAGTATGTCTGGAAATTGAAAATTATCGGATGCTATGTTCATCTTCGTCTGAGAAGATTTTATATCTAAAGCTACTTCATTTTCATCTACATCATCAGTTTTAGCATATTTCATAAATACGCAAAATAATTCAATATTGAACTTTATAGCATTGTGTTTCTGTAAACTTGCTTCAAGAAGATTTACAACTTGAGGGTTGATTTTGTAGAAAAATTGTTTTGGATCCAAAATTCCTTCATCATCATTTTCCACTTAAGTTATTGAGATGATAAATCTCTCTAAAGTACCGAAAGAGTATATTTTTGCTACCTTGATTTTGTTTGTTCTATCGTCCAAATTCACAGTTTTCGAGGCATTGTTTGGAAAGTGCTACAACGACCGCAATGATCATGTTAATTTCTTCTTCCTATCTGAAGTTCAAGGTTGCTGCTTTGGTTTTGGGGCAATCAACTCTTATCAGGAAATTACGACTTTAAGTTCATCTCATACCTCGTAAAAGCTCTTATCAATTACGCAATTTCGCAACCAAAACAAAAACAGGTTCACAGCGTTAAAAATCAGACATTTAAAAACTTGAAAACCTCAAATATTTTCTATGCTTCTAGACCCAAAAATTAAATCTTAAAAGCAAAACCCTAGTCTATTGTTACATGACTCATATAAAAATTAAAATTTTAAATGTCATATATGGTTATTAGCTGTCAGTTTGGTATAAATTTAAAACATAATTAGGATTCAAGAAAAAATATGGTTTCCGTTATTAAGATTATTACGACTGAAAAAAGAAGAAACGAAGTTTAAGGCTATGGAAAGATTTTTATTTTCTTAAGTTCTTGACGTGATAAATCTCTCTAAATTACCAAAAGAAGCCATTCCAGCTACCTCGATTTTGTTTGTTCTATCGTCCCAATTCAAAGTTTTTAAGGCTATTTTTATAAAGTGCTGCAACGGCTACAAACCCGGAAGCTGACATTTGCCAAAATTACTTGACAAACTCAAAGTAAACTGAGCTCGGTGAGATCACTATAAATAATATAATGATAAATCTCTTTAAAGTATCGAAAGAGGAAATTTTAGCTACCTCGATTTTGTTTGTTTTTCTCTTAATTCACAGTTTTGAGGCTATTTTTAGAAAGTGCTACAACGACCGCAATGATCATGTTAATTTCTTCTTCGTATCTTAAGTTCAAAGTTGTTATATGGGTTTGTTAGCTGCTAGTTTGGTATAAATTTAAAGCATAATTACGAATCAATGGTTTCCCTTATTAAGATTATGACGGCTGAACCATAAAGAAACGAAGTTTAAGGCTATGAAAAGATATTTATTTTCTTTGCAAGTTCTTCACATGATAAACCTCTCCAAAGTACCGAAAGAAGCCATTCCAGCTACCTTGACTAGACGTTTATTACTTATCAACGGATTTATGCAAAGCGATGCATGTTATTTTTAAACATCAGATTTTTTCCATTAATTACAGAAATTCTTTTGGCTACTCCTCAATGGTGATACTTGCTAGTTTCATAAACACGAAATTATTTAATAATATGACCTCGAATTAATGTCTATATTTAGATCTGGAAAAGAAATTGCATGACAATCTTTTAATGTTCGAGGTTACTACAGCGAATCGTTTTTTCTTATCACCCCAAAACATTCTGGGCCATTCAACTCTTATCGGCAAATTTTTTACGCTAACGAATCGAATCCAAATGTTTACTACTACTTATCAGCGGATTTTTTTATGTTAAAAGAAATTTAACCAGATATTTATTAATTTTTTATCAATGAATTTAGACAAAATTGTTGATGCTATTTTTAAGTCCAGGTTCAGATCCAGGTCCAGGTGCAAACCAAAGAAGAAGAAGAAGACCAATTGTAGCCTCCAAGACCGAATACCCAAGTCCAGGTCCAGATGCAAGTCCAAGTCCAGATCTAAGTCCAGGAGCAAATCAAAGAAGAAGAAAATCAACTGTAGCCTCCAAGACCGAAAACCCGAAATCCAAGATAGCCGACATGTGCCTTATCTTACTAGACAATCACCGACCTTGACCTTTGACCTTCGAAACCCCATTCCCTTATCTCCAGCCATTTCCTTATCTCTCTTCTCCTCCAAAAATTGTTATGGGGTTTCTGCCTCACGTGAAATGTGCAAAAATGTGACGTCAGACCTTGATTTCCCTCACAATTTCACCAATTTTAATGTTCACATTTCACATTTGAGGCAGAAACCCCATATCCTTCCTACTACACAGAATCACTTAGCGACCACAAGCACAGAATCTTTGAGGTCGTAACAGAAAAATCGGGCAGGAAACCAAAAAGTAGGAGTCGTGAAGGGTGACAACGTAAGAAGTTAGACCACCAAAAGCTAGAAGTTGAGATAGCGCGTGCTCCCTACTAGAAAGAGGGGAAAAACCAGGAAAACTCCGGTCTACTGCTGGAATAACGATGTTGCAGAGTTACGAAAAAAGTGCATGAGAGACAGAGGGTCCTATACCAGAAGTCCCAGAAACTTAGCAGTGGAAAGGCAGAGGAAATGGGAAGAATATAACACCAGCAGGAAAAGGTTAAGAGATGCCTATACAAAAGCCAAGAAGGCGTGCTCTGTGTAGCGAAATTGATTTGATTTGCCATGAGCGGCCTGTTGGGTTTTCCGTCCAAGCCCAATATGGCAAAATGCCTCTTCCCAAATACGAGCCGATCACATTCCAAAGGAGGAGAGAGACAGAACTTGAGCTGTTCACAGAAAACGAGCTAAAGGAAGCATGGGGCAAGCTAAAACTCAAAAAATCGCCGGGAATGTCCTAACAGAAATACTTAACAAAGTAGCGGCGCTAAAACCAAACTACGTGCTAAAAGTCTACAATAGACTTGCCAACGAGGGATTGTTCGCGACAGAGTGTACAAGCCAATCTGCTTGCTTGACATTGAGGGTAAATTGTACGAACAACTTATCCTAATAAGACTCAAAGATGAGCTCAGTCATGTCAGGGGACCTATCGAGAAGGCAGTACGGCTTCAGAGAAGGACAACGCCATCAAGGGAGCCCTCAGGATAGCAGGAGAGGCGCATGCCTACGCAGCATAAAACCGTCGGCTATGCGCAATGGTCACCCGCCTCGTGGCAGATAATACTCGAAGAGTTCAGAAGCCTGATAGCCGTCATTGCATCTTACCTCTCTGAAAGAAAAATAGTGCTAGAAGCAGAGGGGCAAACGGCAGAGATGAGTATCAATAGCAGTGTCCCACAAGGATCAGTGTTGGGCCCAACGCTCTGGAACGTTCTATATGACGACCTACTGCAGATAGAGCAACCCGAAGGAGTAACCCTGATAGGGTTTGCAGATGACGTAGCAATGGTCGCCAGTGCAACAGACGAAGAGATGCTCATGACCAGGGTCAACATCGCGTTGTAGAGGGGGGCGAACTGGTTGAGCAGGTGGCAACTCTAGATTTCGCCGGAAAAATCAGAAGCAGTGCTGCTCAATGTTAAAAGGAAAATAGCGCCGATACACTTTACTATACAAGGTAAAGATGTTAAGACGAGTCCAGCAATCAGGTACCTAAGTGTCTGGATAGACCAAAGGATGGCCTTCTCAAGACACATTGACAAGGTCCTGCTTAAAGCAAGAAGCTTTAGGCTGATATCTGACATAAAGAAATGGATTAACAGACCGTACGGAGAGGTGGACTATTTCCTAATCCAGGCACTCTCTGGTCACGGCTGTTTCCGATACTTCTTGTATAGAAGAAATAGGGCAGCTTTGGATAAGTGTCCGTACTTCGGAGAAAAGGAAGAAGAGGAAAAATGGACGATAATGTACAGAACAGTGAGGTACATTATTGAAAATAAAGAGAAAGACCTAAGATTAGAAATAAGTAGAAATAGCCATTGATGTACAGGCAGGAAATTAGGTACCCTATAAATATAGGTAGGTTAGGTAGGCAGCCAGCACACTGAAGTAATGCGAGAGCGGATACCGGCGTGGTGCGCGTAGACGCGAAGTGGAGGTGGTTTTTAGTGGGTAGAAATCCCACACTACCTGGGACCCCGGGTCTCTTTTAGAAAATTTTCCTCCTCCACAAAAAAAAAAAAAATTTATATATATATATATATATACATATATATACCAGGTGTATAAGTATGAAACCGGAATTTGCCTATAGGTGGCGCTAGATGTCGATGCAGTTACCGACACATCACATCAGCTGTGTCTTGTTATTGTTTTGATATCCGACAAAGATTTCCAACTCACAATAACACGAGTTTCATTCAGTAGCATTTGTTTTTTAGAGATAAACATGTCGTTTGTGCCAACAAATTACGATTTGCGGACAGCACTACTTTTCTGTTTTCATCTGAAGAAAACCGCAGCCGAATCGCATCGAATGCTTGTGGAGGCGTTCGGTGAGCATGCTCTTGGTAAAACACAGTGTTTCGAGTGGTTCAAACGGTTCAAAAGTGGCGATTTTGACGTGAGGAACGAAGAACGTGGAAGAACACCGAAAAAGTTTGAAGACATTGACCTGCCAGCCTTGTTGGACGAAGACGACGCTCAAACACAACAACAACTGGCGGATCAGTTAAAGGTGACCCGAGAAGCCATCTCTCTTCGGTTGAGTTACTTTGTATCATATCATTACAATAAACGTGTATTTTCTGTACAAAAATTCCGGTTTCATACTTACACACCTGGTATATATATATATATTGTTACGGCGAAAAAAAAACCTAATCTATTTAATAAAAGCTTAGTCTAAGAAAAGAATTTGATATAGAAAACTTAACCTAAAGGTAAAACAAACAAAATTTGTAGAACAAACATACTTAACTCACTCAGAATTGTATCCTCTTCCTAATTTCCTTTTTTTATTAAAATAATTCATTGCTTAATTTATGTCACTAAAATGAAAATTTGTTAAACAGTGTAAACAATGTATAAAAAGAAGAAAATTGTAATAGATTACTTCCAAAAAGCCGAACGAACTCAATTTCCAAAAACGACTAGAAATCAAGCTTGTGGAGCTTCCGGATACAAAAGTTTTTCCAGATCGAGCAAAGTCATTCCCGCTCTAGTTCTTGCTTTTAGACCGAGTTCGTTCCGCAGTTACCCTAAAAAATACGAGAAGTGTCTTAAAATCAATAGGAAAAATAGTAAATGTGTATTTAGACAACAATAAACCTGTGAAATAGAACGAGTATTTTTATGAAAAATTTTCCTCAATCAAAAAGGAAAGTAATAAGCAATCGAAACTAACCTCAGGAACACGTGTCATCTGCTGTAAAATGTTCTATTTTTTCTTTATAAAAATCCTTTGTGCGTCACTCTATTTCATCGAAAGCATCCTGGTATGCAGAAGATCTTTGAATTCCCCTAAAAATATAGAAAGTAAGCGGCAGAGAGAGTACTGACTAAAGTAAGGTTAAGTTACATAAATAACAGAAGCTCTAATCCGGAGAGCTGGAAGGAAGAGAAGAAGATCTAATAAAATTTAACTAATCCTATTTGGAAATATCTGCTCAACACTAAAACATAGGTAGTCCCCTTACGAACCAGTACTCCTATTTTTGCAGTGCCAGCCTATTCATTTGCAGAACAGATATTGTAGATAAATGCGTCAAACTTCCCTGTGCTTAAAACAAAAGATGAGAAATTGAAAGTTGCCTACCTGTAAGTGCCTTTCCACTTGACAGCTCTCGTCCAAGCATTCAAGTTCGTGAAATTGAGCCTGATAACCAAGAAAGCCCGGGGTATCTGCCAAGAATTTTAAATTAGATCCTCCCAGGCTTCCCCAATTACACGACTCGTCACACTGGCCGATAAACTAGGATAGAAAAGATCACTTAAATAAACTACTGGCGCAACTTACCTGCTCAATACTCAAGGTGCTATTCCCTCCACGCAGATTCTGCGGTCTCCTTCCTTCGTGATTTGCACCTGCGTGCCCATTCACTTGCCCTGTTGAATAAATTCCGCTTTTGGGCACCACGGACGCTAAAACGACGTGCACTCATCGTAGCTCATCTGTGCAGGTAAACAAACAACTCGCACTAAAAAGAAAAATCCACGACGACCGCGATACACAATAAAAGACGCGAAGAACTAAAACACACGACTTTGTTTACTCGCAACAGGAAAACTTGTTTCATTTCGTTTCTTCCCGGTCCATCTGTGCAGGTAAACAAACAACTCGCACTAAAAAGAAAAATCCACGACGACCGCGATACACAATAAAAGACGCGAAGAAAACTAAAACACACGACTTTGTTTACTCGCAACAGGAAAACTTGTTTGGTTTCGTTTCCATCCGGTCCATTTTAAGACGACACATACACCACTTCGGTTCCTTTGGCATATCCGGGCAAAACCATCCGGGTAAACAATATTTGTCAGCATCTTTTGATTGTATATCGTTTCAAGCGCTCCAGATTCCGTTGAGGTACGCGCACACACCGAATCAGCCGAATTTATACTTGAAAAGAAATTATCTTCCATTACCAGTGGTGTGTAAAGTACTTTGTGTGCGGGTGAGACAATTTCCTCTGAAGAAAGTTAAGTGTTGCCACTTCTATTTTGCACGCATTGGAGCACAGAGTTCTTTGAAGTGTAACAAAATTGGTGCCAGGTGTGGGGTGTTAATAGAGGTTATCGAGAGAAACCCGCACATTGCTAGAAATCGTTGTTACCTTTCGCTCGGCCACTTTGTGAAATCCACTGCATTCCTCTAATTTTCGTTTTCACGACCAAGGTCAAATGTCGAGACCAACTCATGTCGTTTGCAATTCGATGGCTCAATCGTCGAGGGATGACACGCAGAACAGGTTTCCCGAATCACACTTCCGACCAGAATAGTTTTTACAACCACTCTCCAACCATCGATAAGCTATCTCGACAGATCGAGACCATGTCGGGATTAATGCAAAGTCTGTCAAGCCGCCTAGAGCAGCTGGAAACACACAGGAAGGATGTCTTAATCCAGGGCCTCACGGAGCCAGAATCTTTTTCCAATTATCCAATAGGCGTTGTCCCAGATGTACGTAATCCTATCCGAACTGACCAAGGGAAAACGGCACCATACCAAAGAGTGATGCTTATGGACCTTGACGAACAGACCACCATAGATGAGCCGATATCCCAGCTGGGTCCACGCATAGCACACTCAGAATCAGGAAACAACAAACAGGTCGCTAACTCGAAACTCATTCCGTCTCATACCTTAATGGGAGCTCCAACCAATTCGACTATTGCGACCTACACGCCCATAACAGAAAATCGTAATTGCTCCGTCGAAAGCGCTCAATGTGACTATAGCAGCCCCATCAGAGAAGTAGTTATCACTACGACCTCCTCGCATAGTCAACCTCCAGGATCGACCTTCTCAGCTCCTGTAGCAAGTTCGACATGTTGCACAAACGCTCACTCGGCCATGCTTTGCAATCAGGGTCGGCATCCTTTACAACCAGCCACAGTTGAACGACCTATTCAACAAATGGGCATAATGCCACAGTCCTTGCGTGGTAGCGACAGCATCATTCCGAATATCTGGTCTCCCAATATGTTTACGCCACCGTAAAATCCTAACGCAACAATTACATCGATGCCATATAAGCCAACCGTATGTTATGGTATACCTGAAAGCCCACCACTTAATGCGTTTGCTACATATTTTGTTCCGCCCACACGCATTCGACTATTTCCGAGAGATTACGATGGAAAAGAGCCATGGGTCGTATACAAGCGCCATTTCGAAGCTGTCGCCCGCGCTAATGCATGATCGGACGAGCTAAAAGCCCTGTATTTAGCTCCATATATGAGGTTAATCGCTCTTAATTTTTCCGATACCTTAGAAGACCGAAGGCGAAATAATTACGAGTTTTTAAGTCAGAAAGGTTTAGCGACGAATACAGGCAGTCCATGGCGCATTGCCAATTGAGAGCACGATCTCAAAAAGCTGGCGAAAGTTTATCCGAATTCGACACGGATTTGCAGCGATTGGTATACTTGGCTTTCGGAGACTGCCCAGAGAGAGCCCGCAACCGGATAGCCTTAGGCCAGTTCTTAGATGGCATAGCAGATGCGGACATACAACAGCGCGTCAGAGATGTCGAACCAGTTACCCTCGAATCTGCTTTAGCCCAAGCGATTCGTGTAGAAGCTAGTCGAGATGCATCACGACTTAGCCGACGTCATGTAAAGGTCGCGGAAGCTACGGTGTGTCCGGCACCCCCCAGAAACACCAAAAAAAAAAAACACCCAAGCGTTCGGGAAAAGGACGTCGCCTGATTTGAAGGGGCACAAATCAGGCGAGAAAATTCGCTCCAAAGCTAACGAGCCTCAAACTGCATATATGAGCAGAAATAACCGTCCACCTACATTACACACTGAGGAACCCGTCGAAAGGAACATGTTAGGCACCGTGAAGTGGTACAACAATTTTAAGCGGTACGGATTTATTAAACGCATGGACAACGGCAGGGAAGTTTTTGTTCACGGTAGCTGCCTCAAAAAGAACTCGCCTGCACTACGGGAAGGTGTTAAAGTGTCCTTTGATGTAACGGATACGACTAAATCGCCTATAGCCTCGAATGTTCAAAGTGCGACCACTACAAACAACTCGAATGCCGATCATCCCGACTTTAACTTGGCCGGAGACACATCAGATAGCGGGGGAGTATCACCTACTTTTAAGCCCGAATCCATCCATCCCACTACACTACAAGACTACTTTGATGTGCTGCCTTCCACAAGCGATAGTTTAAACTAACTTCCACTGATTTCGTGGGGCTGAAATCAGTGGAACACAATGCCCTACAGACAATCGACGTCCTTATTAGCGTCGCCACCAACAGCAACCATCCATGGCTTAATGGAAAAATCGGGGGGTCCCTTGTCGCCTTCTTATTGACACAGGAGCAACTCATACTATCTGTCATCCACGTGTTGTCGCTAAAAGCAACCACGATATTGAGTTGCTGCCCTCTAAAGCCGTTATCAGGAGTGTGAGCGGAGACACCGTTCCAGCCCGAAAAGTCGCGAAAATCACTATAGCCATATCAGATTTCGTTACCGTTCATGCAGCATATATTGCAGAAATTTTTGATGACTGTATCCTAGACATGGACTTCCTACTGCGGCATGGATGCAACTTGGACTTATATACTGGTGAAATTACTTTGTCTGGGAAAGTGCTAACTCTTAATCAAGCAGCGTATCCTATTTACACAGCGCAAACTACCTCCGAATTCTCTGATTTTGAGATTATTCATCTCCCAGCGGCTACTACCCTTTGCAATGCCCACTATAATCCGGAAGTAGTAGGCTGCCGCGGAATAACGGTGGAGAACTCCTCAGAAGATTGGATGAAACAAATCTACCAACACATAACCAACCTGTCGAGCAGAGAAAATAGTCAATTGAGAAAAGTGCTCCAAAAACATTCCAATGTGTTTTCGAAGTCACAGGGCGAGTTGGGCCACACAACGCTAATACGGCACCGCATTGATACGCAAGGTGCAGCTCCGATAAAGCAGCCACCCCGACGGATTCCAGTGGCTAGGAGAACTGAAGCTGAACAGATCTTGCAGTCGATGATCGACAAAAGAATCGTGTGCCCATCAAAGAGCCCTTGGAGCTCCCCGGTTGTCTTAGTCCGAAAGAAAGACGGCTCCTTAAGATTCTGCGTGGACTATAGACGACTAAACGAGGTCACAAAAAAAGACTCATATCCTTTACCTAGAATAGACCTTACGCTTGATGCCCTTGGAGACTCGACATGGTTTGCCACCCTCGACCTGCAATCCGGCAGGTACCAGTGCACCGGACGGACCAAGAAAAAACGGCTTTCACAATTGGATGTGGGTTGTGGGAGTTTACGGTAATGCCTTTCGGGTTGACAAATGTCCCAGCGACCTTCCAACGTTTGATGGAACTTGTGTTGGAAGGGCTCTCCTAAAAACTAAATATTTCATCTGCAGGGCTGAAACTCTCTCCAGCGAAATGCCATTTGTGTCAGAGAAAAGTTAAGTTCTTGGGTCATGTAATTTCAGCCGATGGACTTTCAGCCGACCCTGAGAAGACCAAAGCCGTGCAGGACTGGCCTACATCATCAAGCAAGAGAGATGTGCAGTCGTTCATTGGTTTGTGCGCATACTATCGCAGGTTTATTAACGACTTCTCTCAAATCGCTAAGCCTCTTACCAGACTCACAGAGAAAGTGACAAGATTTCAATGGTCGACGGAGTGTGAGGCAGCTTTCTGTGCCTTAAAGGAAAAGCTGACTACTTCCCCAGTTTTGGCTCAACCTAACGAAACCGGACTATTTATAGTAGACACGGACGCAAGTCAGTTCGCTTGGGGCGCGGTACTGTCTCAAATACAGGACGGAACAGAACGCGTCATTCAGTACTATAGCAAGACACTCAGCAGGCCGAAACAGAATTACTGCGTCACGAGAAAGGAACTTCTGGCTGTGATAAAAGCTGTCTCGCACTTCCAACCCTACCTGCTAGGCCGCCACTTTGTAATACGCACTGACCATGCCTCACTACGTTGGCTAACTAACTTCAAGGAGCCCGAAGGCCAGATAGCTCGTTGACTCGAACGGTTACAGGAATATGACTACGAGATACAACACCGTCCAGGAAGTAAACATGGGGACGCAGACGCTCTATCGCGAAGACCATGCCTGACCACAGAGTGCCGATATTGCGCCCGACTGGAGGAAAGAGATATCATTCATCTTCGTATCACCACCGTTCTTCAAGATTTACCAACCCTCCAGGAGGATGACCCCCAACTCCACATAGTGAGGAAATGGCTTCATGAAGGAACCGCTCCAAAAAGAGAAGAGATGACGCAAGCTGATCCTATTTTAAAGGCCTACCGAGCGATGTTTTCACACCTTAAGTTACACCATAACGTTGCCTGCCGAGTTTATACACCCTCATCACAGACACTCTACCAAGTTCTGCTGCCACTAAAATTGAGAGACGATGTCCTTAGACAAGCTCATGATAGCCCTGTTGGCGGACACCTAGGCATTAAGCGAACAACAGCTCGAGTTAAAGCGCGCTATTACTGTATAGGCTGCGCTGAGGATGTTCAGAAGTGGTGCGAGCGATGCGACATCTGCAACCAGAGAAGAGGCCCTAAGCGCAAGCAAAAAGCCCGCCTCCAACTATACAACGTCGGTGCCCCGTTTGAAAGAATTGCAGTGGACATTCTTGGCCCACTTCCCACTACGACTAAAAACAATCGATATATACTTGTTGCTATCGATTATTTTACTAAATGGCCTGAAGCCATCCCGATTCCGGACCAAACCGCTGAGACCGTAGCCGAAGTCCTGATTCAGAACATGTTCTCTCGATTCGACGTTGCACTCCAACTACACTCCGCCCAAGGGAGGAACTTTGAGTCTACCGTCTTTAAAGAAGTAGTCAGTAGATTGGGCATAGAGAAAACCAGGACATCGCCATTGCATCCACAGTCAGATGGCATGGTGGAGAGATTTAATAGGACTTTGTTGAATGGCCTCTCCAAATTTGTCAGTGAGCACCAGCGAGATTGGGATGAAAAAGTTCAACTATTTATGCTTGCCTATCGTTCCGCTGTTCATGAAAGCACGAAAGAGACACCATCGATGCTTACACTTGGGAGAGAGCTAAGACTACCCATGGATTTGTACTTAGGCGAGATACCTATAGAGTCGATGACGAGCACCACTTACGTCGAAAACCTTATAAAAAGACTTCGCGAGGTTTATAAGCAAGTGCGGGAAAATCTTAAAAGCAGTAGCAGACGAATGAAAGAGCGATATGATCTATCGGCAAACGCAAACCCATTTAAGGAAGGAGACCAGGTTTGGTTGTACGCTCCAAAAAGGAGCAAAGGAAGATGCCCAAAATTGCAACGGCACTGGGAAGGACCCTACACAATTATTAAATTAATCGGCGATGTCAATTACCGAATTACAAGAAATAAAGGCAAGAAAAATTTGGTAGTACACCGGAATAGGCTGGCACCATATCTGCCTCCAAACGAAATGTGAAAGCAAATTCTCTCTCTGATCCCGAAAGAAAAGACAGCAAAGGTACCTAAAGGGCGAGTGAGAGGCGCCCTTCAAACGAACCTCTCTTCAAAGCCACGTAAGCCCGAATCATCTAATAACGAGGAGGAAATGCCTCTCGGACTTTGTGGCTATCAACATTTTGCGCTTCAAGAGTCCAGGATACCGAAACATTGGGAACTGATAAGTAGAGTCTGCGAAACACAGAAAAATCTGATTTTGTTTTCCTTTTTTTTTTGTTTTGTGTAAGACTAATATTTTCTTTTTCATTAGAATTCTGAAGTCAACTCTGCAGTACTAGTAGCCGGCTGAAAATAAAAACATCTAATGCGTTTACAACCCGGAATGCGCACCAAGACGCTGAGGACAGCTTTTGTTTTCCGGGGGGAGTGGTGTTATGGCGAAAAAAAAACCTAATCTATTTAATAAAAGCTTAGTCTAAGAAAAGAATTTGATATAGAAAACTTAACCTAAAGGTAAAACAAACAAAATTTGTAGAACAAACAAACTTAACTCACTCAGAATTGTATCCTCTTCCTAATTTCCTTTTTTTATTAAAATAATTCATTGCTGGATTTATGTCACTTAAATGAAAATTTGTTAAACAGTGTAAACAATGTATAAAAAGTAGAAAATTGTAATAGATTACTTCCTAAAAGCCGAACGAACTCAATTTCCAAAAACGACTAGAAATCAAGCTTGTGGAGCTTCCGGATACAAAAGTTTTTCCAGATCGAGCAAAGTCATTCCCGCTCTAGTTCTTGCTTTTAGACCGAGTTCGTTCCGCAGTTACCCTAAAAAATACGAGAAGTGTCTTAAAATCAATAGGAAAAATAGTAAATGTGAATTTAGACAACAATAAACCTGTGAAATAGAACGAGTATTTTTATGAAAAATTTTCCTCAATCAAAAAGGAAAGTAATAAGCAATCGAAACTAACCTCAGGAAGACGTGTCATCTGCTGTAAGCTGTTCTATTTTTTCTTTATAAAAATCCTTTGTGCGTCACTCTATTTCATCGAAAGCATCCTGGTATGCAGAAGATCTTTGAATTCCCCTAAAAATATAGAAAGTTAGCGGCAGAGAGAGTACTGACTAAAGTAAGGTTAAGTTACATAAATAACAGAAGCTCTAATCCGGAGAGCTGGAAGGAAGAGAAGAAGATCTAATAAAATTTAACTAATCCTATTTGGAAATATCTGCTCAACACTAAAACATAGGTAGTCCCCTTACGAACCAGTACTCCTATTTTTGCAGTGCCAGCCTATTCATTTACAGAACAGATTTTGTAGATAAATGCGTCAAACTTCCCTGTGCTTAAAACAAAAGGTGAGAAATTGAAAGTTGCCTACCTGTAAGTGCCTTTCCACTTGACAGCTCTCGTCCAAGCATTCAAGTTCGTGAAATTGAGCCTGATAACCAAGAAAGCCCGGGGTATCTGCCAATATTTTTAAATTAGATCCTGCCAGGCTTCCCCAATTACACGACTCGTCACACTGGCCGATAAACTAGGATAGAAAAGATCACTTAAATAAACTACTGGCGCAACTTACCTGCTCAATACTCAAGGTGCTATTCCCTCCACGCAGATTCTGCGGTCTCCTTCCTTCGTGATTTGCACCTGCGTGCCCATTCACTTGCCCTGTTGAATAAATTCCGCTTTTGGGCACCACGGACGCTAAAACGACGTGCACTATTAACAGCTCATCTGTGCAGGTAAACAAACAACTCGCACTAAAAAGAAAAATCCACGACGACCGCGATACACAATAAAAGACGCGAAGAAAACTAAAACACACGACTTTGTTTACTCGCAACAGGAAAACTTGTTTCATTTCGTTTCCTCCCGGTCCATCTGTGCAGGTAAACAAACAACTCGCACTAAAAAGAAAAAATCCACGACGACCGCGATACACAATAAAAGACGCGAAGAAAACTAAAACACACGACTTTGTTTACTCGCAACAGGAAAACTTGTTTGGTTTCGTTTCCTCCCGGTCCATTTTAAGACGACACATACACCACTTCGTTTCCTTTGGCATATCCGGGTAAACAATATTTGTCAGCATCTTTTGATTGTATATCGTTTCAAGCGCTCCAGATTCCGTTGAGGTACGCGCACACACCGAAGCAGCCGAATTTATACTTGAAAAGAAATTATCTTCCATTACCAGCGGTGTGTAAAGTCCTTTGTGTGCGGGTGAGACAATTTCCTCTGAAGAAAGTTAAGTGTTGCCGCTTCTATTTTGCACGCATTGGAGCACAGAGTTCTTTGAAGTGTAACAATATATATATATATATATATATATATATATATATATATATATATATATATATATATATATATATATACACATTTTTTCCAAAATGTTTCGAAACTCGACGGAAATATTCCCTTCTCCTTCCCACCTTTAGGCCTATTCTATCTCTTTCCCACTTATTACGCGTATAGGAAACTTAAAAATTTTAAATATTTCTTTGGGGAATCATTTTTAACCGACTTCCACGAAATAAAGAGGTTCTAAATTCGACACGTATTTTTTTGCGTATGACGGTGCATAATTTTGTAACGCGTAGACCGATTTTGATGATTCTGGTTTTGTTGGGTAGAGTATGTTCCCCGATTAGTAGCATGCGAAAAAAATTTTAAGTGTGGTGGGGGTGGGGATGAAACCTAACTTCGTAACGCTAACGTAACGTAACGTAGGGTAGAGAGGGGAGTCTAACTCCGTATCGCGTGAACCGATTTGGATGATTTCTGATTTGTGGGTTTGTGGGATGCTCATAATGAAAAAAATTTGGTCAAGGTTGGGTGCGGAGGCAGGGGGTGGCTAGTCTAACTTCGCAACGCGTGGATCGATTTTGATGGGTATAGTATCTTAGCCGATTGGTACCATTTAAAAAAAATGTTTGGTGGGGTGGGGATGTTGGTAAGGGGTGAAACCTAACTTCACAATGCGTGAACCGATTTGAACTTTGTAACGTGTGAACCGATTTTAATGGTTCTTCTTTTGATATATAGAATATTATGCCCGACTGATACGATGATAAAAATTTATTAGGTTGTAACGAGCAACTGATCGTGGCGGACGTATAAAAAAAATATTTAATTAATTAAAGTAATAGAAAAAAAACATCTTCTGATTTCTGGTCTCGATACCCCGACCTCGGGAATGGTATTGCGCGCGATTTTTTTTTGCGATTTAGAGCGTTTATTGGCGAAATTTTTAACAATAACAGAACTTACATGCTATCAACAAACAACTAGCTTAAATTAACATATACACAAAACTTACTGACTATATACAATAGTACTCTAAATTTTTAAATGATATTTACAGGTGAGATCTTACAGGCTATCCTACGTTCTAGTTTACTTATTCTTAATATTATCTATTGTATTGAACTATAAGGAAAAACGGCTAATAAGAACTTATATAAACTAACCAGCCAGGGAGAATTTTAACAGTGTTACCACCTTTCTTCAATTTGCAGTTGTGTTTCTGTGTAAAAGTGCATACACTTCAATAAAATATTTTTTTTTAACTATTAATTTTGTCTTTCCGTATTCATCCACCAAAATTTATTGTTATTAATTGTCCCGAATTTGAAAATGTCTTTACTGGATATTTTGATATCAAATCTGTGAGAGACGTCAACATCCGTCGAAAGTGTGTGAGGTGGGTACTCTATTTTTTTATTACTAGAATTTCGATGTATATGATAAAGTATAGGTACGCCAAATGTGTCCTGAACCATTCCTTTGGAGTCTAAATATATAAAACTTTCTGGAGGAACAAATCCAGAATTGCTTGCTCTTGAATGGTATTCCGGACATGGACAAGTCGGACCTTTAATTAACGAATTTTCACTATCCGAGGCTCTTACAAAGTGATTTCGAATTTGTTTTATAATAAAAATATCAATTCTATTAATTTTGGCCGCATCGTATAATTTTTTGTTCGAAACATAGTGTAGATTTTCTGAATTTAAATTTCTGTATAAGCTTAGACACGCCCTTAAGCAATGTCTCTCGAAAACTCTAATTCTTTCCATGTATCCCGGACTAATATTGAACCAAATAGGACAACCGTATAATAAAAGTGGTCTCACTAAAGATTTATAAGAAATAATTTTGACTTTTTTATCTAAATGTTTCGAGAAAAATAACCGTCTAATTTTGTTGAATGAATTTTTGCTTTTTCTAATTGTGTTCGAATGTGTTCGTTGTAGTATAAATATTGGTCGAGAATAATGCCTAAATATTTTACCGATAATTTTTGTTGAATTTGTTCACCCGTTGAATTTTGCACGATTTGTAAATTTTTCCAATTTTTCTTTAAGTTTCGAGAGACTTTGCTTAAAGGCGGTCGGAATAATATTAGGTCGCATTTGTTTACATTAATTTTGAGTTTCCAATCGTTACAATAATTTTGAATTTTGTCGAAGTCATTTTGTAAGAGCCTCTGAATTTGTTCAATTTTGTTTCCCGAATTATAAATTATCAAATCGTCCGCATATGAAATTGAATTTTCCAAACCGTAAGCCAAATCACTTGTAAAAATGTTAAATAGTATAGGCGAGTGTTAAGCCTATGGTAAGACTTAGACGAAGAAGGGGTGCCGGGTCAGTAATTGACAAGACCAAAATAATGTTTAAACTCAATATTTTTATTGAACCGAAAAAATCACTTAAAACTAAATAAAAATTCAAATATAAAATGATAATCATAAAAACAATCCAATAATAATATAAAACAATCCAACAATAATATAAAACAATCCAAAATATAAATAATAAAATAATAATTCAAAAAAATAAATCCAAAATTATAAATTCAGTGATAAATGAAGATGAAAGCCGATGAATCCAATTATTTTTCTGTAGAAATAAAAAGAAGAAAAAACGAGATTAGTTATATGTATTAAAGAAGAATTATAGTAATATATTGCTGAAAACAGCACGAAACGACGGCCGAAACCAGCACCACGAAATCTATAACCACACGAAGAAAAGAGAAAAAATAAAAGGAAAAGGGAAAATTAGCTAAAAAAAGGAAAATCGAATACAAAATATATAAAATATATAAAAATGCTGAAATATAATACAATATAATTAAAAGAAAGGCTGAAATCAGCAATACCTTGTAGAGAAATCTCTGATAGCCGAAACCAGCTTAAGTTGACCAGTCGGTCTCAACTCTGAAAGCAGAATGATTTTTGCTTGCTGAGCGCACTCTATTTATATCATTCGAAAAGTATTGATTAAATAGGAAAAGTCCCGTAGCTGCTTTTCGAATGGTATTTCATATGAGTTTTAGCTGAGACAGCTGATAGCTGTCACTTATTTTGTAGGATTCAATTACCATACCTTGTTGGAGCCCGTTCCAGACTTTAAACTGTAATTTTGATTTATTTGTCCCGTCCGTTACTATACATTTTTTGTCCGATATCATGTCCGAAATTATTCTAATTAAATAACCGAAAATTTATTAATTTGTAAATTAACCCGTCAATCCAAACCGTATCAAAAGCTTTCTCGAAATCTATCAACAACGCGCCCGTGCAATAATTTTTATTAAAATTCCAATGAATGTCCGAAACTAATTTATTGATGGCGTGCACTGTCGAGTGTTGGCGTTTCAATCCAAATTGATTTTCCGGAATGATGCAGTTTTCATCACAAAATTTAACTAATTTTGTATGAATAACAGATTCGAAAACTTTACTTATATTCGGCAGGAGATTTATTGATCTCAAATTTGAGGGGTCACTGTGATCCTTTCCTTTTTTCGGGATCGGGAAAGTTAACGCAGTTTTCCAGGTCTGAGGAAAATAGGAATTGTTCAAGGCGTTATTAAACAGTGCGCAATATTGTTCAATAATTGCATCAGGCAGATTCTTAAGCACAATGTTAGGTATGCCGTCATTTCCCGAAGATTTTTTGTTGTTGAGTCGCCGAAAGATGTCAGTCAGATCAGTGAAAGTAACAAAGTAATCGTCCGTTTGTTCTATCGTTAGGTGGTTCGATGTTTTGTCATCGTTAAATGTCGTCACTGTTTCGTTTCTGTCATGACTGTCGTCTGCTTCAAGTCTGAACTGATTAGCGATGGAGATAACTTCATGGTCGAGGGATAAATTTGAATAACGTAACGAGTTAATAGTGTAAATTTGTTCGAAAGCAACGCCGAATGTGTCTAATTTATTTTCTACTACTATTAAATTTTCCGGATTAATTTGTGCCCGCTTGATAATTCTAATGTTGTCCCTCGAAATTTTGATTGTGTCAATTTTAACTTTTTCCTTAGTCCTAAAAATTTTGTTTATCATTGGAAACATATTTGACTCATTTGATCTTATATTTCTAATTTTGTTTTCCCAATATTTATTTATCGAAAGTCGAAAATTTTCCTTAATAAGTTGATTAATGTTGTTCAAAATTGATTTTAACCGAACCAGATATTGATTATTATAATTTTGAAACCGCCGATAAATAGTTTTAATTTGACTTAGAATTTTGCTCTTCAATACCTGTAATTTTTCTATAGTTTTATTTAAATAACATTTAACCGAATTTTTACTTTTAAATTTTGGAACCGTTTTATCAACCGAGTTTAAAATTGCTTCGTTCAAATGAGTCAAATATGTTTCAATTTCCCGATTTGTTAAATTCCGATTATTTGCGACCGAAAGACAATTTCTATTTTCTCTAAAATATTTTTCGATTTCCACTTTAAATTTTGACCAATCCGTACCACGATAATTTAATTTTGGGATGTCTTCTTTTGTAATCAGCCGAAAGGGTGTGTCATCTAAGCTAGCTCCAACGCTAACAGCATAGTGGTCACTGTCGTATGGTATCGTGTGTAAACAGTTAATATTGTTTCCGTCAAAGTTTTCAATGCTTAGTCTTGCGTCCGTAATATAAATGTCAAGGTATGAATTTCCACTACGAAATGACGGCATATCTGTAGCCAACAGGTTCGCCTAGAACAATACACTATTTTCCTCCAACCACCGGTTCAACTGGTTTCCCCTAGTATTACTCACCAGGTTCCCCCATCTACCGTGGCGAGCATTTAAATCTCCTGCCAAAATATAAAAATTTTGATCTTTTTCTAATTCCAAAATTTTGAATAACTTGCCAAACTCTTCTTGAAAAACACCAGAATCATTTACTTTTGGAGCATAAGCCGAAATAACATATAATTTATTAGAACTTGAAATTTTGAATTCAACGACTGAAACTTCCAAACATTTAAAATTGTTTATTACGCTATTTTTAATAATTTTGAAATTATATGGTTTCCTCACCAACACCGCAGTGCCGCCACCCTGCTGAGAATTTGGCCTATCTCTTCTATGTACTTCGTAATTTTGAAATTCTAAAACTTGTTTTCTATTTAATTTTGTCTCCGAAAGTAAAACTATGTCTGGATTTCGAGCATCCAACAAGTTCAATAAAGTCGCCCTCCTCTGATTAGTTATTAAAGAATTTACATTAATAGATATTATACACAAAGAATTTAGAATCGAATGACTACCACTGTCCGATCTACTCATTCATACCATCTCAGCCAATTAGATCGAAGAGAACATCAATCCTGGATTTTTCTTCCTCCATCATAATTTTGAAAGAACTCAATTGATTTTGAATATTTGCCAACATTAATTTGATTTCACTCATAAAATTTTGATTATTACCGGTATCATTAGATAAATTTCGAACATGGCCCGAAATATTTGCCGCAGCTGTAGCATACGAAATATTTTTATTCACAACATTTGAGTACATTTTTACTTTGTTGACATTATTAATTTTGACTTGTTCTTTTTTCTTCGAAAGTTTTTCCTTCAACTCTATATATTTTGGACATCCTCTGTAAGATGCAGGATGTCCATAGTTTTTGCACAATGTGCAGAACAGTTGGTTTTTGCTTACATCAGTGCCAACCTGAATTAAGCATTTACCTGGTTCATGTTCCTGGGCACACTTGACGCACCTATACTTCATTTGGCAATTACTTGCCGTATGGCCGAACCTTTGGCAACGTCTGCATTGCAGAACATCTTTTCTTTCAAGCTTATCCCACCTCACCACTTGATAATTAACATATTTGATGTCTCTCACCTTATTAATTTTGCTTTCGCTTGCCAACTGTACAATAAATATAGGTAGATTAAATTTCTTTTCCCTACTTAAACGTGTTTCGAAACGCTTTACTTTAACAAATTTCAAGTCTTCGATTCCTAAACCTTGAAATTCACTCAAAATTTGCTCTGGGTCACTTTCCGGGTCTAAATCTGAAGAAGTGTATGCACTTTTTCACTTCTTGGACAGTAGGTATAATGCTCTGTGGCAACGCTTTTAAAAGTCTCCCTGGCTTTTATAAAATCTTCCTTATTTTCTAACAAAACAGCACTATATCTCTTAATTCTAAAATTAGTTATCCTTAAAACTACTTTCAAAATCCTAATGCTATCCCTAACTTCTTGTTTAAAAACTACAATAGGTGGAATTTTCTCCTTCTTAACTATACTATTACTATTAACATTTTTATTATTACTTTGACTACCTTCCTTACTTACTCTTAAATTTTCTTCTCGTCTTTGCCTTAGATTTCCGTCTCCACGATTTTTCCTTTGAATTTCTTCTAATATGCCTTCGATTTCTTCATTTGCCAAAATATTGTATCGGTTCCCTTCACCACTAAATTTAGATATATCCGTTGCCTGGTCTTGTATTTCCATTTTTTCATTTTCACATTTCTTCATTTTCTTACTATAATTTTCTTTTGAAGTTTCCGAATCTTTGCTTTTTCCTCTGGATTTCCTTTCAACTAAATTTGGTTTCGCTTCAAATTTTTATTTCCGGATAAGGTTCATCGCCTGGTCTGCCAAAATGTCTTCTATCTTATTGGGGCCTTCCATTCCTTCCGAAACGGACTTCGCCCCTTGGGGCTCCTTGTAAGCGCCCACCCAAATATTTGTAGAAAAATGCGCGAAACAATAAACGAATTTTAAATAAACACAATCACAACAAATTGAATTAAAATATAACAAAACGCGCTGCCGCTCCGATATACTTGCTCCCAAGCGAACGTGTCTTTATTCACAAATAAAGTTAGCGAAGTAGAAATGTTACAATATTAAACATGACAAGCACTTAGATTTAGGCATAATTACATATAATAATTTATGTAATTAACCCAGAAAATTACAGCCAGCCTTTCAAAAATGAAATTGCTAAATTGTAGTAAGCATGCATCTTATTAGCACAAGTTAAGTAAGTTAAAACAAAAAAAATTTATTGTTTAGGTAATAAAGACGCACAAATCGTTAATTATCGCATTATGGTCCTGTTCCGATTTAGTCCCAATTAACTACTACTTGCGCGAAACCTAAACCATTGTCTTAAATCTCAAGACAACGCTTCTCGATAACTAATAATTTTTTTTTATGTATATATGGCTCTTTATTTGGCACAATCGTTATAAAGCGTAAAAATCCTACAAAAACTAGCTACCCTAAAAATCACATAAACATTAAAAAGACACAGTAATAAGGATCAAAAAGATCATAACAAAAAATGACTCAATAGACTACGTTACTGTAAATAGGTTAAATAAAAAGGACTCTAAAACTTGAAGACAAAAACCTGTAAAAAAGAAAATACAAAGAAATTTTGAAATGCCTCCAAGCGAGTGCCAGCTCTAAGAAAAGTTCCTTAAAAATTTTTAAAAAATTCCGAAACTAAACCTAGAGGTAAGCCTAAAACAAACGAGCACAATGAACCGAAACCGAAAACTTAAACTGGAACATGATTGTCTGAGTGTTCCCAGAGGGTAGATGCAGCACCGGGCGAATGCCCTCTCCGTAGAGCCGTTCGCCACTTTTCTAGTCCTCCGGGAGCACTCATCCAAACACGTTTTAAACGAACGCACAAAAATTTCGAACCGATTAGAGTCCCGCGGGACCAGTCTGCAGAGTCATTGACGTCTGCAAACTGCTCCCATCATCCTCCCAGTTCTACGATTCCAACGTGAGACAGTATAGATGAGTTGTAGATTTAGCAAGTGTTTAGATAAAGGTTATCAAGCAATTCACCTGGTTACATGTCCTTGGCCCCAGTAAAAACTACGTTCTTGTAATAGTGAATGTCGGGCAGATATGCTGGCACATATCGCGAACAAGATTATTAATGTCGCACAAGGTCGGGCATGTGAAGTATCGGTGGAACAGGGTTCCTTCACCACCACAAACCGTGCAGGCTCTTTGAATTCGTCGATCGATATGCGACAGCTGGTTTGGATGCACGAGGCTGTGATGGAGCAGTTTGAATGCCACATCAGAGTCTCTGTAATTGGACGGATAACTATAGATGACTCTGCTAGTTATAGTCCCCATTACTCCCAAGTATACCCCAAGATGTGCGCGCCATCTATTAATCCCTAAGGTATCCGTAGGATTTACTCCTACGAAGAGCTCGCGCAGCCTACGTGAAGTGAGTGTACTGAATGTCGTATGCGGCGGTCGATTAATTACGAAAGCGTTTATCACCTCAGTGCTAGGTTCCCAAGTAGAGAGACGACTAAAACGCTCTCGCTCGTGCTGTATCCACCAATTCGTTTAATTGTGTTGTGTGGGGGTGTATAAGTGTGTTTCCAGAAGCATCAATGATGTCTCCAAGAACTGTGAGTTGTCCTGTATCGGCCGTTACACCTCGAGCATTACTGAACATCGAATCTACTAACTCAGAGTTCAACCTGATCGGAATTGCTGAGAAATCCCCGTACCCAAGTTCATTGAAATGTTGGTCTTATTCTGCCCCAGGTTGTAACCGTGGAGATCATATCCTGGGACCAGTCATGCGGATATGGTGGGCGAACCGAGAGCAGATAGTAGTGCTCCCCTGCGCCGCTACCCCCCATAGAACTTACCCACAGCTGCGAAATTAAGTTATATCTTTGACAGAACACTCGTTGGAATGCCCGTACCTGAAGACAACGAAATTTCACGACCATGTCTGTAAGACCCAAACCACCCTCTGCTACTGGTCTTCAGAGCGTGATTTCAGCGACCCATCGTCTTCCCCCCCAGTAGGCGTCAACAACCTTCGCCTGTAAAAGTTTCACGAAGGCTTCTTCGAAGCACTCTGATTTTAACAGGTGCACGATGGACGAGGTAATCAAATAATTGACAACGACTGCACGTCCTTTAGCGAAAGTGGGTGCAGTCTAGTCCGCCACGAATTCACATCTCCAGAGAGTTTCTTTAGAGCCTTGCGGCTATTAGATGTTTTACTATCGAGCCCCACATATACACCTATATATTTCAGGCAAGTATTCGTCCATTGTATGCCGAGGGGAGAATCTGAACGATTCCACCACCTCCCACACCACAGGCCTTGGCTTTTGCTTAGGTTAACCCTAGCGCCCGCTAATCGCTCATATTGTTCGAAAACCCTACGAGCGACTGGAAAAGCATCATCTTTCGTTACAAATATAGACAGGTCGTCCTCATACGCCAGAATAAGTGGCCTTATAGTAGTGTATGGTATATTGAATATTGTCTGAACGATTGACGAAGATTTACTTACAGTGGCTCCAGTGAAAAGTCATAAAGTATTCCTGACAACGGGCATCCCTGCCTGATACCCCGACGAAACGGAATAGGAGACAATATATGCCCATTATGCTTTATGAGAATCACTGAACCTCTATACAGACCACTGATGATCTCAATCCATCTGGACGGAAGCCCAAATTTATCGAGCACGCTCAGTAGATACTCATGCGAGACGCTATCAAACGCTTTTTCTTGATCCAAAGAGATCATGGCCATTTGCGAACCAGTTTTTTAATGGTAGGCGAAAAGATGCTTTGCTGCAGCGATGTTGTCGTAGATACTACGACCTGGAATGCAGTAGGACTGTGACGGGTGTATTACTGAGGCAAGCACTGAGCGAAGTTGAGTTCCCAGTGTTTAGCAAACTATTTTGTAGTCGACATTACACAGAGTAACTGGCCTCCAGTTTCCCATCCTCTGAATATCCCCCTTCTTAGGTACTAGACGCATAACGTATCTCCGCCAACTTGAGGGAAATTCGGTATGTCCAACCACTGCAGAATTAGAGACATCCAAAAGGTCCGGAATCAAAATATTCCTAAAACGAACAAAGAATTCTAGAGTAAGACCATCATAACCAGGAGAAGTATGATGTCGAAGATCCTTCGTTGCGGTAAGCATATCATCGAGAGTAAGCGTTCTGTCCAGGATTCTCTAATTTCATCAGAGAAAGTAGGAACATTATGAAAGAATTCATCATTGGACGAGAATGTTGTCGGAGACTCTAGAAGGAAATCGATTGAAGAATCTAGTGTGCAGTTGAAGTCACCACCAAGGATAACCTCACCACCGAAGTTCGTAATACGACAGGATTGAGTCCAACACCTGTCTTGCAGTATCCTGGTCATGCGGCAGGTACACGTTTACTACCCTTAGCGTTTTGTCTCCTAAGACGAAATCCAAGGAAGACGCGAAACCTGGGAAGATGTTTGTGTATACATTAGACGGTAGTGTAAAGCTGTGGGACACAGCAATTGCTACACCGGAACCTTTACGGGGTGTTTCTGTGGCAAAGACTGTGTTACCCTTGTGTAGATTTGAATTTTGTTCTAGACGTGTAAATGTGGCTTGTGTAATATTTGTCTCCTGTATATGTGCAATGTCCGTGTTCCATTGTTTTATATCTTCGAAAATACTGTGTAATCTAGTGGGTGCACTCAAGTCCCCTGCATTGATCGATGTTATCCTAAACATTCAAGAAACCGCAAGGACTCAGACAAAGACTGTACGACTCTAATGATGAAGAGTCCTGTCCAGTTCGAGATCTTCAAGGATTCCCGAGACCTTATTGAAGAGGCGCCCACACCTCGACACCTCGACATACTTTGCCTCTGCCATAAGCAGTTTCAGTTGGGGCAGGATCCTGGCTGGATCTCCAAGCTCACGCCTGAGAATGGTCAGGATCCTGTCCGAACTCTTCTTATAGTACAGGCTATCGAGGAGCGAGCTCAGCTTCTCCCTCGGGACCTCCACCAAAGCAGGATCCACTTCAAAGCGGCTACTAATCGAAATGGAACTTCCACACGATTCATAGCCGCTTTGAGTTGGACCGGCCGTCTCGAGAGCGGAGACAACCTCTACGTCCGAGAGAACTTCAGTGACAGCCATTGGAGTCACTGATGGTACACTCGGAGCGCAAGGTGTGGCCTCTTCCCCCGAGACCTTCCCAGTGCTCACTGCCTTCTTCGGTGGTGGCATCACCTCCTGGTCAGGCTTGCCTTTAGCTTTTCTCTTCGTCCTTTTTTTCTTCTTCCACTTGTAGCCTCCTCGTCCGAAGTCTCTGCCTTTTCCCGTGTTGGGGTAGCACCGTTTATAGCCGGCATCGAATTTGCCTCAGGGAGTGGTTCCTCAGACACCTTAGTGGCAGGTTGCTCCAAGACAGCAGGCGCAGCACTGGGCGAAGTCACTGTTTTGGGAACTTCTGGAACAGTCGTTTCCTCCACAGTGACTTCAGCCACTTTCCTGAGCCTCTTAGGGCACTCCGCAATAAAGTGCCCTGCCTGATGGCAAGCATGGCATTTCGCTTCGGTGCTTACCTCAATACAGGTCATCGATCCAGCAACACTCCAGTAAAAGCCGTCTGGAAGCACACAACCCTGGTTCAAAGTGACGTGTGCTTCACGGCTTAAACTTAAGATGCCGCGGCCGAGTCCCTCGCCCCCGATTCTAAGTGGCACTGCCCGGACCTTGCCGTGGATCTTTCCGAACCTTCCAAAGAAGGCCTCAAGATCCTTAGACCTGGGCCGGAGGGGGACCCGAGAAAAGCAGACTCTCGTCGGCTTCACTGAAACCGAGTAAGGTTGGAGGTGCCTACCACCCACGTCGATGCCCTCAAGCATCAGCTTGGTGGCTGCGTCGATTGTGGTGGTATAGACCTCCACCATACCGCGGCCAAGCAGTCCGAAGGAGAAAATATTCTCCAACGGGACCACCAGTGACATGGCCTTAAGGTATGCACTTTGTGTGCACCCTCGAAGGTGCTCAAAGTGCATACCATATCGTTCATCCTGCCACTGACAGTCAAAAAGACCTTGAAGCCCCGCGACTGTCCTAGGCCGAGATTTTCCCAAGTCAGCCGGAGGCTGACGTGGAGTCACATAACTTCCCTGAATCACTATATTGGAACTTTTCCTAGAACTATCACTCACCTGCTGGGCGTAGCTAATCCCTGCTACTACCTTTAATCTAACAGGCGCTGGTCCTTTCGGCACTGGCTTAGTGGATACAGTTTTCTTTGTCCCAGAAAGATTTGGGCGAAATGTCACAAGTTGCGGTGGTGGTGCTGTTCTTGAAGCTTCTTTTACAACTTCTACCAGCTTAGGTGTGGGCAAAAGCTTGCTTGTTGCAGACGCCTTCACAGCTGGTGCTGCCGAAAGGTTATTGGATGCGGCGGTTGTCGCAGGCGATTTAGCAGCGGATGCTGCCGGCAGTATACTGGTTGCGGCAGTTGTCGCAGGCTCTTTAGCAGCGGGTGCTACCGTGTCTTCACCAAACATAGACGTTACAGGTGCGATTGTTGCCGACTTCTGAGAAGCGGCAGATGCTGACCTCTTGAGCGGCATCATGGTCTTCTTTAATTCGGCCTCTTTTGTTGGGCCCTTTCTAGCCTCTTCTGTGGGCTCTTTTGCTGATGGTGATGATTTCAGGAAAAAACCATGATCTACTTTTTGTTCTCGATCCCTCTTTTTACGAGTATTAGGGGGTTTTTGCTTCCCCCCGGAAGCACTATCACTACTACTGTTGCTCATTTGAGGACAGTAGTTAAAGTTACTTTGCTGCAAAGTGGCTTTCGGCTACTTGATTTCGCCTGACAGTTCCGAAAATTAATTATTAAAAATTCACAAAAAAATTTCAAAAAGTTCCTCAAGAAAGGCTGTACGAAATATTTTTAATAAAAATGCAAAAGAACACTGACACGCAAACGTAACGGAACACAAATAAATATAATAATATTACCCGAAACTCTAACTTTTTCATTAATATTGCTCCCGATATAAAGGCACGTTCGACACCTTGCCACTTTACAATAATAATAATATATTTATTCAAGATAGAACAATAAGACATGAATCTTTTCATTAGTACTGCTAAATTACTATACAGTAATTCATAATAAGTAATGATAATACATATCGAGACAAAGGTTAAAAGAGAAAAAAAAAGAAACTAGGTATACTATATATTTGATACAAATTCAAGAGGTTATTTCCAAACTAACACTGATATAACTAATGCGAAATTGTAATTTACCAACTCAAGAGACTAATATTAATCGTGGGAAGAAAAATAAATGAAGATACAAAAGAAAGCAAGAAAGATACCAATGCATGTAATGTTGCTCTATATAAAGTTAAACTTTAGATTTAAATGAAGATAAGTGCTGGCAAAGTAACCGTTTGAAAGTAGTAGCCGAACTCGCGCGCTGAATCGAAAGTGGTAGTGTATTCCAGATACGAATAACCTGAACAAAGTAAGAACTATCCATGACAGAATGTTTAAAGCGAGGTAGTAGCAAGTCAGAACGTCTGTCATCACGCAGGAAATTTATAATTTCATACTAATATGCGGGATTGCGAGTGTAAAAAATGTTGTGGAGAAAACGTAATGCCTTGCGCCGCAAATATATATCTAATGAGCAGCCTATAATTCTGTAGCGGAAAGGTGAAATGTGATCATATCTGCGCAATCTAAAAGCAAACCTAATGGAATCATTGTAATCTACCTCAAGCTTACGCTTACAACGTGAGTCAAGTCTAGGATAGATAATAGAGCCATGTGCGAGATGCGGTAATACTAGGGTTTTGACTAACTTTCCGCTGAGCTCGGTGGAGAGTAACTCAGCATATGACCAGAGTCGGCCGAGTACACCATAAGCCCTGTTTAGCTTCATCTTGACATGGTCACAACAGCCCATTTGAGTGTTTTTTTTTTAATAGAATTAACCCTTCTAACTCAGAAGGCGCACTTCACAGGCAGAGGCCTGGAATCAATTGACCTATTCACCAGAATATAACAAATATTGAGATGAATGAGGCTCCCACAACCCATGCAATAAAATATTAGTAAACAAGAAAACAGAAAACAACAAAAAAAGTCTAGAACAATCCCAAACACTACAATCAGGGGTGCAAAGACAACAGAGATCGTTTAAGCAAATCTTTAGTAAGAGCCAGATCAAAAGTAGGACACAAATTCACGGCTCTACACATGCGGTTAATAGGCTCATGCATACCATAGTTAGAGCGAGAATGGATAACATGTAGTAAAGGCAATCCCCTTAAGCTATACGGGGTTTGCCTATAAGTAACCAAACTTACAAGAGTGAGAGAATCTATATTCAAGTTCAACAGTTGATGAATAAATACTAGGTCAGCAATTCTACGACGTTCCTCTAACGAGTGCATATTAAGCAATCGGAGGCGATCCTCATAAGGAGGAAGCCTTAATGGATCATTCCACGGGAGGTCCCTTAGTGCGAACCTAACAAAGTTCCGCTGCACCGATTCAATGCGTCTAGAATGAACAGCATAGCAAGGAGGCCAAACCTGAGATGCGTACTCAAGAATTGGTCTAACCAAAGGAAAAAATAAGTGAATAAGAGTCTGTCGATCACAAAACTCCCTTGACCACCGCTTAACAAAGCCAAGGACTGAATTACTCCGAGATACTTTATGGTTTATGTGCGGAGTAAAATCGAGTTTCTTGTCTAGCATTACACCGAGGTCAGTAACGGACTCCACACGACGGATATTAGTTTCCGCAAAGGTATAATCAAAGCCGAGCTGATTGATGTTCCTAGAAAATGACATAACTTTACATTTATCCAGGTTAAGTTGCAGTCCATTTGTGGCACACCAACTCCTAAAGGTATTCAAATCATCTGCATAGATTAAAACTTTGGAGTGCTTAATCAGAGGGACAATGTCGTCAATGGCAAGAATAAACAGCAGCAGTCCCAGATGGCTACCTTGCGGTACACCAGATGAAGCCCTAACGACTCTAGATAAAGTATTACGGAAAGAGACACGGTAAGTCCTATTTTTTAAGTAAGAGCAGATCCAGTCGAGCAATAAAGGCGGAAAACCCAACTTTTCAAGCTTAAGCATAATCACGGGGTGCCTTACTAAAGTCGGTGTAGACACAATCAGTCTGGAGTCCCTGTTGGAAGGCAGAGATAATGTGTGATGTAAATTCCAGAAGGTTGGTTGTTGTCGATCTACCAGGCAGAAAGCCATGTTGATTAGATGAGATTAAAACCTTACATTGCCCAACAAGCTGTGAGTATATAACAGATTCAAACAACTTGGGTATGCAGGAAAGCTTCGCGATTGGCCTATAATTTGTTATGGAGTTTTTATGCCCCTTTTTATAAACAGGAATTATAAAGGAGTTCTTCCATAAGGTAGGAAATCTGCCGGCCTGAAGAGATTTGTTAAAGATGAGTTCCAATGGAGTGAGTAAAGCATCAGAGCAGGATCTCAAGAATACAGGTGGAACACCATCAGGACCAAAAGAAAAGTCCACTTTGAGTTCCTTGATAGCATTCATGATAATATCCCGAGATATAATGGGCAAAGAAATGGAGGTAGCGGGACGATTTTGGATATGACCAAAATCTTCCAGGGAAGGCACAAAGTTGCCTGATAAAAAGGCACCCTCAAAAAACAATGCAAAGTTATCAGCTATATCCGGCGCGCTACAACTAGAGGATCCATTATACCACATTGTAGATGGATAATTATCAGTTTTCTTTTTCAGATTTACAAATTTAAAAAAGGTACGAGGATCATTGTGCAAGCGACTGCGAACATTATCAAGATATGCCCTGTATAAAGATGACTATAACGCTAAGAAGCATTCATGACAATAAACGAATTCAGAATAAACTGACGCACTTCTGCAGCGTAAGTAGGTTTTCCATAACCGATTTTTCCTATTCTTAAGACTCCGTATTTCCCTAGTATACCACGGGGGAGAATGACAGGATGATCTCACCTGTTTAAGTTGTACACACGAATTAAACAGATCATAAATCCTATCATAAAACACGGAAACGCAATCGTCGATATCGTTATCATGAAAAAGGGATGGGAAATCAATTGAGAGAATCCTGTTTGAAAGATCAGAGAATCCGCCCTTTTAAAATCATGAATGTACTGATCTACGTTGGGGTCAACAATATTAGAACCATCGTAACAAAAAGAGATGAAAATGGCCGGATGTAAACTGTCAATAGCGGATATATTACGAGAAGTCGGTTCGACTATAGTGTTACTCGAATCAGAAGAAAAGATAAGATCTAACTGCCTTCCCATATGGTTCTTTACATCACTCATTTGGTGTAAACCAGAGGAGGAGATGGCGTCAAGAAAATGGGAGTCTTTAGCAGTAAGACAATTTGAAGGAAGGTAGTCATCGTCATCAGCGTTGAATACCCATTGAACGCTGGGTAAGTTAAAGTCACCAAGAAGGATTATTTCGTCCTCTGGGTTTGTCATATTATTAATAAAATCTAGGCTAAGAATTAAAATATCGTAGAGACTTCGACCATCTGCATCAGGATGGTTTGTCAAGTTTGGAGGGATATAACAACATAGAAGGAATATATTCATCTTTCCCAGAGCTATCTTAAGAGCTAAGAGCTCGATTGTGAGCGTGACGGATAAAGCAGGGATATCAACCAAACTGCAATCCAAGTGCGATTTGCATGCAACCAACACGCCTCCACGTGCCATGGAGTCAGAGTATCTATCCTTTCGAAAATGTTTAGCATAATGCCTAAATTTTTGGCTTTAAGAACAAAGGGTATAATAGGGCGGTTAAACACTATCAGAGGAAAATAAGCCAAGTAACATTTTTCTCTGCTCAGTACCAAAGCTTGCGATTTTACGGGATTCAGTATTAGAATATTATTTATAGACCAATGTAGGATATCATGAAGATCTTCGTTAATTCTACAAACACTATCCTCCAGGAGACCAATGGGACGATCTAGATAGATTTGAACGTCATCCGCGTACAAGTGAACAGAGCAATTTTTAATAACAGAAGGCAAATCATTGATAAAGAGGCTGAAGAGCAGGGGTCCTAATATTGAGCCCTGGGGTACACCAATAGACAATGGAAGCTTAGAAGATATATCTTCACCCACTTTAACCCTCTGCGAGCGGTCTGAACCTCTGATTATGTTCAGTGCCGAAGAGCCGAAACCAAAGAAGTTTTTTAGTTTGAGAAGAAGCTTATGATGATCCACACTATCAAAGGCCTTCGTGAAATCCAGAAGCACTAAAAACATGACATGATCATTATCAAGAGCAGTTCTTATATCAGTCGTAATTTTTAAGAGAGCCGTCTCGCAGCTATGCCCCGCGCGAAAGCCAGACTGTCAACATCTAAGAGAGCTCGTATGATCTAAGTGCTCAGATATTTGTTTTGCCATGATTTTCTCTTAAGCCTTCGCCAGGAAGCATAGAAGGCTAATTGGTCTAAAATCCTTGAAGTCTTTACGAGATGCGATCTTTGCGATTGGGACTACAAGAGCCTCTTTCTAGAGAGAAGGAAATTCACTGAACGTTAGGCAGCTGTTAAAAACCTTTGTGATAGCACCTACAATGAAAGGCAAAATTAATTTCAGAAAGCGCGGGGGGTTGTCCGGTCCAGTAGCGTCAGATTGAATGGAAGTAATGGAACATGCGACTTCAATCTCATTAACACAACGAAAACTGAATTCTGAGCCAATGGATGCCGCTTGGATATTCTGGACATGGGATGATGAGGAAAAGCCGGCATTTGTGCTACTTCCAGCTACACTGGTGAAGAACTCGTTGAGTTCATTAATGTTTAACTCGCATGCTGTGTTATGCTTCTCATTGACACCCAGGCCACGAAGGGCACTCCAGAGCTTCTTAGGCGGGGCGTGACAATCTAGCTTAGACGCAAAGTAAGAAGATTTGGCATTTCTCACCTTCCTATTAACAACGCATCTTTTTAATTAGAGAAAGACTGTGAGAGGACCTAAGTCTTTTATACTGACGGTGTAAGAAGTCACGTTCAAAAATTAATTTGTTGATCTCCTGCGTGAGCCACGGACAGCCATTTATTTTTATAGTCTTAGTCTGAAGCGGAGCATATTTGTCTAACAAGTACGATAACACGTCACTGATAATTTTGACCTGTGTGTCAAGGTAGCATGACGGAGAAACAATATTTTGTTCTAGTACTATAACCCAGTTTATGTTTCTGCATTCTTCGAAAAGAACATCAGTATTTATGTTCTTAAAATCTCGAAATTTGATAATGCGAACAGGTGACGAGTAATTATTAATTGGTAAGTTATACTTTAAGAATAGCAGGAGGGGAGAGCTGAGCATAACGTATAACACGGGAAGGGTCAGGAGTTAGCAAAAGATCTAACTGGGAGGGGGATGCAGTATCGAAGTAGGTAGGTAGAGAATTAATTACTCGGAGATGCAAAGCTTCAACAAAAGATAGAAACGTATCTGACAAGTTGTTGTTACAAAGAATGTTGACGTTAAAATCACCTGCAACAATAATATTAGAGTATCTATGAGAAATCGCATATAAAGAAACTTCCAAATCTACAACATTTTCGAGATTGAATAAATTTGGTGGACAGTTTACCGAGCATAAGACGACTTTATCAAGTCCAGTATTTAATTCAACACAAATGAATTCCAAAACACTAGAACTGGAGTAGTGTAGTACCTTAGACTTAAAACATTCGCGGATGTAAATTGCGACACTGCCTCCTGTTTTTACTTCCCCGTCATTACGAAAAAGATTGAAGCCTGGCATGGATACCCAGGCTGAAGGAATATTTGGCTTAAGCCATGACTCACTGATGAGGATCGCATGCAGGATCGTGCCCGAGAACATTTCCCTCAACTCATCCATCTTCGACCTTACACTCCTAGCATTCAGATAACAGACGTTGAAACCCGTAGAATGTCCATTTAAGATGTTAATCATAGTTCTTACCTTGTTGCCAGGAAAGAATTTTTCACCCATAATCCAAAAATGCAACGCAAACGAGTCGACCACCCCTTCCAGGGCCACATGCAGCACATAAGAAGCAGAAATATTCAAAATAAGGGGTAAGCAGTAGAATCAGTTGAACAACACATGCAAAGATAACATAATTAAAGAAGTTACTAGAGAAGAAACGATTTAATAAGAGAGAAGAAATGATATATAAAATGGAAAATAAAGCAATAAAATAAACATGATTACAAAGATTCAAGAAACAAGATATATCCATCTGGGATCTCCCATTAATCACTCGAAGCCGCATCCACGTTCGGTCTGATAGCAATAAGGGCAGCTAGCTGATCCAAATTCGACAGTTTTATAGGAGCCTTACCTTTGTCACATCTTACATGAACAATACCATTTGACGTGTAAACAGAAGAAAGTTTTTTCTGCTTTTGAAATTTAAGAGCCTCACACAATAGTCGTTGGTTACTGGAAGTAAGACTCTCTTTGACGTAAACAGCACCATCGGAGGAAAAGCCATTAAGTTCCCGCAGTTTTAATTACCCATGTGTTCGGAGTGCGGAGAAGAATGCATGTTTTCGTTAAGACAAGAAAAGCGAACAATTAAAGGGCGATCGGCTACCGTTGTTTTGCTTTGATTTAGCTTTCTTTTAATGCGGAAAGCCTCGGTATAGGGAGACAGTTCAAGTTGAATTATGACTGATAACTCTTTTAAGAGATCTTTAGGATTTTCCTTTGGCATCTCAGGAATGCCCCTTATGACTGCCTCGCAGAGCCGTCCCATTCGTCGTAGCTCATCATTTTCTCTGGATAGCTTGTTGTATTTGTCCTCTAACTCTACCATTCTGTTGTCGTCAACATTGAGACGAGCAGTTAAATTACCTACTGCATCATCAATTTTAGCCACAAGGCGAGACTCGGCGTCCGCAATAGTTGTATGCAAGCGGGACTCAAGCAGCATTAGCAGGTTATTGAACTTGTTAATTAATACGTCATCTCCATTCACAGTACTACCAATATTGGTTAAGGTCAGTGACGAACTTGGCGATGCAACTGGCGCTGCACTAACCGTCCCCGTCGGGCCAGAAGTAGTGGTACTGGTAGTTGCCTTTCGATGACGTGAAGTAATCCCAGCAGTAGATGACGGCATCATCGCCGAGTTCTCTGTGTTGGTGCGACCGTTGTTCCCGCTCTTATCTGACGATGCCACAGGAAAAATCCGATTAAAATTTTAATGCACAAGATGTTGTAATTAAACTGGAATAATATTGGCACAATATTCTTAACTGCCTTCACAGAACCTTCACTGCTGGTAATATATAAACAACAAAATACATGGATGAATATACCACGTGCAAAGCGTTCATGCAAGAGCGATCCAATAAGAGTTTTAATATAAATATGCTGGGATTATCCACAAATTTTACTATGAGCACAACGTCTTTCACTTTCTTAACAATTATTTACTGCCGAAAGCAACAAAAAAGCGGGGTAAAATAGTTAAAACTTTATACTAAACGGGAGGGGATTCGACAAACATCTAATCGATAGCAGCCATTTTGAAGCTGATAACTACTTATGTCTCCCAGAAGAGAATAGTATGACGCAACTGATATTAGAACTGGCGTTTTGTATTACTTTAGAATTTGCAAGTTGATTATAGATTTCCTTAGCATTAGAAATCTCTTTTTACAAATTTTCGACAAACGAAAAAGAAGGCAATTACTACTGTAAACAGGAAGCTTGGTAGCACTCGAACTCTTATACAGTGGGAGGTGCAGTATATTCTAGCGGTCTATGGTATTATCCCTAGTAACACCGGTACGTGCTTGTATATAAGAGGCCCGTTTGAATTCGAGAATCTTGCCAAAAGTTAGGGGCATAAAATTAGAAGTGACCGCAAGTAAGACACGTACAAATTTTGAAAACTTTATTCCGTTCGAAGAAATTCCAATTACGTATAGGTGAGTTAGTCAATTATTCTTATTCTCCAAGTCAACGTAAATATACGTCTTCCTTATTTAGACAGGCCGTAGACAAGTACAAAATTCTGTGTGCTAACAGAATTGATTTGTTGAACTTGAGAAATTGTTCACCTTAAATGGGAATTACAAGGGTATTGCTGATTGTTTTTTGAAAGTGATACCCAGAGAAATAATTGATACTATAGTTTTACGTCGTGAAAGTAACATGGAGAATAACAGCTCTGATAAAGACTTTCCGCGAATTGCAACGATGGAGATCTCACCAACTACCTAGTTTTGTTAAAAAAAATTTGTATTTATCTAAAACAATTTTTAAACTCAGTTAGTTCAGCCGGGAGGAAATTCTCTCTCCTAAATAATCGCAACCAACACCTCTTAATTCCAGCAAGTATTAAATTTAATTAACAGGCGGCCAGCCCCAAATGCATTTGGACTCCAGCTGGAAAGTGAAATTTTGTTACCTTTTTATTAGAAGATCCGAAAAGTTATCAAAAAAAAATACTTGGAATTTTCCATACAGGAGAGAGAATTAAAAATTTTATTAAATAAATAACGTTCCTAACATTTTACTTTTTAACAAAATTATCAAACTATTGATGAAAAATTTTATTTAATTGGATATTGTTGGAAAGCTAAGAATGAATTTTTTTTTGAAATCATAATCCCGTCTAGAGGAACAAGTGAAATTATTAATTACAACATAAAATTCGGTTTTAGTAGTCCGGTTGAATTAATTATTAGTAGTAGTTAAAAAGTTAATTAACTGAAGGTAATTAAGAAGCCTTGCAGGAAATTTATTATTATTAATGACAATTATCGACAATGACCGGTTCTCTGAATTGCGAAAAAAAATGTAATTTTGAAGATCAACTAATTTAAAGACAGGAGGACATGAGTTTATTGGTAATGTTTTTATAGCTAAAAAGATTATGCATATGCTCCATGATTAAATAGTAGACCATAAATTTTATTGCTTAATTCAAGGTCAGCATCAGGGACTAAGTATTAGAAGCAATTCAGAGATATACAAGTTGTTTGGGTTAGCACAAAAACAAAAGGGAGAAATTTAACTAATAAACCAAATTTGTTTTCATTGCTCTAGAAATTCCTAGTCGGAATCATAAAAGCGTAGATTTGTAACTATATCAACAGGGCCTGGGAGATAAGATTAGTGAAAGGGATACTTAATTAAGTTGAAATTTCGTAAGCTGGAAATTAATAATACAAAGTTTATAATTGCCATTAGGATTATTGTTGTTTCGGCATAATTATTGAATTTAGTAATTTATCGTTTAAAATTTAACTTAGAGTCAAAGGTTTTCAATATCGCGTTGTAATAAAGCTGGAATATGACTTCGTAAGTTTTCTTATTTTGCATTTTTAATTTCAGCGTTTAATTCGCTTGTTAAACCGCGGAGTAGATCCATGAAGGCGGTGATGGAGCTTGAAGGCTTGACCTCCACACTTGATCGGGTAGGGTAACTAGTGGATCAGGGATGGTGAGGCAGAGGAATTCATGCGTTGATTGAGGATTTGAATTCGCAGTTGTAGGTTTGTGCAGAAATAACCTGAAAATACTTGCCATTCGGTGCGAATATATTAGCATTGTTGATTGTGGTGCTATTGCGATTCTCCTGATGAAATCCCTCCTAGGCCTGCACGCGGCCTTTAATTCTAACTGCACCTGCCGCTACCATTAATTTAACCGAGTGCTTTGAGAAATTTTGTTGTTGCGTCTGTTCGTCAGCGCACGACCCAGCCGACGAGTATAGCCGTACTTTTATTAGGATGTTCTGATGGACAGATGGCGTTGAAAAACTTTCATCTTGCTGACACTGGTAGTTCCTCTCATTCATAAAAGTTTGTTCGTTTTTTTTTTATGGCGTAGTATTGATTTGGAGTGATCGATAAGATCGGTGGTGATATCTCTGGAATAATGATTCCCAAGAAACCTGGCACCCGGAGCATCTGGGATAAGTGGTTATTATAATTTTTTTTTCGTATTGAACCTCAAGGCATTGCGACACTGGCACATTGCTACCCTGTTGTCTCAATAACTTGAGCGTTACAAGGTAGTGTGGTCTGCGGCCAGGGTTTTACCAAAACCACCGTAAACTACAAGCCATGAACTGGACTTTTATATGTGTCTTAAATGGTATTACTGAATGGTCCAATTTACATTGTTTCTTATGGTAGCCAGGGGGTGATTTTTCCTTAAACTCGCTCTAGCGCCAAAACTATTAGTTAAATGAAAAAATTAGTTGTATATTACTTAAAGCAGACTAAATGATCTTTCTAACAAAGTAAAAACATGTACACTTTATTAAGCAAAATAACAATAAATCTTTGATTAAATGTGAAATTTTAGTCGCAAACCAAATTTTCATCCAAAACGCAAGCAGTAAGTCATGGTCCGACCATGCTCTGTCGCTTGTATTTTATTTAAATTTCCACTTCCGCACTTTTGGGCTTAAAATTGTGTATTATTTTCTTAAGTAGGGTATGAATATTTTCACTTCATTTGAAAGATTGTTTTGGTTACATCAAGTAGAACAAAACAATTTTTTCATAGAAGCAATAGTTTAGACACTACGACGAGTTTAAAGAAAAATCACCCCGCGGCTGCCATAAGAAGCAATGTAAATTAAACGAAATGTCAGACAACTTTGGCCTTATGTGTGTATGAAAAATTCGTCAGTTCATGGCTTGTAGTTTACGGAGGTTTTGGTAACTGACGAATTTCACGCACACACATTAGGGCTAAAATGGTCTGGTTTTTCGATAAGTTTACATTGCTTCTTATGGCAGCCGGGGGTGATTTTTCTTTAAACTCATCCTAATGCCTAAACTATAACTTCTATGAAAAAATTGTTTTGTCCTACTTGAAGTAAACAAAACAATCTTTCGAATGAAGTAAAAATATTCACACCCTACTTAAGAAAATAATAAAAAAAATTTAAGCCTAAAAGTGCGGAAGTGGAAATTTAAAAAAAATACAAGCGACAGAGCATGGTCGGACCATGACTTAATCAAAGATTTCTTGTTATTTTGCTTAATAAGGTGTACATGTTTTTACTTTATTAGAAAGATCATTTAGTCTGCTTTAAGTTAATATAAGACTAATTTTTTCATATAACTAATAGTTTTGGCGCTAGAGCGAGTTTAAGGAAAAAGTCCCCCTGGCTACTATAAGAAACAATGTAAATATGACCATTCAGTCAGACCATTTACGACCACATGTAAAAGTCCAGTTCATGGCTTGTAGTTTACGGTGGTTTTGGTTTTACCCAATTTCTTAATTCACACACCTGTTTTGGAAGATTCTTTTTTGTTGTATACAGTATGATCCCCCATTGCTACTCTATGGAAAAATTTTGACTTAGGGTTAGGGTGAGGAGAGGGGTAACCTAACCTTGTAACGAGTGGACTGATTTAGATGATTCCGAATGCAGAGAAACCTATTTATTTAAGCTTAATACAAGCTATTACATAATAATATATACTACAATTACAAGCTACGACACAATACCAACACTACAAGCTATAATAAAATTATGACATAATAACTAAATAGTAAAAGCTACAAAATGAGCTATATATACATAAATATATATATATATATATATATATATATATATATATATATATAATATATATACTTCAACGTAAATGGGGCTCTTTGGGCTCGACGGATTAATTAAGACAATTATTTTTAATCACAAATGTTCATAAGTTTCACTTCACTTAATAATTAACACATATCACTTCACTGGTTAAAATACAACTGACTCACTAGGCTTAATTCTAGAAATTTCAGCAGCTTAGTTCTAGCAATTTCCGTTGTTCATTTTCACCACACTAAGTCACCACAAGTTCGAGTCGGCCTTGATTTCATACGGCATCTGACGTTTTCCTGGTTTCCGAAACTCGGGACATGCGCATTGCACAACTTGATTTCGTTTTCATCTCGTAGCCTTTGAAAGACTACAGTGCATGTTTCACTGACCCCCTCTTAGAACGGTTCGTCCCAAATAGTTGTATCTCCTTAGTATGGCTTTAATCGGTCAATATGCACGATCTTCTTTTTGTCTTTTGGTCCCCGTTGTATCCTGTAGACCGTAGACTGCTCTTGAAGTTTGGTGACTTTCCTTTTTGTCGCCGTGGGTTGAATAGCCAGACGAGCTCTCCTTCCCTGAATCCGCTAGAATTAGCTGTGATGTCGTATAGTATTTTCATTCTATCGCTGGATGTCTTGAGGTTCTGCCTTGCCAGTTGATGGATTTCTGCGATACTCTTCCGAAGTATGGTTATGTACTATTTAGTGTTTTTAGTATCTTTATCAAGTGTTCCCAACTTCAAATCACTGGGCAGTCGAACCTGTCTTCCAAACACAATTTTGGAGGATGTCTGTCCTGTCCCCAAAGTCGTTGGTGGGGATGCGTGAGCATTCTGCGTGTCTACCAAAAAGGGAGTGGCCAGTAATGACTGACACAATGTTTCGGAGATCGGTGCGAGGAAAGCCGTTTTCTTAATGTCCCAAGCTGGCAGAAGCTGCCTTAACATACCGCATGTTGTCAAATTACTCCATCTTTCCTTAGCAAGCTGAATGGCCTTAAGGTCAACTTCTCGTTTTACTGACTCCATAGGCATTAAGTTGAAAAGTTTTCTTTGCAATCGTGTCAGTCACATCATTACCCTTTATCCCACAATGACCAAGAATCCAGCAAAGAGTTACCTAAGTTCTAGAGACTATTTTGACACATACGTACACATAGAAAAAAGCTGTAATAAAATCAATTGCTCTTGTGTAATAAATTTTACAAAAGCATGAAAATACCGAAAAATTAGCACGCTTATTACATTTTTAATGAAATTGCCCATTTTGTAATAAATTATACTAAATGTGCAATAACAATTATTAGTAGTATATTTTACTATTTGTAATAAGTTTTTTTATTACAGGCACTTAAATAGTAAATCTTATTACTGTTTTAGTAAAATCCATTACATTAAATTGTATTTGAAAAGTTTTACTACAGTGCAATACATTCTATTGCACCTCTGCAGTTCTTTTCACCACAGAATAATAAAATGAATTAAAATGCAATAATTTTTACTGATCACTTAATAGATTTTATTATATACATTCTTTCTATGCGGCGTTAAATTGGTGTGCCGCCATTGATTACTCAGTTGCAGTTAAATCCTTACATGTAAATGCTTACATATCGTGTTTAATACTTCTTTAAAAATATTAGTGGCAAAAAAAGTGAGTTTTGGTCTTTAATTCCCTGCAGTGCAGTGTTGAATTTTAAGCGCAGTAAATACATAGATACAATACATAGATACATAAATACAAGGTAAACAATGGAAAAGGATCGAAATGATAAGCCATAATCTTCAATAAATACATAGTTGTTAAATATTAATATACAGGGTGTCTGCAGGTAACACGTCAAACCGAAAGGAGGGGATAGCAGGAATTGCCTTAACTCTAAGTTGAGCTGTGTCCACGTAAAATTGTACATACGTTTTGAGGAATGCAAAAAGTTGTTAAAAAGCAAAAGAAAAATCACGGTTTCAATAAAAGAATCGCTTTTAAAAGTAAAACAACTGAACTTAAAGAAAGTCATCCTCCTAATGCTTTTTATGGAGAAAAAAATAGTTCTCAAACTATGATAAAAAATTAGTCATTTGAATGTTTTCCAGCTGACATCCTTATCACCCGGTTTATGTCCCCTGTCATACATTTTTTGTGTGGCTATATGAGTAGATAATATCACCTTCTTTCCTTGTGATCTCTTAACCGGAAACACCCTGTATGTATTTAACAAGCATTTAATATAATGCAAAGTATTTATTAATAATATTAATTATGTATTACATAACTCGTGTTCCCTCTTCCAGATGAATTTACTTCTGCTGTGTTTAAATTACTTCATTATATGTTACCACCATCCAGGAGAATAAAGGTTTCAGTTAAATCTAACAAAACGAATTTGTGGTACCCTTCTATACAAGCTTCAATTTACAGCACATTGCTGCAAGTTAAAAGTCATGCTGAAATAAAAAATAGATATAATAAACTTAAGGAAAAGTATCAAGAGCTGAAATCAAGCTACCAACCTATAATTGTATCAGTTGGGGAACTGGAATTCTTCGTAGTTTCAGAAAACATCTTCCACAAAACAAGTTCTATGTTAACCGCCATTGATACTGTGTTTTAACTTTTTTTTGTCTTAAATTTAGAATACCCCCCGAGAGTTGTAACGTATGGAGCTTTCTACATACTTATATATACGAAATTATTCTGGACAATGACAAAAATTTATCCTCAACAACAACTTCGTTTATAACTCAACTCGATTCCAGTCAAAATAATTAACTATTCCAAAATGATGACCTATTTTAGCTGTAAGCTTGAATTTTCGGCTATCAATATGTACTCTAATCACTTAAAATATAAGCATAGATTCCATCCTAATAGTATATATCATTGTGCTCAAGGAAAATGCCCGCAAACCTTTTCAAATCTAAATGCTTTAAAGAAACATTTAAAGGTTGTCCATAAACATTTTTTCCATGCCCGAGATAATAATAGCACAAACAAAGGATCAATCGATAGTTCCTTGATAGAAACTGTAAAATTGGCTTCTGATAATTTTCTTTCACAGAAAATATTAATTTCACACAGCATCGCACCGTCGGACCACAGTACTTGTCAATCAAATGACTCCATATTAATTCCTGACTGTAATATCCTTCATAGAAATGCTCTTAAATTTGTAAGTAAACTATGCAGTGAAAATGGTTTGCCCAGAAAACACATTTTCCAAATCTTCGAAGATGTAAAATTATATATAATAAATCTTATTTGCTCCTTAATAAGTCAGGAGGTTTTAGAGATCATTTTTCTAAAATTAATACTGAATATAAATTTATAAAATATTTACAAGATATGGATTTGCTAAAAATGCCTCAGACGTTTATTGTTTCTTCTGAAGTTTCAGAAACTGTTAAAAAAGGTTTACCATCATTAGCTTATAAGAAAATTAAAGGTGTTATTTTGCCTATAGAACATATTATTCGAATGTTTTTCGAATTACCAGGTGTTTTAGATGAAAGTTTAAGCAATTTAGAAAATAGTCTTAAAAGTAAGTGTGTAAATAACTGTATGACTGGAGAAACGTGGAGAAATACTTATAAGCCGAAATATGTCTTTTCAAATTAAAATAGAATCTTCAAAATCTAAAAACTTGTCACTGTCGGGAGTTGAAATGTGGTGCTTTGTACATTACTTCTCTTTAATTATTGGGGACCTTGTACCAAGTAATGATAAAGTGTGGAATTTTTTTTATCTTGCTGCAAAAATTATTAGATGACTGCTTAAGAACAAACTTTAATGACGGTAATCTTAAAAGACTTGATGGCTTTACACAATAAACAGTATGTTCAACTTTTCAAAAAACCGTTAAAACCTAAAGCCTTATGACACATTATTCAACAGTTATTCGAAGATCTGGACCGCTTAAGCAGATCTGGGCTCTAAGGAATGAGGCCAAACACAAAGAATTGAAACGATAAACCATATTTAAATGAAATCAAACAATTTAGCTTACCAAATAAGTGTACATTTTGTACAAATTTAATATATAAGGGAACTGTATATAAAACTGGTTACTATGTACTAGAAAATGCAGAGACCAATTTTATTTGTAGGATAAAAGAAATGGTCCTTAATGAAAGTACAGTAATTTTGATATCGGAAGGTCATTAGATAATAAAAAATGGACATCTTAATGCTTTTATTATAAAAGAGAAATTAGATACCCTTGTATGTAATCTTATTGACAATTTCATGTTTTTCCCAACAGGGGCCAATGCTATGGCAGATGGGTCTACTAGTATAAGACTTAAAATGCTGTAATATTATTTCTGTACGCATTCCTGGTAAACTTATACGTGGAAATATTTAATAAATACTTTGAAACTAAGATATTTTTTATTTTAAAAATGAGGAAATTTTTTCAGGAATGAAAAGCCTGGATTAGGAGGAATAAGGAACGATTTCGAGTCTGGTCTAGTCAAAAAAATTGAGTAGTAAATATTATTTCAAATGTAACCAAAAACGTAATAAAATGAACTAAAATTGTTATATCGACTGCATTAGTTAGTAAATTTTATTACAATAGTTATTAGTGTTATTGCGATAAATTTACTAAAAACAATAACATTTACTATAACTTTTAGTAAATGTTATTGTTTACGGCAAATTTATGTAATAATACTAATAGCTATTGTAATAAAATTTACTTACTACTGCAGTCGATATAACAATCTTTTAATGTATTTTATTACGCATTTGGTTACATTTGTAATACTATTTACTAAAATATGTAGTTAATTTTATGACTCTGCAATATTTTTCATTACAGCTTAGCAATATATTTTACTTTGTAATAATACATTTTGTGTTGTTATGTTGTAGTAAAAGTTATTAGACTTTAATAAAAAAATTTATTACAGTTTGGTACTTTATATAGTAATATTTATTACACTGTAATAGGCTGAAAACCAATTGCAATTTTAATTGATTTTATTACATTTTTTGTAAAATTTATTGTATATTTTTCTGTGTGTAGCAGATATGCCCTTATTACGTTTGAGTCCAGCGCCTTGCCGCTTGACTGTCTACATCAATTCCTATGCCGCTACCATTAGGTAGATTTAGACGTAATAGTAACAATCTTGCCGCAGAAGATCTTGATGCGGCAAGATCTGTGTTTCAGGCACAGATCTTGCCGCGGCAAGATCTATGCCTGAAACACACTGCAGTAGTCCGGCAATCGATAATGACTACGTATATTTAGGCAATCCGAGTACACCCAAGCTCCCACCCCGTCCTCCACTTTCGATCCATCAGCGAAGACCTAGGCTATACCTACCATAGTGACACTACCATCCTCCCCCCAAAAGCTCAGTGTAGGGGTATTGTAGGCGGTGCTCTCCTACAAACAGCCTTCAGGATAGACCCTTAGTATACTTCTTTGACCGCCGTCAGAACTTTTTCAACATTTAGACTTAGACTTAGTCTTATGGCGCTACGAGCTGCTTTACTTTTGCAGTAGATATCAAATGGTGGAAAGTCTCCATGGTCTCCAATGCCGCAGTTGGCGTTGCGAAAATTGCTCCGGAGATGCCCAGACAGGCAACTCTTTGAATTGTAGTTATCTTCTTAAGGTTGTTCTGCTTCTCTATAACAGTCAACTAGACTACTATTCCATAAGTAAGGATTGGTCTCACATGGAAATTTATGTCAAATGTAAAATATGAGGGTTTGAGTCCCATTTTTTACTAAACATTTCTTGCAGAACGCTACCTACGAGGAAGTAACTAAAGCAGAAGAAAGAAGCTCAGGAAATCGTGGAAATTTTAAGCTTGTATGAGATCCCCATGCATACAATCTCATAAGCGAAAGGCAGGCGATTAGAAAAGTATTTTTATATTTATGTATGGGTTTTGACGCGTATTTTAAAATATTGAACTAAACAATAGATTGTGTTCCGACACTAACACTAAGTGACAGCTAGACCCTTGGAACAGATAAAAAGCCTTCTTCCTCGTAGCAAAAAGCGAACAAATTTGACAGTACAGACGCAGCCGCCGAAAAAAAACTTGCCATGCTCACACACGACATATACACGATAGGGCTTCTTTAATTTTTTTTTTTTTAATTATTCGAAATCCACTTGGATTTTTTAAACAGACTGTACTGTCAAATAATATTTTAATCAACCTGTACATTTTGATAAATTTTAAATTGTGAAATACAAACACTTTGAAATTTCTTTCACTTTCTTCATAGACAGAAAATACTGTACTCAATACAAAGAAAATTTTAAACACTTCTTCATTGTATTAGATTTAATGTGACATTCAAAATAATATTGTAAAAAGTTTTAGTTCTAACAAGTCAACCGACTCGAAATAAAGTGATTTAATAAATCACTTTTCAAAATAAATTACTCTTTTTAATATCAAAAAAACCAAATTGTATCTAATAATTTATTATGTACAAAATAGAAGTGAAGGACTATTTGGAAGCAACTAATAAAGAGACTGCGCTCTTACAAACAATTGTCGTACAAGACTTTCAAAAGGACCCCGTCACTTTACCGCCATCTTTAACCCTTCATTTTCAAGTGAGCCCAGGATTTTATTAACTACCATTAACACATCTCCTTGCGGAATTCCTCTGCGTACGGCTCTGTAAGCCTCGTAGTTGCCTAGTTTTGTGGATCTAATGATCCCAGCATTGAGTCAATCTAGGGACAACCGAGTCTATCGGTGCAGTGAGAATTTTGAGCGTCGTGTATTGTTACAATCCTAACATTATTCAAGGTCCCTTCAACGTCGATATACTTAAAGTAAATTCTTTGCAATTAATCAATTTCTCGATAGTGCTAGTACTTCTTATAGTGCGGTTGTGGCCGACTTCCCTTTTGTATACGCGTGGTGGTCACTACTTACTCCTGTTAGCAAAGTATGCTCGCGTAGGTACACGTCGAGGAGTCTTACCAGCGGTTTTAAGGGAAACGAGTAAAGTCTAATAGGCCTCAAGTGCTCATCGCTTATGTATCCGTTTTTGGTTGCCTTGGGGATAAATATCACATTGACCTCTCTCCAAGCAAGAGGGACATAAGAGTAGAGTATGTAGGCAGCTTCTATGTGTCACCATAAACCAAGGAATAATGGACCCTTGAGCTTTCTGGAGTATGACGAGTAAGATTCCATCTATTTCTGGTGACTTGTTTGATTCAAAGGAGCCGATGGCCCATTTAACCCTATTTTAAGTTACAATAGCACTGACACACTGCAGATTTGGGAACTCTGCCAATCAACTCTCAGGCACTTGTCTCTCACATGGTCTTTCTACATGTAAGGAGTGCTCCAATATTAGGCCCTGTCACGTTTTACGGCTCGTGAAGGGAGTCGTTGCTACGCTCTCCACAGATCAATCTTACATCGCTGATAAGGTCAACGAGATCTCCACAAACTTTGCTGGACTTGAAATTTTGTCCGATGACTGCGCCAGTCTAAACTCAAAACTGGACAAGCTGCTTAATATCGCTGAGGTTTTGACCAACGACTCGGTTCTTTCCAGCAGGATTTACGAGATTTCCTTAAAGCTAAGCGGCCTGGTCGCTTCCTTGGATGACCTTCGCGCTGGTTCACCACTTCCACCACATTTACGATTAATAAATTTGGTACCACCTGGACAGTATCGGAATGGGAGCAGAGACTAAAAAGACTAGGAAGCAAACATTCATCTTCATCAAGCGAACATACTCCATTCTTTCTCAAGGGTGCACCTCATAACGTCAACGATTCCTGGGCTCACAGCTTTTTTCCCGGAATTTCGGATTCACCCCCGTTAGCTGCCTGAAGTTACTCTCGTCAGACGCAGAGAAATCCAGTAACTTCAAGATCGCCATCCCAAACAAGTATGTCTGGCTCATCAGTTACCCCTACAGCAAAATCTTCACTCTCGGGACCATCAAAATTTCTAAGTGGACTAGGAAGTACGTTAAGTTTAACCCTAGGCCCTCTGCACCTAACCCTAAATTAAATACTAATAAACCTAACCCACTTACTACCCCAAACGACCTTCTCCCATACCTAAATTTAGTATTCAACCTAATCATAAGAACCTTAGAACTAGTAACAACATAATCACTCCACATATCATAAAACACTCAGAGCTGCCCATTTATGCTTATGACATGAAAATAGTCAAATATATCTCCTCCACAACCGACTCTCTTCTCCTGTAAAAAGACCTCGATTCATTCACCACATGGTGCATGAAAAACTTTCTAGAGCTCAATGTCTCCAAATGCCAGTCCATCTCTTATACCCACAAGCGTCTTGCCACCACCCCGAGAGTCTATATGTTAACCGACGTACTAGTTCCTATCATTACCTCTTTGTGTGACTTAGGAATAATCTGTAATAGTGAACTCAATTTCCGTTCCCACATTGACAGCATAATTAACAGAGCTCCACGCTAGGTTTTGTGAAGCGCTGGTCTAAAGAGTTCTCCAATCCTTATGTTTCCAAATTTCTCTACGTCTCTTTCGTTAGACCTCTCCTTGAATATGCCAGCCAGGTATGGTCACCTACACATTAATAGGATTGAATCTGTCCAGCGAAGGTTTATTCGCTTCGCTCTACGTGATCTTCCGTGGGTTGACAGATTCAACATTCCACCTTATGAAATCCGACTGAAACTGATCGACTTACAACCTCTAAGCAAACGTCATGATGTTTCCGACATTCTCTTCATTTATCAATTATTAACTGGTGCCATAGACTTCCCTTCAATCCTGCAATCTTTACCCATCTATACAACTCCCCGTAACCTTAGGTCCACTCCCCTTTTCCGACTCGACCGCCATCGCACAAACTACGGTCAAAGCGAGCCAATTACCAGGATGTTACGAAAAGTCAACGACGTTGACTTCCATCTGGGTAAATCATCCCTTCAAAAAGCCTTATATCTTGAACCCGCCCATCTTGATCCTGATCGCCTACCTTAATTCTTCTTCCTTACACTTTCTTCCAGTGTCTACTGTATTTATAGCTCATATTGTAGCTTATACTTTTTATTTATTTATTGTTACTTATCATTTATTATAGTTTGTAGAATTAATATTAAGTTATAGCTTGTATTTTTTTGTATTTTTATGTAATAGCTTGTATTTAACTTTTCAGCTCATCCATTTCTAACCCGATTGTCGCTCGTTCCGGCGTCCCTCAGGGCAGCCACCTCGGCCCATTGATTTTTATCCTTAAAATAAATGATGTTGAATGTGTCATAAAACACTCAGAGCTGTCCATTTATGTTTATGACATGAAAATAGTCAAACATATCTCCTCCACAACCGACTCTCTTCTCCTGTAAGAAGACCACGATTCATTCACCACATGGTGCATGAAAAACTTTCTAGAGCTCAATGTCTCCAAATGCCAGTCCATCTCTTATTCCCACAAGCGTCTTACCACCACCCCGAGAGTCTATATGTTAACCGACTTACTAGTCCCTATCGTTACCTCTTTGTGTGACTTAGGAATAATCTGTAATAGTGAACTGAATTTTCGTTCCCACATTGACAGCATAATTAACAGAGCTAACTCCACGCTAGGGTTTGTGAAGCGCTGGTCTAAAGAGTTCCCCGATCCTTATGTTTCCAAATTTCTCTACGTCTCCTTCGTTAGACCTCTCCTTGAATATGCCAGCCAGGTATGGTCACCTACACAAACAACTCACATTAATAGGATTGAATCTGTCCAGCGTAGGTTTATTCTCTTCGCTCTACGTGATCTTCCGTGGGTTGACAGATTCAACATTCCACCCTATGAAAACCGTCTGAAACTGATCGACTTACAACCTCGAAGCAAGCGTCGTGATGTTTCCGACATTCTCTTCATTTATCAATTATTTACTGGTGCCATAGACTGCCCCTCAATCCTGCAATCTTTACCCATCTTTACCAATCCCCGTAACCTTAGGTCCACTCCTCTTTTCAAACTCGACCGCCATCGCACAAAATACGGTCAAAGCGAGCCAATTACTAGGATGTTACGAAAAGTCAACGACCTTTCCTCTTTTGACTTCCATCTGAGTAAATCATCTCTTCACAAAGCCTTATATCTTGATCCCGCCCATCTTGATCCTGATCGCCTACCTTAATTCTTCTTCCTTACGCTTTCTGCCAGTATCTACTGTATTTATAGCTCATATTGTAGCTTATACTTTTTATTTATTTATTATTACTTATCATTTATTATAGTTTGTAGAATTAATATTAAGTTATAGCTTGTAGTTTTTTGTATTTTTATGTAATAGCTTGTATTTAGCTTAAATAATAAATAAATAAACTCAACATGACCTTCTGCCACCACCGCTGCCGATTTACAGGAGAAGTGACTGTTTATAAGCAGCTCCAGCGACTGCTCTTCTGATTCTGTAGATAACCTGCATCTTAAGAAAGAGAGAACATTGGGGCTACTTGCGAGTATTAATCATAGTTTAGCCGACTTACTTGCTTGCTCACAATATTTATTACTATTTTCTTACATTTTTATTTTTGGGTTTAAATTAGTTGCGAATGTGTTCTCTTTCAAATACAACTTAAAGTGAACAAAAATTCTTTACCGTTCTCAAGTTACATAACCAAACGTCCAGCTAATACCTGCCATTTTAAGCAAAAATTCAACCAAATTTTAACAGAAAGAACAAAAAATATCAATAATTTAGGAGGCAGGTTGAATTTTTTCATTTCTCACCTAGATCTACCAGATTCTCTAATTTTGCATACGTGTTGTCAAACAAACTGCCCCTGGACATTTTTGAAAAGTGTGTTATTGGAATAAAGCAACGATTAAACATAACCCCTGAGATATGCTGATCTCTACAAATACGACAATTTTGCTTTTTTACGAAACTTTTTAACGAGAAATGAGCTATATCGGTAAAGGTGAGTTGCACAAATGGATTCATTATTGTAATAAATTTAAACTATTTCATTTCGCTGCACATCTGTGTACCTTTTCATGATGAAATCACAAACATTACAGACCTGCTAAATTTAGAAAAAAAAACAAGAGAAACATATGGCTGCTGTCGGCTGTCAAAGATGATTAGTTCAAGCATCATCATGTTAATATAAATTTTCGTACAACATACGCATAGGCTATCAACTAAATCAACTTTATTTATAATAAAAGAATTAAAGTCGAAGATGACGAACAAGTGTCAGCATTAAATGAGAAGGAAAAGCGGGATGATATGAGGGAACCTATTCATTGTCGATGTTCATATTTATTTATACTTCAGATAATGATATTCTATTTCTATTAATTGTTTCAAATAACAATAGCAAATAACTCAAATAAGCATATTATAACATCGACAAAAT